>OW679196.1:38020722-38362877 GCA_940337035.1 Agriotes lineatus | reverse complement strand
AACAAATCTGCAATATTTTCGTTTGTTTTGAGGGACTGCAGCTGCTCTTACTTGTTTTTTTTATCATTTACTGGCTACGACTGTTTATATTTTTCAAAAAAACTTGCAATTCATTTAGTAAATTTGTCAATACCGATCTTTTCCGTTTCCCAAATAAATTACTCTGGAGTTAATTCCGGCCCCATTCAACATGTCGTAAAAAGTTACCAATGGCCATCTTCTTACCGATCGTGCTGTGTTGTAAGCAGGGCTGTAGAGTCGGAGTCGGAGTCGGGAGTCGGAGTCGAGGAGTCGGACCTTTTTGGGTGGAGTGGGAGTCGGAGTCCGTATAAATTACCCGACTCCGACTCCCACTTTACATTTTTTTTTTAATAAAAACACCAAAAGCTAACAAACTATTTGAACGACTGTAGTACTGACTATTTGAAGACAGACTCAGGGTTAATAAAAATCGATTTTTCTTTATTTATGGTAGTTTATGAAAATGCACGTGCACTATAATATGTTAATTCATAGGTCCACGAGTGTGCAGAGTGTGTTCTAGAATCAGTGTGATCACAGTTTGTACATTTAAATTCCTACCAAACTTTTTAAAAAATACCGACTTTGTCCTTGTACAACGTAGTAGACGGTTTTTCTATATCTTGCCAAACAACTGTTTTATGTGATTAACACTAAAACAAGCATAGTACGTATTATTACTATTATTAGTTTTACGTCTAATTTCTAACTTTTATAGTGCACCTTATTTTTATGTTTTAACTGTTTCAAGATGTATTTTAAAAGTTAAAACATTTTCAGCGTTTTGTTATATTGATAGTGTTCATGGTGATTTTGTTTAATTGGCAATATTTGAAGGGCACTTCTTTTGTGTATTTGTTTTGTTGATTTAGCAAAATATAAAAAATATTATTTATATATATTTATATACTTTTGATAATTAAATTCATTATCTTAATCAAATAATTTAAATCTGCTCAACTATTTTAATTTTTTATGACTCAGTAAACTTGTATTATGTAGACAGGTAGTAAATGACCCTTTCAGAAAATAATCTACTACGGAATGTAGTGAGTACTGTTAGTTTAGTAGGCAGGTAAGAAACTTACTTGTTATAACAATGGCATTTGCACGTTTATGAAATTTTGCCATGAAATGTATTCTTCTTAAAGTAAATTTTATCCTTTTCCTCATTTACGTTTGTAAACCTCTCTGTGTATTTGTACGTGAAATCAGTACGTTGCTGGAAACCGTGAATGCAATATTTGTAAATATGAAATTTATTATAATCAACCACATTCTGCACAACTTGTGAAATTCGTCATTAGCCGGTAAAGTTTATCAGGTAGATGAAAAGGAATAGGAGGGGGGTTATCAATATTCTAGTACTGCCGGAGTCGGAGTCGGGAGTCGCAGTCGGATTTAAACTACAAAAATATCAAGAGTCGGAGTCGGAGTCGGATTTTTTTTTACCGACTCCACAGCCCTGGTTGTAAGTAGCACACACTTTATCAACAATATCCACACCTGATTTTGTTTCATTGTAAAATTGTGTTATTTCTGGTTTTTACTCCATTTTCCGGCATTGTCATATGCAATATTATGTCTATACCAAAGCCATCTGTTGACCAAAAACCAGTAAGACTTTTATGGCCGCACCGAAAAACTCCTATCAAATATAGAAGACCCAAAAATGTCTCATTTCTATACGATCTTGCACGCACAAACTTTTCTCTGATACTGTTTATATAAATGATTGTTTTTTTCTACTAGAAAAGTCAATATTCAGTTATCAAAAAATAATCGCCAACAATCTACTTCGTTTTTGGCATTTTTCGTAGTTTGGCCTGGTAATTTTTGACTAATATAGTTTTTGGGGGGTGTTTGGTTAACTTTCCAGGGGTTTTCCTCCATTTGGTACTATCCCGGCCTATAACAATAAAAGTGAGTTGGTTTGGTACATATCTTTTTTTTACATTAAGTACTTTTTTGGAAGTGTCATTTTTACAAAACTAAAAAATAATTTACGTTGTTTCATCAGAGCGTGACAATTAAACTAAGGATATGCGGATAGTACCAAACTGAAGAAGTGTGTATATGAAAGTAAACAAATCTTTCTATAGCAACAAAAAAACTGAAATAAAATCATTCTTGACATCTACATTTGCCCACTCATCTTGCACCGTTGTTGTCGAAAAAGATTAAAAACTCACGTCTTCTATACAGAGTGTCCAAAAAATGGCGGATTAACTCTACGGTGCGTTACTGAGGGATGCCTAATGAACCCTGGAAAAATATGAAAAAAAAATCCCTGGGCCGTAGTTTTCGAAATATTTCGAAATTAATAAAAATAATTCTGGCAACACTGATACTGCAACAATTTCTCAATCAAAAATGTATCCATAGTAAGTTGTTAATATGTTGGTGACACTGTAAGTCTATGTCAAATTCGAGGTTAGTAGGTTAGGTTTTGCGTCAGTCTGTGTCAAAACTGACACAAAACCTAACCTGCTAACCTCAAATTTGAAATAGACTTACAGTGCCACCAACATATTATTCATACAACAAATATTTCAATGCCAAGCTTGATTTCGTATATTATTATTGTACAAAGCCTGTTTGCCATATTTAGTAATTGACAAACTTAACAGGAAATCAGTTTTTTAAAATACTTAAATATTGAAAATAATTTAGTTAATCCCAAGAATATTAAAAAAACAGATATTTTAATAAGTCCCAGATATATTTGACACTATGATTATACACTAGTTATTTAAATAAATGGATTTTATTACCCACCTTTGACCAGAAATATTTCGAAAAATACGGCCCAGGGAATTTTTTTCATATTTTTCCAGGGCTCATTAGGCATCCCCAAGTAACGCACTGTAATTGCTAAAAACACAAATCCGCTGGTCAAAATAAATATAAACAAGTCACAATCGAAAAGAAACGCTGGGCGCTAATACGCAAAATAGCACGAACAAAGACGGACGCGTCAGGATCACTGAACATAAGCTCTAGGAAACCCCAATTCGGTTTTGAAATAAAATCAAAATATAAACGCATAGGCTCACTGGACCTATACACGCCTAACGAAAGGTTAATAGTCTTTTCCTATATTCGAGTGAATCCATTTAAATCTGTGTACTTACCTCAAATAAGTGCAACAGAACTGCAGAATCAAGACAAGTTATTCCTCACTATTCCATCTAACCGTACATTGGAAGCTTTCTCACGTTTCTAAAACAAGAGAATATTCATAGGTGTTACGAATATATGCCAGCTATTTACATACTGATAAGTTAATCGAGAATTTCCGTATATAAACACGGCCTTATGCAGGATGTTAGAAATGTTATACCTACCCCACATACGTTTTGAAATTATTTAACCAAACTCTTGGCTCTATAATTTAGCTTACTAGCTAATGGTAAATTGTAGTTATATCACGCTTTAACATTGACAATATTGATTATAATAGGAAATACCTGCATATATTTGTAAACATTTAGCCAAAGACGCCATATTAAATAAGGTGCCGTCTTGTTCTACTGATGTTCAAAAGAGCTACTTTATAACAGTTAACCCTTAAGGCGGCTTTACACGTATATAGTAGCTAAAGCAAGTTACTAAATCAAGTAGCTAAAATTTAGTAGTTTAGTGGAGCGAGCACGTTTACACACATTTTAGCATAATTATTTAGTTGAAATTGATTATTTAGAATGGCACAACGTTCGTCATTAAAGAAATGTATTTTTCACTTATGTTGTAAATTCGGGGATATAATAACAAGTATAGAAATGGTTGTCTTGGGCTTGTTTATTCTTGTAAATGTTAGCTCTGGTATTCTACAAACATTCTGTCTCTCGATATTGTTACACACATTTTAATGTTGTATGTATCTTCATTCCAACGGGACGCCTTGTTTCAACAAATTATCTAGCAAACGGCTGGTCTGACTAATACACTTTACTAAATTAACCTGTCTACACTTGCTTAGTCTGCGTTTAGTTAACGAAAAACGTGGTGGGCGTACGCTACTTGCTCAAGTAAATAGAAGTGATTTCTATTCACTTGACAAGGTAGTTTTCTAAATTCTTTACTTGCTCGAGTACTAAATCGCACTAAACGTAAATGTTTACATGATGCAAGTAACTAAATTAAGCTACTTGATTTATTAACTTGCTTTTGCTACTATACACGTGTAAAGCCGCCTTTATAGTACAGTCAATTAGTAGGAAATAAGGGAAAGTTTTGGTGAAGTTTTGATATTTGGTTGCTATATGTTTTTTGGGTCGCTGCACACAAATTTCAGATTTGCCATCACGAATTTTGACCGAAAACCTTTTTTTTAAGCAAAAACGGTGTAAAAACCGATTTTTAAAAAGTGTTTCTAAAATTACTCGAAAACTATCCATTTTTGTAAATGTTGACCTAATATGAAATGGAAGAGGGTAAAATTTCCTACATTTTATGCACATCAGGTTTTTTCGACAATCAACCGTTCAGCCGCAAGAGCGCATCGAAATTAGATGTTAAAAGCGGGAATAATCCCAGTTTATTTCAAAGTAACTCGAAAACTATCCATTTTTCGTAAATGAACAATGGTATATATCTAAAATGAATCTTTATATATGATATGAAAGAGAATAAAATTTCCTACATTTGATGTACCTATTCAAAGTTTTTTTTGTCGGATCAACGGTTCCGTTGGTAGCGTGCGTCGAACCAAGCGGGAAATTGCTGCTGAAGGTACTGTGAGAATGGCACTCCACTTATCCTTCCCCGCCCTCCCTTAGGTCTCCTATACGTAATTTACATGCAATGGGGTTGCCTGCTAATAAATACGACGGCCGTTGAATCATAGTACTACATTGTAACTGAAAAAAGCAAAGTTAATCAATAAACAAAATAATGTAGTAAAAAGTAATACATATAAACGAAATAAAATAGTAAAAAGCAAGTGGAACTCATCTTGACCGACGCATCCTTTTCTTTGAAGGCACCGGCTGTTCATCGACATCTACAACATAGAAAGAGACAAATGGAATTAGTGGTTGTTTCTATTACTATCGATATTGTATATTATATTTTTTTTTTGTTATATACGGGCAAAACCCTTTTTACAAAATATTGTTTGTATTGTATTATTTGTTAACAATAAGTATTATTTGATACCTTGTGGAATATCTTCGTCCTCTTCCATTGGGTCGACAGGTTCAGTGGCTGGGAAATCCAGCTCCAGCTCGTTCTCCAGTTCCACCCCGTCTTCCAGATCTTCTTGAAAAACGACTGGCATATTGTCGCAACTGTTCTCGCAGTTGAGGCACTAGTTAGAGCACTTAAGCCCTGCCTTCTTGCAGCCACACGTTTTTTGACAGTTTTAGCCCATTTGTACGAAACAAGCTTCAAGAAATCTGGGGGAGCAGGTTGTAACAAGGTTGTCACAGATGCATGTCCAGTTTTAATTCCTTTCCATCCCCTCTCTTCTGGATTTTTTTCGACACCCAGCCATTGCTGCACCTGATAGTAGACTTTTAATGAATGTTGCCGTGCTGCAGCTGCAGATGATGGTAGTGCAGCACTGTTTACCTTGTGCTTAAAGGCAGATTTTATATAGCAAACATATCTCAAGTATTTGAGAGAAGGCAAGTTATTCCCATGTCCACCTTGCCAGTACACCCTCCTCTTCATTTCATATATGAAGATTCATATCACATACCATTTTTCATTTATATATAGGCTCAACATTTATGAAAAATGGATAGTTTTTGAGTAATTTTTTTAAAACGGTTTTTACACTGTTTTGCTTAAAAAACGTGTTTTCGGTCAAAATTCGTGTTGGCAAACCCAATTTTGGGTGACTTAATAGTTTTAGTAGCCTTTGGATTCGTGGTTGGCATTTCTTCCTCTTGCAAACTTCCCGTGCGCAGTTGCAGAGTGGGAATATTTTTCCGACCGCCATTTCAATTTCGGAAATTTCGAGGATTTTTAATTTTACTTTCGAAGCTATACGACGTGATCATTTGGGATTTCCTTTTCGAAACACTTTGTGAGCGGATTTTCAATAGTAATAAGATCATGAGTGATCAACTCTTGTCGGAAAGATTGTTATTTTATAAACATTGATTGCTTAGCAATTAAACGAAAATGTAACCCTTTTCTTAAAATATAATTGGTCTAGAACATATGAGGTTAATTAGCTCCCAATAAAATAGTGGAGAATATGAAGCAGATTTGGACGTATAGAATCGATGAATTGCTGCAGTAGTTTTCGGAGGTAAAATATCTGTTGGCCGCGAGCAATCTACAGTAGGATTTGGTTATCTCTGTTTTCACGTGGTCTAATGCTCTGTCAAATATATTTTCAGCTCTTTTTCTTTTACAGATTTTCTTGTTCCTTTCTCTCCTCATTTCTTACCCTTTTCGTTGTGCTTTCGATTTTGCTATCCAGCATCGACATTTTTATATTTTCGATTTTATTTTATTACAATGTTGTTGCCGATAAAAAAACCACCCGTTTCTCACCAAGTTTCATTCACTTTGCATGCCACCTTTCGTTTGTTAAGATTGGTTACCAGCACCCGGTGATTATACGACGAATTTGTGTTATATGCGATAAATAGTGGCATTTTATAAACGAGCGTTTTGATTGACATCTGAAAATTTTCTGCTCAACGTGTGTGTTCTATGGTTCATATCTTTATCTTGAAGTGACTTTTACTGCCTTTTTGACTGATTTACGAGGCAACAGCTGGTCGTTTGAAAACGTAATGCACCCCAGCTGCAAGCTGCACACCTGTGTGCTTGCCAGTTTGAGTAATTAATGAGCGAGCAATTGGTTGAACACGTTTAATGGAGCATATGTTGCAGAGATTGAAATTCATATAACAAAGTGCAAGTACTTTTTGTAATGTACTTGACATTCAAAATTTAAGTAACCAATATAAAGTCATTACAAGTGCTTAGAATAATTTAAAATAATTTTGTTACATTTCAAAATCTCTTTAGTACTGAGGATTAAAATTTCTCGCGTCGCATGTTCAGCTTGTCCGAAGGCTTTTGTTCTAAGCGAAAAGTTTGCATTCAAGAGACGCGTTAGGTTTTCTTTTCCATTTTGCTGTGAACCAAGCAAGTCTCTGCTTGTCGTCGCTTTCCATGACCTAGTTTCGGTGTTCACCTCATGCTTGTAATGAGGATTTTGGTCAGGGAGCGACGTGTAGGAGTAATTTTTCCTTCGTCAAAATGATGGATTAGGCGGTCGAGTTTGTTGGAGATTGCGTTGCATGGCCCAGTTTTGGGGTAAATTATCTTATTGCCTCTTTGCTTGTTTCGTTAGTTCGAACTGCATCTTTCTGAGTTACGCGGTATTTTTAGCGGCACGGTTAGCCGCTACCGTCAGCTGCTACTTTGAACCGATATTGTTGACCAATACTGCTGGCGTTATTATCACCGCAGCAGCCATAGTACTTTTGAGGTCCTGCCAGGTGGAATAGCTGGTCAGTTTTCTCGGTTTGAGCATCTTCTCGAATGCATGGGGTTTCTTGAACCTCATTCTCAGCGAGCCCAAATTACGAGGCGACCCTGGCCTACATACGGCGCGGGATGCTTGCTGTTGCCAATAGCTGCTATTTTACTCAGGGAATAGTCGCACCGAGAGAGCAACCGTTATTTGTGCTTTTTATTAGTTATTTCATGAACTTATGAATGTTGATAGAGTGGTTCCACCATTCGGTCTGAATTCTTTAAACTTCTCCGCGAAATTTAAATTTCGTATTTCAATTGGAACTAATTGCTGCGCTTATTGCCAGAGTATTTGACCGCCAGCACCACCGATGAGTTTTCCCTAAAGGCTCATCGTAGTTTAAGTTACATCAATAATGATGATAACTCCTTATTTTCAATCGCCGAGTGTGTCTTTTTAAAGCAAGTCAATTGTTTTGACACATTTAGTGTTTACTGTATGTAATTATTCCGTGAACAGCTTCCGCCGAAGAATCGCTGATATTAATAGGCTGGTATTGTTACTACCTGGCTATTATATACATTTGTTACAATTACTTGCCTCACTTTGTTACTGCGATTCTCTGACTCTGGCCCTATGTGATTATTTTTTTAGACTATTCAACTCACATGTCATCTATCAAAAACTGACCAATAAAAATACAAGATTTGACGTCTTTGAGCCAATAAAAATGAACTATCTTGACAATTTTCACTAGTGAAAATTGTCGACTATTTTCACTAGTGGTATAGTGAATATTTTTAACAAACGTGAGTTTTATTAGAAAAAATCAGTATTAGTGTTCTGTTGCGTAGTTTCGTGCTAGATTTACTGAAAACTAATTTGAAAAAGTAGTTTGGTTCATTGAATAGTCCCTCGAATGCCATTCTTAGTCAAAGTTAAGTAGAATATTTTTGCGGTGGTATCACTACTCATGTCAATTGCGCTTAGGATTAAGACTCGTGCTAGCGCACTCGTCCTAATCGAACCTAAGCGCAATGAACATTCGTGATTCCACAGCAAAAATATTCGACATAACTTTGACCACTCATGGTATTATAAGTGATTATCTTCCGATCGTCTGCCATCTTTCTTTGTTCATGGGTTATCGCTTCTATCTGAGAGCATTTGTCGTAATTAAAGACTCATTGGCGCCCTCAGCAATTAGAATGAACTTAATATTTCGTGTTAGAGCCTCGCCGTCTCCACTGCAGTTAGGCGGTGGTCAAATGTGCCCACATAATCTCGTGATAATTTAGAACTAGTCAAACTAATTTGAACATTCAATATAGAATTTATTAAAGGTGATCAAGTTGAAATAAAACTAATTGTTAGAAAAATAATCTTAAAATTATTTTTAAATATACAGGGTGCACAACCCTAGCAGGGTAAGCTTCAATTATGTATTTAAGTACTATTAAGTTTCTGGATTGTTTGGAAAGATCTAAGACCACATTATGTAGCATGTTGCTATATCCAAACTCAGTAGTTTCATAAACAATGACAGCAGGAACTGAAAGTTGATACTTGACCAAATATAGCAGCAAAACAGAAATGGTGTGTACGTTAATTTCTTTTAACTTGTTACTTTATTGAGTTGCTGATATAAAATTGGTCTTTCGAGCAACATGGTATCAAACCGGTTGGTAGGATCATTTGTTTATCAACAAATGAAGGACAATCAAAAGTTAAGATAAGCGAGTGCATATCTTTATTTTCTACGAGGGTGATTCAAATTTGACCTGCATTTTCTTTTTTTATGAACATAATTGTAGAGATACTGTAAAGCGGTTTTACATTCATCTAAGTAGGCATGTTAGCTAACGCCATAAACCACTACACTTTGATTGTGTCACTACTGTTATTTGTATTAAGAATGTCGTGCAACAATGTGCCAAATTCTGTTGCACAATGTCTAATTATTAAAGTTCTTTTCAATGAAGGTATAAAAGCGACTGATATTCATCAGAGATTTGATAAACAGTTTGAAGAAGGGTGTTTATCACTCAAAACAGTCTTTGAATGGTGTAATACCTTCCACGATGGTCGGGAGCGCGTGTCGAACTTGCTGCATGCTGCCCGTCAAACGTCTGCTGTGAATCTTGGGAACATTCAAAAAGTTGACCAACTGATCCGGAGCAATAGGCGAATATCTGTGAAGGAAATTGTGAACACCAGTGTTGGTAGTACTCACACTATTGTCCACGACAAGCTTAAATTTAGTAAAGTGAGCGCCAGGTGGGTTCCAAAACAATTTACCGCGGAACAACAGTAGAAACGACTACACGTTTGCAGAGAACTTCGGCTTCGCTACGAGTATGAAAGCGATGACTTTTTGTTACGTTAAATTGAACTGGGACGTGTTGCCTCAACCCCCACATAGTCCGGACTTAGCCCCACGTGACTATCATCTCTTTAACCACCTTAAAAAATTCTTGGGAGGCAAGCGCTTTGCCTCTAATGAGGAAGTGAAGAATCCGGTGCAAAATTAGCTACGTCGTCAACCAAAATATTTTTTTTTAGACGGGAATACAGAAGCTACCGGAGCGATGGGACAAGTGTATTTTAAAGGGGTGTTACTTAGAAAAATAATGCACCTATAATATTAATTTGTAGTTTGTATCGACCAGAAAAAAATAAAATGCAGGTCAAATTTGAATCGCCCTCGTATATCAATTGTCAACCCATTTCTTGGTAATATTTGGTGAGCGAGTCTCTAAGGGTATCGGGATTCAGCAGCCAATATCTCTGAAATGATTGAGTTCATATATAGCATATGCTACATAAAGTGACACTAAAGATTGATGTTATATTTTATATTTGGGAATATGTATAAATTATCTACAAACTTCAATATAAAGTTGAATTGAAACTAATTTTGCATTTGACGTGATCTTAGCATTTTATTGCGGTTTAATTTAAAAATTAAGCATAAGATGTACTATTGCTCAGTGTCTAGAAAGTTAAAAAAAGCTATATTCTAAAAGTTACAATTTTGTCCGAATTCATGTAGTCTAGGATAACGAATAAAGCAAACTGTAATTTTAGAACTACTAAACTGAAAGTTTCTTTAAGCATCGCTTTTATTCTACTACTCGATGCAGTATAGAAACCAAAGGGTCTGACAAAACAAAAAAAACGTTGCAATCATTCTCAAGTTTCTACTTCAAAATCTTATTTTCATGTGCAAGAAACAGAGAAATTTTGCAACACTAAAAATCATGTTTTAGTGTAAGGAAAAGAGAGAAGCTCTAACAATCTTATGGTTTTTACTGAACAATTAACCGTTGCTTAAATATTTTTATTTTGGCAAATATTTGAGGATATATATTTAGAAGTGAGGGCTTGAAAATGGTTTCAACTATGGAGAAGGACTATATTCCCTCTACCTTCATTGGTTTTATTAAGATTTTTATTCGTCTATTTAAAAGAATCCTCTAAAATATTAAAACAGATAAAAGGATACTGAGCACCAAAAACGTATACAGTGCATGTGCAACATAGGGACATTTTAATGGTAAATTTAAGTAAGGCTGCAGGAAAGTGTTTTGGACTGTTTTTGAATCATCTCAATCACTTGACCTTGAGTACAAAATCAAAGTTGCCACCCCCTACCGTCACTGCTTTTTGCAAGGTCTTGCACACTATACTACGTTTAACGAAGAGATTTAATAAAAGCCCGAGTTCACAGTCGATGCGAACTTTACTTCGTTGAAATGCCATTGTGGCTGAAAAAGTAAACGATATTAAACCCCATTATAATATTGATTATAGCTAACGTTGATTGCAAAACCGTAGCCATTATTTTGAAACTTTCCACCACTAATAGCCTTGACCTTGAACAACACACACCAGTAACCTTGAGACTTTCTAAACCATTAGCCTTCAAATAGTAAGCCAATCTTTAGGAAGTGGGATATAAACGGGCAAAGCAAGATAAAACAACATTTCTACACAGTGCAATTTACAATGAAAGCCTAGACTAAAATTCTTGAGGCTGGTGACACCACACTACTGGCCAGCAGTAGAGAGGAATTAGAACTACTACTAGTAGAATTAAATTAATAAAAACACTGACACTTTCGCTATTTTTATACATAACATTGATAACCAAGGCCACACTAAGAAAGGGATCGTTTCGCTGGAAATATGGATCTGGCATAAAATGCAACATATTATGTCGACTACAGGTTGAACTAATGCCTACATTCTATTAGATATTGTGGCGATAGCTTTCCTGCAAATTGTATAAAAAGATACGCAAGATTCTGCTGATCGGTTGATCATAGGACGTAGATGGAAATTGGCGCTAGACATGATGTGATGTGCTTTTGACGCAATTTGTTTGATACCTCCACCTTCAAATCGTAGAGCGCCTAAAAAATCATGTCGACAGGCTTCAAAGTGCTCGTCTACTAATTAACACCCAATTCCTTAAGTCGAATTGCGCATGCAAACTCATTTTGACAGGTTTAAATGTTTTCTCATCTATATTGTTGCTTCTGATTCGCGGAGCGTCTGAAAAATCACGTTGACAGGCTTGGAAGCATTCCACTGATAATTAACACCTAGATCCCTAAGTCGCGGAGAACCTGGAAAATCATATTGACAGGCTGAAAGATCTTCCGAGGATAACTAAATGTTCTCTAGTGTGCTCTGCAGATTCGTACCGATCTACGTCAACAATGCCAGACTGCCAATCCAAACATCTAGAAGATCGCCCAGCGCTAACAGTCGCTGCCTGAAGTAATACTTCATCCCCAACGCCGTGGCGAAATAAACTGGCGCGGTGTCCACAAATGTAAGCATAATTAGACTTGGTAAACACCCAGCTTCGCCGGCCTCTCTGGCCGCAAAGTGCAAAGAATCCACCTTGAACCCGCCCCAGATGCTCGTATGAGCACGTCTCGTGGACGACGCCAGCGGAACACTTGTAGTCTATCCCATACTAGCGCAAAGACATTCACTTCCATTCCCATTCCCTGCAACCTCGATCATTTAAAGGTAAAATTTAGCCGCCATTAACCATCTCAGCCTGCTGTTGTGTACGTTTGCGTGAGTACACCCCTTGTTTTGAGGTTGCTCCAGAAACTTCTTTAATACTCACATTGGGTTACCGCTCCAGCCAGTGTTTTTAATTGATGAATCTTGCAGTCTGCAGTCCAAGAAAAACGTTTTTATTTCGTATCGTAATTTAAAAATAAATATCAAAATATTGTTTATACAATTGACTCCATTTTATCAATTCGGATCTGTACGGAAAATGTGACTTTGTAAGAAAAATAATTAAAATAATACGCAGTCACATAGGAAATCAGAAGATCAATCCAGAAGCACGGCTGTTTAACATCGTATACTCTATAATGCCATCTTTCTTTCACCATATTACCCGAAACAAGAGTAACATCGAATGACAATGAGTGCACAAAACAAACCCAAAGGAAGAATCATGGAGTTCATCAAACGCTTGTAACGGATGCTACTTATATTTAGTTAGGTTAGTACTAGGACATAATAAAGAGTTCGTTTCTGATAGAGCATACTGAAAGATGATGTCAGGTGTGGTCCAGTTGAATTAAGTAGAACAAGTAAAATAATCAACCGCGGAAACCATATTTATGTCAAAATTGACCAGGAACAAAGTGCAACTTAAGCTGAAATCGAAAGGTCAGAATAGAGATAAGAGAAATAGACGAAGCACAGGAAAACAGCAAGTGAGAAGTAAGATTAACGATAGACGGGAAACTCAGAGACTGGTTCTACATCGAAAACGGTGTATGTCGAAAGTCACTGTTTCGAAATGGCAAATGCAAACCTACCCTGTCCGGCACCGCTGAAAACTAAACAAGGTGCAGAAATGGTTGAAACGTGGAAGTATTTTCAACTAACATATAAAAACTACGCGATAGCGACCGAATTAACAAGTAAACCGAAGGAAGTGCAAGTCGCAACGTTGCTTACGCTGCTAGGAAGTATAAAAAATATGTAAATTTACCTTTACACAATAGTGAACTTTTAGATACAACTAAGAAAATCTTGGACAAGTTGGAAAAGCAATTTACGCCTACAGTAAACGTGATCTATAACAGATACATTTTCAACTCAACGAGGCAAGAAGACGAAGAATCAGTAGATGTGTTTGTAAATCGACTCACGGAAGCAGCGAAGGTACCTATGTGCATTTGGTGTACTGGAAAAAGAGTTAATTCGAGATCGAATAGTTTTGGGCATAAAAGATGATAGTGTAAGAAAAAAGCTACTACCTACTCGATACAAAACTAACGCTCGAAATGGCAATAACCACGTGTAAGTTAAATGAACAAACCAATAAGCAGTTGGTGAAGATACAGAAAGGCGAAGAAGAAATAAATAAAGTCCAAACGCTAAACAAAGTATAAAAAGGGTGAAAATAGAGAAATCAAAACGTGCAAGTATTGCGGAGGAAAACATGAAAAGAAAAAAGAGAAATGCCTGGCATATAGATCAACATGTCTGAAGTGCAAGAAGAAAAACCACAACGCGAAGTGCTGTTGGTCGAAAGTGAATGCAGTGGAAGAAGAGTCCAACCAAACTGGATCGGAAGAAGAAAAATCGGTCTGCAGTTTGGTGTATGCAATTGGTTTACCAAGTAATTATATCGGAACGTTTCGGAACTTTTCGGAGTTCGATTATTTTACTGTTCGGTGCACTAAATTCGGAACTTTCGGAATTCGATTATTTTACTATTCGGAACACAAAATGAGAAAACGAAATGCCAATTTGAACTGAATTGAATACGGAATGTTGTGTTGACTCACTTGACTGCTATATGCTGGTGAATGGCACTAATGGCAGTGGTGTTTCATAGATTAATTATTAGATAGTACAACTTACAGACTTCAAATTCATGTATTGTTTTATACTATCTATTATGTACTTTATGTGTCATTAAACTTTAAAATATCACTACCATTTTCCGAAAGTCTATTAAGGTAACTAGTGTAATAATTTAAAAAAATATTGTATTTCCCCTTATATGCCACTGTGCGACTCAAACTCATAAATTGTTTTACTGGCGGTCCTAAAAACCCAAACAATAGATGCCAACGCAGATAAAGGCTTACGGCGTGACGGCGAGTGCCTCATCGCAAATTTGCACGCACTTCTTCTTCCTTCCGCTTGTTGTTGTTTCGCTCGTTTTCTCTTGCTTGCATTTACGGAATGTAAAATAATCGGATGATATTCCGATTTTATAAACATTCCGAAGTGGAACATTCCGATTATTGAAATCATCCGATTATGCCCATCACTAAAAGACACCAAACAAAGGAAGTTGGAGTTTCAAACGCGGGAGTTGGTACATCCACCACAAGCATCAACACTTGGGGATCAGAACGTAGGAACGATGGATGGAAAAATCCCTCAAATTTGGGATCCAAGGAAAACCGGGCAGATAACGTTGTGAGTGGAGGAACTGAGAAAGCATTAAGTGATCAAGATAATGTTGTGAAAGACAATAATTTAAATACAACGGTTACGTGTAACAATGAATACGATAATGATGACTTTCAATCAGCAGAGAGGGATAATTCCAGCGGTAAGTTATTGAATATTTTAGTAAAACGTAGTATGTATAGTAAAACTGTAAAACTTGTAGAAAAATCAGAAAAACTGATAGAGAAATTATTGATGGAGATGGAGCGCGCGTTGACCATAGTTCTGATGGAAATGCTGATGCATTTTTAGGTATTTGAAATTATTGAAATTTTAAAATCTAAATATTCTGAGTTGGTGTATATTCTAGAATTAGAGGAGACCCTAGGCAGTGAAGAAGATAGCTTTAAATTGCATAATGGCGCGTCAATTTCCGAAAACCTGGAATTTTTAAAACTGCATCCATTTCAGCCTACACAGGCCGATGGCTTAAAAACTAAATTAGATTGTAAGAAATTATACTATAGATTGATTGGCGACAATGAAATAAAAAGAAATTGGGTAACAGTAAAAATGCATCCTGATACAAAAAAAAAATCGACACAGTGTACTGTTCAACATGCATAGCCTTCTCTGTATCGAAAGATTCTCCTTTTTGCACTGGCTGCAAAAACCTTCGACACATATATTCAGCTATAGATAAACACGAAAGTAGCACATCTCACTCAAATGCTGTAAAAAGCTTTCTCATTGCCTGTAAAGATGTTTCAATTGGGGCAAAAATTAACACTGACATGTATGCTCTTAAGAAAAAATGCTGTGAAGAAAATATCCATGTATTGCGTCAAGTATTTGAAGTGGTAAAATTAATAGGACGACAATCCTTGCCTTATCGAGGAACAAGTGCAAATGTAACTTTATTTAGAATTCACGAAACGGATACCAATCATGGAAACTTTTTGGAAATAATAAAGTTGCTTGCCAAAAGTGACCCAATTTTAAATGACTACTTGGAAGCTGCTATACAGAAAAGTAGAAGACGTCATCAAGCACTAGAGGCAAAAGGGCGAAAATCCCGTGGTAGAGGCAGTTTGGTAACTCTCCTATCGAAAACCACCGTAAATAAGGTGATAGGATTTACATTGGAGGCAATAAGAGAAAACATTGTGAGCGAACTGGGCAATAAACGTTTTAGCCTCCAAATGGATAGTACCCAGGATATAAGTGTTAAAGACCAGGCTACTATCATATTGCGTTATGTCGCCGATGTAAAAGTTTTTGAGAGACTGTTTGCTGTAATTGCAGTGAAAGATTCGACTGGTCGAGGTCTAAATCAACTATTAAAAGACTGCTTCAAGAAGCACGGGGTAAAGTACGAAAACATTGCTGGCGAGTCGTTTGATGGAGCCTCTAACATGAGAGGCGAGGTTCTTGGAGTGCAAAAACAAATTCAGGAGGTAGTGAAAGATAGCGTCTACGTATGGTGCTATGCCCATATCTTAAATTTATGTATAGCAGACAGTTGTGATAATTTGCAAGCCAAAAATTTATTTGGATTACTAAATCGCTTAGCGACATTTTTCGGCGAATCTTATAAGCGGATGGATATATGGTGTGATAGCGCAAGTTCACATGTCAAAATTAAACAAACTTAAAAAAATTGGACAAACCCGGTGGTGGGCTCGAGACAAAGCTCTCAAGTGGGTTTTTGCAGGTGATAATTGTCTGTATCCTGTAGTATTGTTTGCATTAGAGAAAATAATGGAAGGTAAATTTGATGCAAAAACAAGCTCTGAAGCTGAATCTCTACGCCACAAATTGCTGGAGTACAAAACTATTTTAACAGCACATGTATTTTTGAAAATTTTTAAAGAATTCGGTCCTACATCAAAGTATTTGCAAACACAAAATTTGAATTTGGTTTCGGGTTGGTTCATGGTGGAGCAAAGCAAAAAAAAATTGAAACAATGACAATGGAAGATGTGATTGAGGCTCACAGCTTTTATAGCATCAATGAATTCCAAACTAGACTCTTTAGAAATGGATATTTACATAGAAGAGAAACTGTCAACAAAGACACGCGTCGCCAGGAAGGCAAAAATGGACGGTGAACAGTGCAGCGATGAAAGACCCACGGACCCTATGGATGTGTTCCGAGTTGAAGTTTTCACTGTTATCAAAGATACTATCAGAGTTGCTCTAGACGAAAGATTTTCCAAAAATAAAGAATTGATTACATGTTTGCAATACGTCGATCCACGACATTTTCCAAATTTTGAGGAAGAAGGACCCCCTACAGAAAAGTAACTCACAAAACTTGCCACTTTAGCTAGAGTAAAAGTGTCCCTCCTACGAAATGAATTACTGCAGTTTAGTCAATTGTTTCCCACCTTGTCAAACAATTTAACCTCGAGAAGTGATGCCCTTATTGACTTGCTTAATGAGGACAATGCTGAAGAAATCGATATTTTAGCAAATGAATCTGAATCAGAATCAGAGGAAGTAGAACAACCAAAAGAAAATATTGAAGAAAAAAAGTCCAGAAAATGCAAGGAGCAGAAGAAATGTAATAATTGCCTGGCTTGTTGCTACATTTTTCTATACTCTTACAATATGCAATCTGCAGCATTTACAAATTTATTTTTAACCTACGAATATATACTAAAGCTTAGCTGCACGCAGGTTTCTTGTGAAAGGGCGCTAAGTAAATTTCTCAAGACTTATTAGAAGCCTTTATGATTATGAGTGTTGAGAAAGATGTCCTTGAGTCTGTCGATTTTTATTACATTTTGGAAAAAATTAAAAAATCATCTGTACTTTTTGCCAATATTCTAACTTACTAACTCTGTATTAAGATGGCAAATACATGTTTTTACTATAGTGTTTTTTGCTACATACTTTCTGCATTTCCCATTAATAGCTACGTATCCAGATTTCTAAAAATGGGCACGGGCCTTTTAAGGCTGAAGTCCCCCCGGGCCTTTTCCTTGCCAGTCCGCCTCTGCGCATTATGAAATTCCCACGATAGAAGATGTGTTACCGAAGTTGGGCCAAGCTAAAGTTTTTAGCACACTCGATGCTCGAGAAGGCTTTTGGCACATAAAATTGGACAACAAAAGCTCAGAATTGACGACATTTTTTACTCCATATGGAAGGTACAAATGGAATAGAATGCCATTTGGAATCTCTACAGCCCCTGAAGAGTTTCAGCGGAGACTACATGAGACATTGGAGGACTTGACAAGAATTGAGGTAATTGCAGATGACATACTGGTCTATAAGAAAGAAGCCATCATAGATCATGACAGACACCTAATTCAACTAATGGAAAGGGCAAAACAGGTAAATCTGAAATTTAATCTAGAAAAATTTAAATTTTGAAGACAACAGGTAGGATACATGGGGCATATGCTAACAGAAAAAGAAAGTTGAAGCGATAACAACGATGCTACAACCAAAAAACAGAACAGAAACACAAAGGATTTTAAGAATGGTAAACTATTTATCTAGATTCTTACCACAACTTCGGAAGTGGCAGAACCACTTAGGAAACTAATTCACAAAGTCAATGAGTGGGCTTGGTAGCATACACAAGAGGAAGCATTCAACAAAATAAAACAAATGATAGCAGCAACGCCAGTGCTGAAATATTACTGTACAAACAAACCAGTAACCATCCAATGTGATGCGAGCAGCTATGGTTTGGGTGCGTCTCTAATGCTAGAAGGAAAACCTGTAGCATTTGCTTGAAACACACTATCGAAAGTGGAAGAAAATTATGCACAGATGGAAAAAGAGTGTTGAGCGATATTTGCATGTGAAAAATGTCATCAGTACCTACATCTGTGGTCAAAAATCTATAACAGTTTAATAGGATCACAAACCGTTAAAAATAATTTTTTAAAAATTTAGAGAAGAACTGAGTGTACAAAATGGTGTAATATTCAAAAATATGACTGTAATAATTCCAAAAGAAATGCGAAAGGAAATGATAGTAAAAGTACATGAAAGTCATTTAGGAGGAGCAGCTTGCATCAGAAAAGCTCGTGATGTGATCTACTGGCCGGCAATGACTAATGATATTAAAGCCAAGATAGCAAACTGTTAGGCATGTAGAGAATCGGAAATAGCTCAGCAAAAGCAACCAATGGTAACGCATCACACTCCAGAAAGGCCTTGGCAAAGACTCGCAATAGACTTATTTAAATACAATAAACTGGATTACATAGTTATTGTGGACTACTATTCAGACTATTGGAAATCAGAATTGGTACAAGATATAACAGCAGAAACAATCATAGATACGTGCAAAAGATACTTTAGTGTGCATGGAATACCGGAAGTAGTAGATACAAATGTTTGAACACAGTTGGATTGTTCAGTGTTTCGAAAATTTTGCAAAGATTGGGGGTTTATGCACTGGATATCATCACCTTACCACCACCAATCCAATGGGAAAGCCGAATCAGCAGTAAAAATTGTAAAGAAGATGTTGAAAAGAACAGCTAGAGCAAAATCAGACTTCTGGAAAGCAGTATTAAACTGGAGAAATATGCCAACTGAAGGCATAAACAGCAGTCCAGTCCAAGGGCTCATGTCAAGGAGAACTAATACCGGACTACCTACAGCAACACCGTTATTGAAACCACAAGTAATAAACAACGTACCAGAAAAAATCAACCAGAAAAAAAAGTATAAGGCAGTATATAATAAGAACGCTAAAGCCAGAAAGGAATTAGTTGTTGGCCAAGATATAAGGTGCAACTTAACCCAGAAAGACGAGCAGACAAGTGGACCAAGGGGCAAGTTATTGAACAACTCGACCTAAGATCATACATTGTTGAGGTAGAGGGGCATAAATTCAGAAGAAGTAGCCGACATATACGAACAACAGCCGAACAGCCACCAGAGACAATAGAAACATCAAGAAAAGAGGATGAAACAAGAAATAAAGAAGAAACTACAACAATCACAGAATTTCAAGATAAAACAGAAGAGCGACAGAGGGTCAACGGGAAGGTGCAAGAAGTACAGCAGAACGAACCAAGGGTGCCAGACAAAGTCACATCAAGGGGACGGCAAGTCAAGGTGCCTGTGAAATTTAAAGACTTTGTTTGTGAATGATTTAAAGACTTTGTCTCCTGAATACTTTAAGAATTTTGTGAATGTTTTAATTAAAAGAAATAAGATGTAATGTGTAACGCTAGCTCCCGTTTGAATCCGATTAATTCAATATTAAATAATATTTGCTGATTTAAACGTCGCCGACCTTTAGCGTTATCAAGAACCCGGCGTGTCCCAGCAAGATAAGATAGCACCGACCGAAGTTCCGCGCAAACAAAGGTATGACGCGCGCCGTTTCTCCCCACCTAACAGCATTCCAAGACCTATAAAACTAGTTGCAGAGCGTATTTCAGGGGAGATTCCCCAGAGATTTCCAAGAGATACCTGATTCTCCTCCAGCAAACACCTAGTCCCCGATCCTTCATCCTGCCCTGTCCAGAGAGTCCCTCCACCAAGCCGTCCTGAGGCTGAGTTTAATTCAGTGGTTTCTATAAGAACGCCTGGAACACCAGTTAATTATCCTGAAAATCCCTGACAACTGAGTTTAATTCAGTGGTTTCTATAAGAACACCTGGAACGCCAGTTAATTATCCTGAAAATCCCTGACAACTGAGTTTAATTCAGTGGTTTCTATAAGAACACCTGGAACGCCAGTTAATTATCCTGAAAATATCCTACGCCGAAAACCCGTTGGTCAAATAGCAATTAACGTAATGTCAGTATCCCAGCTCCCTTGTATTTTAAATTCACCGCCTTGCTATTCAAGTAGAATTAGAAGCAATCGCTAACGTAATATTTAAAATCCCAGCTCCTGGTATTTTAAATTCACCGCCTTGCTATTCAAGCAGAATTAGAAGCGTCGAGCTACTAAGTAGAATTTACCTGAATTAATCCTTGAGAATTGTAGCGGCCGTCTTGCTTGGGAACTCTGCGGACCGCACTGATAGCTTCGCCAAAGAGTTCACCTGCAGGTGCCGAGGATTGTTAACCCCAAAAGTCACGCCGAGTCGGAGTTTCGTTCTTCAAGCGAAGCCCCGTCCGTGCGGCGAATTCCTCGGAGTATTTCACCACCGAACTGTAGTTACACGTATAGGATGAGAACCCGCGTTAGCAGTTTTAATTTGTTATTTGCTTTACAGAAGCCAGAAACCCGCAAACCGGCGAATTCGACAGATTACACCGCGCAGTTCAACGCCGATCGGGAAGCGCCGACAATTCTCGACGCTTTCGCAAGCGGAGCTCCTAGGAAGTCGGCAGACCCTGCCGGCACGGACGTGAAGCGGGTTGCAGCAGCCGCAGGAACCGACAACGTTATTTCAAACCAAAAATGTTCATTTTGAACAATAGAAATCTCGTTTATTTTCTTACATGAATATTTACTTATGTACGATAGATATATAGAATAAAATGTTATACAGGATACTCCGTTAGTGTGTTTTGCTTATTTATGGTATATCTGAGCTAACGAACGAACCCTAACTCCGAAATATGAGCTAACCCGTGGTAGATAAATAGTACAACCCCTATATGCAGGGCGGATGTTACAAATGATGCTACTTATACTTAGTTATGTGTAGTTAGGTTGGTACTAGGACATAATAAAGAGTTCGTTTATGACAGAGCATACTGAAACAACGCTGAATAGATATCAATGATCAAGTTGTTGATATTGATCTTAAAATCTGTCCGTCCAGTAGACTACAGATAGATGGAAGGATGTTGTTAGAACAATATTACATTATCCTACAAGACAATCATATCACAACACTTCAATAACCATTCGTTGATAAAAATAAATGTCAAAGGGGAGGATGGGGCAAGGCAGAGAGTAAGAAAAATCATAAAAGAAAAAATTACTGAGACTAATCTAAATACATTCAGGGAGAGAGTTAAAAATATACCACTTAATTATAGAAGTAATGTAGACGCAAAATTTTGTAAATTTAATAGTAGTATGCTAGATATAATTAATGAAGTGAGCCCAAAGAAAATAATTCAGTTAAAAAATAGTAAATCATGGTTTAGTGAGGAGATTAAAAACAATAATAAGGACACGTGATATAAAGTACAAAAAATTTCTATTAACTAAAGAGAGAGAGATGACTGGGAAGAATATAGACTGTATAGAAATTATGTAACTAATAGAATTAGGGAGAAAAAAAAGTTGTATTACGAAAGGCTTATTGATGGTAACAAAGGGGATAGTAAATTAATGTGGAAGACCTTAAAAATTATTATAGCAGGTAATACCAAAGAAAAATTATGTTAGGATAGAAATATATGGTATTAAATATGAAGATCCAGAAGAAATTGTAGATAAACTTAATATGTATTATGTAGACAGTATTGAAGAAATTGCTCAGGGTATACCAGTACCAAATAACTGCAATGACTATGTAGGAACGGTCTGTGATAAATGTTTTGAAAGTTTTAGGTTGGTAAATAAAAAGGAATTGTACTCAATTATAAATTCAATGGCAAGTAAGGGTAGTCCGGATGAAATAACTACAGAAATGTATAAAGTGGTCTATAATGAATTATCTAACCCACTAATAAACTTAATTAACAGTTCGCTAGAGGAAGGGATTGTCCCAGAAAATGTTAAGTTATCAAATATAATCCCCATTAATAAAGTCTCTAATGCAAAAACAGCTGAACAATATAGGCCAATAAACAATGCCAGCAATGGGTAAAATAATAGAGAAAATAGTATATATACAATTGTTACAGTACTTAGATCAATGTAAGATACTAAGTACGTATCAGTCAGGGTTTAGGCAATCATATAGCTGTGAAACTGCTTTTCAATATACCGGGTGTCAACGAATTTATTAGACAAGTCATAACTTTTCGAGTATTAGGTATATCAAAATGATATTTGGTATAGGTAAATGGTATAGAGAGAGGAGAGTTTTCGCATTTTTTTCACTTTTCGGTCACTTCCGGTTTCACCGGAAATGGCTCCGATTTCGAATTTTTAAATGGAACACCCTGTATATTTTTGCATATTTGGATTTCTGAGGCAATTTTGGATCAGAATGTGACATTTTAAAAAGTTTTTAAGCCTACTTGAGTTTTTTAGAGCCACTTTTAATATGGCATCTAGATGCCCATGATCGGACGCAAACTAATCTAAGGACCTCAGGTGATGTCAGAAAATTACAATCGCAAAGTTTTAGTGATTAGTATGATAGATAGGAATAAGACAAGTTGGCAAAATCACGTTTTCTTATGTAACTATGTTTTTTCAAATGGCGACCCTTTTTTGACAAGCACTTTCCGAAAAGAGAATTTTTTGGCGAATCTAACGATACTAATTTATTTGCGATTGGATTAAAAGTAAGCTCATAAGTTAAATATTTCAAAAGAAAATACTGGATAATAATTTATTTACTTTTGTTAAGTGTGCCATGGATAAATTTTTAAAATGTCACATTCTGATCCAAAATTGCCTCAGAAATCCAAATATGCAAAAATATACGTGTTCCATTTAAAAATTCGAAATCGGAGCCATTTCCGGTGAAACCGGAAGTGACCGGAAAGTGAAAAATATGCGAAAACTCTCCTCTCCCTATACCATTTATCTATACCAAATCTCATTTTGATACACTTAATACTCTAGAAGTTATGACTTGTCTAATAAATTCGTTGACACACGGTATATTAAATGAATGGAAAAATAATATTGATGATGATAAGATAGTGGCGGCAATATTCTTAGATTTAAAAAGAGCATTTGAGACTATAGATAGGAGAAGATTGTTAAATAAATTAAAAAGTATTGGCATAGAAGGGAAGGTGCTAGGGATGGGCGCGTGACGTGAAAACAGTCGTGTCACGTCGTGTCACGGCGTGTCACGTCGTGAACGTGACTAATATTTGAAAATTGTGACGTGAACGTGAGTGAACGTGACTGAAAATCTCCAAGGCGTGATTCACGTTTCACGTTAATTTCACGTTAAATATTTAGTAACGAATAAAAAACTGCAGGGTGCAGCAACTTTTAAATTCATTAAATCACAAATTGTGCCAAACAAGTTACATTATGTGGTTTTATTTTTGGACCCTAAATATAAATCCTTAAAGTTCACACCTTCACATAAAAGAGAAGATTATAATGCAAATAAAACTATACATGATAATGATGAAATACCTAGCAAACGACGCAAAACTGGTACATCAGCATCAGATTCTTATCTTTCTACACTTAGAGAGAACTCTGACGATGACACATGTAATTAGGATGATGTCGAAACAGAACTAAATTAGTATGTTATATTAAAATTCCGAAATGTAGATGACATTTTAGGATTTTGGAAAAACAGTGTAAATACGCCACTGTTAAAAAAACTTGAGAAATTTTAAACATACCGGCAAGTTCCGCTACAAGCGAAAGAGTATTTTCTACAGCTGTAGCTGGGCGAATTTTAGAAGTGCGCAGAGTCCGACTTAACGCTGAAAATGTTAATTACGTTTTATTATTAAACCAAAAATGAATTGTGTAGATGTGTAGATGAACCTATTTTTAGAAAAGTAGTACCTAATGTTTTGTTTTGTATACTCGACTTAACACTGAAAATGTTGATTACGTTTTATTTTTAAACCAATTTATTGTGTACTTGTGTAGATGAACGTATTATTCTAATAAAAGTAATGTTTTTTTTGTATACTCACCTTAACGCTGACAATGTTGATCCTTGTACGTAAAAGTATTTTCAAACCTACGAATTAAAAGTGTTGCCTAGCAACGTATACCTTATGTACTCATACCAATAAGGGAAACGTCAATTCAAATGACAGCTTTTAGTATTACAAGTAATGTCTTTGAAGACAGCTGCAACAAATATATTTGCGAGAAATCAGTATTTATCCCTTGTCGAAGTTATTGTAGTCAATTTTCATTTTTTTCTTTTTATGTCAACTAGAGATGAGTCGTTATTTCAGTAACGTTATTTTGGAACGTTATTTTACGGCAACGTTACGTTTCGTTACTCGTTCATTAAATAACTTGTTATTTTGTTAACGAGTACAATGGTATACAGTGAGATACGGACAGTGGCACAGTGGTTATAGAATTAATAGATCAGGAGTTTTTGCACAACGTTACGTTAAAACATGCGAAGTTGTCCCAAATATTACAAATGGAATTGAATAAATGAATCATTAATAATTATGAATTAGAGGAAGGTTTCGGTAGAGGGTTTTTAGCTTATAAAAATAAACAAATCTTATAATTAGTTATAAACATAACGTTGAGCTTACAAACAGCTATGCGATTACCTACTTTTTGATTTCGGAATAAAAAAAGTTCCAAATCACAAAGGCCTTTCTTGAACTCATTTCTAGTGCTAAATTCGTGACCGCAAGCACCCACACGATACTATAAAAATTTATATTAAAAATCTAGGTTTTGGCGAGTGAAGGGTGAATAGGTACTGAAAAAATATTTGACTGGCCGGAGTCGTTTAGAGGAACAATAGTACAATAAATAATGTGCACGTGCTGAAATATACAACAAACAGAATAAAAATGCAGTCGCCGCGGTCTTTGATATTTGGGTCCTTCTGGGCGTTCGTTAGCATCAGCGATAACAGCATTACTGGTCAGCGGTCACGGATGACTCACATTATTACGGAACACCGTGTGTATGTGCATTTTATCAGTAATGTGGTAACGTTATTTCGAAACGTTATATTTCGGTAACGGGAACGAATGTAACGTTACTAGTCAGTAGCAGTATTTCCCATCTCTAATGTCAACTATTCTGATTGCAACATATCACGTAAATTATGTTACGTGCAAAACATATTTTTAGTTCCCTTTAGGGTTTTTTCATTGGTTTTAAATTTGAACATTCTGTTCTATCTGAATATAAATTTTGAAATAAAAGTTGCGTGTCACGTCGTGAATGGCGTGTCACGCCGTGAACGTGAGTGAACGTGAACGTGATCGTGCGTGAACGTGACCGTTTAAAGCCAGCGTGAAACGTGCGTGACGTGAGCGAAAAATCACTCACGCGCCCATCTCTAGAAGGTGCTAAAATGGTTCGAAAGTTATTTAACAGGTAGAACGCAAGTTGTAAAGTGTGGTGATGTGGTATCAGATGCATTAAATATAGATGTAGGTGTGCCACAAGGTCGTATTCTGGGACCAATACTGTTTCTGATATATATAAATGATGTTGAGACAGTATTAAAATACTGCAAATTTCATTTATTCGCCGATGATATGGTTATATATATATATATATAACAAAGTCTTTTTCACAGCTCGGTGGTTACTACACAAGGCGAAGAATTTGACTGGGAAAGGGGTTATAGTCAACACCAATCTCAGTACTTGGGCAACGATTACAAGAGCTATTAATGGTTTGTTGAAATAAAACCACTTGATGCTAAGGTCGACAAGTTTCGAAATATATTTATTCCATTCTCAAGACCTAACAACTTCTTTGCATTCCTTATCGGGCTTGAACAATTTTATCAAATTGACGGCCATTATGGCTTAAAACTAATAAAAATTGTAGTAATTAATTAATTTTAAATGTATTTGTGGATTTTTAACATGTAACCTGGTGACAGGAAAATCTAGCATTACTTTTGTTGTGTGATATGCTGCATTCGCTGTACTGCTTTTGTAAATTTAAAATTGAAATCTAGTCACATGTTTTGTGAACTACATGTGCCTTTTCGGTTTTGTGCCGCAAGTTGTTAGGTCTTGAGAATGGAATAAATATATTTCGAAACTTGTCGACCTTAGCATCAAGTGGTTTTATTTCAACAAACCATTAATAGCTCTTGTAATCGTTGCCCAAGTACTGAGATTGGTGTTGACTATAACCCCTTTCCCAGTCAAATTCTTCGCCTATATATATATATATATATATATATGTGGAAATATTAGGTTAGAGGTGCTAAAGAGGTTACAAGATGAACTAAGAAGATTACAAGTTTGGTTCGAACTAAATAAATTAAAGGTAAATGCAAATAAAACAAAATCAATGTTAATTGGTAAGGAGAGAATAGTTAACGACTGGAAACTTGAGGGGTTTAATGTAAGTATAGATGGTACACAACTGGAGCTTGTAAAATCACATAAATACTTGGGATTTATAGTTGATATTAAGTTAAACTTTTCGGAACATATAGATTACATCTGTAAAAAAATTAGTAAGAATTTAGGAGTGCTAAGTGGTTACTTAAGTAAAAATGCGAGACTGAAGATTTGTAATTCCATTATTCTACAATGGTGCCACAATTTTATATTTGGCAAGAAGGGTAGATATGAGCAGATTACAGCTGTTGCAAAATAGGGCAATGAGAATAATATTAAAAAGGAATGGGTATGCAAAAATTTATGATATGTTGCGAACATTAAAATGGTGTGCAGTAGAAGAGATGTGTGAAATTTGGGCGTTGACATTTATACATAAGATTAAAACAGGGGAAGTGCCCGAATATTTTAGTAAGGTGTTACGAACCTTCAACCAAATTCATGCACACAATACTAGAAATAAGGATAAATTTATATTAGATCAGAAAAACAGGAAAGATTCACAAAATTCATTATTTTTCAAAACTTTAATCAGGTATAACACATTACCAAATAGTATTTGCAACCTAAATAGTAGATTATTTAAGAAACAACTAGTTAAGATGTACCAAAGATAGTACCAGTTTCCAGTTCTCTATACAGTTCTTATATAGGTAATAGTTTTAAAGTACAAGTTTGTGTTATTATTTAGGCATAAGATAGGTTGGTTACTAGTATTAGCTGTTAGCCAGAATTTTTATTTTTTTATTTTGTACAATTTTGTGACTACCTATAATAGTTGTGCAATAATGTAATTTGATATTATGTAGCAAATTGCTAAATAAAGTTTATTATTATTATTATTATTATTATTATATCGAAAAGTTATGATGAAGAAGAAGCAATTGATTATTTTACTATTTAACTAACAAAAAATATAGTAATCTACTCGTAACTAGACATCAAGGTTTCTACTGCTAACACTGAATATAAATTCAGCAACAATAAAAAAAATAATTAGCAAATTTGCACATTTTTCTTTAAACCTGTGGCAAGTTGATAAGCCTATGTTTGACCGTTTAATGTTTATTTTCTTATTAGTGCATGTACTCGTATGTAATTCAAAAATAGTGAATTTACATTGCGTCGTACGGAAATTTTGCCATCTAAATATTTGTTGAATATTCGCAAGATTTATCCAATCTGAACTATTTAGTTTTTGAAAATACCATATTGCAGTAGTTCTTTTGAATTACCTTCGATCTTAGATCTAATTAAACTCTAATCTCTAATGTTATAAATGGTGGTTTGTGTAAGACTTTTTTAGTTTGTGGTTCGGTGGATGAGTTGCGTATTTGAAGTTCGTTATACAAAGTAATATACCAGGTAAGTAACCATATTAGGTAGAATTACAGGACATTTTTACATACATGTAGCCAATGTAACTATTTTTTTTTATTGTATATGTTTACAGATAATCACTCAGACCTTTTCTTTTTTACTTTCACAATGGACATAAAGCAAGAATTAGTTGATAATAATTTGTTTATTGAAATGGCTTGCATCCAAGAAACGTTCAGTAACACCCCTCATAACATATTGAATATTAAACCCGAGGAAGTTGAAATAAAAGATGAAATGCTTGCTACTAGTGCAGCAAATGAAAGCCTTTTAGACAGGCAGTTGGTTCGCAGAGTCTATGCATATACGTCAGAAGATAAGAAAAATATCCTAGACCACATTACAACACGTATAAATCAGTTGTACGTGTGTTCCTTTTGTGATTATAAAACAGCGCGAAGAGATAGATTAGCTACACATATCAACACACATACAGGAGAAAAACCTTTTTTGTGTTTTGTTTGTGATTATAAAGCAGCACAGAAAAGTACCTTAGCTACTCATATGAAGAAGCATACAGGAGAAAAACTTTATTTGTGTTCAATTTGTGAATACAGAACACCAAAGAACTGTAACTTTGTTACCCATATGAAGAAACATAATGGAGAAAAACCATATGCATGTTCTCTTTGTGAATATAAAGCAGCACAGAAATGCAATTTGGATAGTCATATGATGAAACATAGTGGAGAAAAACCTTATTCATGTTCTGTTTGTGAATATAGAGCAGCAAAGAAATCTAACTTTCTTAATCATATGAAAAAACATGCTGGAGAAAAGCCTTACAAATGTTTTTTATGCGAATATAAAACATTATATAAGTGTAGCTTAGAAACACATATGAAAGTACACACTGGAAATAAGCTTTATTCTTGTTCTGTTTGCGAGTTCAAATCAGTACATAAAAGCACCTTAGTTGATCATAAAAAGACACACACAGGAGAGAAACCTTTTTCTTGTTCTGTTTGTGACTACAAAGCAGCACAAAAAATTCACTTGATTAATCATAAGAACACACATACTGGGGAAAAACCTTATTCATAGTGTTTTTGCAAATATAAAACAATATATAAGTGTAGCTTGGTAAATCATGTAAAGACGCATACAGGAGAACAGTTGTATTTCTGTTCGGTTTGCGAATATAAAACAATATATAAGTCCAGCTTAGATCAACACATCCAGACGCATACTGGAGAAAAGCCGCATTCTTGTTCTGTTTGTGAATATAAAACAATATATAAGGGTAGCCTAATAAAACATATGAGGACACACACGGGAGAAAAGCCTCATTCCTGCCGTCTATGCGAATATAAAACGACACTGAAAAATTGCTTAGTTGTGCATATGAAGACACATACAGGAGAAAAACCTTACTCTTGTTCCATGTGTGAATATAAAGCTGCACTGAAATATCGCTTAGTTAGGCATATGAAAACGCATACATGAGCACTTTCTTCATATTTGTATATATAAAGTAAGGTATAAAATATTTGTAAGGATAAATCCGCGTATACAAAATTAAATTAATTACATACATTCTCATTCCCAGGAGGACTCCTATCACATGTGAGAGTTTACTTAGCAGCCAGTTGTGGTTAAAGGCAGACTGGAAATGGTGCACCAAGAGAATGATCAAATTTACTTTAGCGTTCAATTTGGTCTTTTCACCAACACTGGGGTCGACATCGAGCTGAATTGGTTTGAATTTAAGAAATCTTAATTGCGGTTGTCCAGAAAATAAATCAGAAAACGAAGTCCGACAATGAAAGTATCTCCACAAGATGCATAACAAAAAAATGCAGTTGGCAATAGACCAGCATGTTCAGATATTAAATGAAGATTCATGATTAAGGACGTTGGAGACTGCAGCTGAACTGGAAATTGGATAACTGAATCGTAGAAATTGTATGTACATAGATATCTTTGTCTGTTCAGTTAGCATTTTAATAACAAAATCTTCAATTTGTATTTACGTTGTGTTTTTGCACAACAATGGGCGACTGTTATTTTACTGTTATTGTGACAAGTGCCAAAGAATTGAGAAGTTAGCAGAGACAAAAATTAAATTTCACATTTTAGGAAGAGAATTTTGTATTATTATTGTTTATCTAAGTTTTGTAAATTTTGTAATGTAAAACCTCAAAATATCTTTCTTATTTAAATAAATAGAGCGAAATGTCACTGTTCTTTTTTTTCGACCGGAATCTTAATTTACTTAAGGGATGGGTAAGTGTGGTATTACCATAGGATAGCATATTTGTTTGCCTTAAAAAAAAAGATGATTCTACAGCAATAATGAAAAATCATATTGATGCTGGGTGCAGTATTATTTCTAAGTAATTTTGTTTTACAATTTTAAAATACAATATGTTAAATACTATAGAAAAAACAATAAATGAGTAGGTTATGTTCTACATATCAATAAACCACAGTATGCATAAGAAAAAGGCAATTAAAAAGTCTTTTGTGTTAATTTTTTGAAAATATGGGAGTTCAAAGTTTTATTATTAATTCCTCTAATATTCAGTATTAGGATAGAAAAACATTTAAAGCTAATATGTAAATACTTCTAAATAATTTGGTCAATTAACAAACAGAACCTCAAGAACCGTCAAAATTACAAATTATAAAAATGTGTTGAAAATATTAATTTCATTTGACTACAGTACTTTTAATAAGTTGGATAAAAGTATTTATTAAGTGCTGTATATATGGAACCAATGCTTTTCTCAATCCAGACTGGTGTGACTTAAAGGTCCATGACAATGGTACTGTTGCGATTATCTAGCCACCTGGTTTGTATTGTTAAGGTGACGATCGCAAACAAAGTTTATTTAGTTCATTATATTGGTTCATGAAGCAAACACGCGTTTTATTCCAACCAGTATATAAGAACATATTTACGTAAGATATAACGCCCCAAAGGCCCCATTCTTACAATTGGTGATCCCGAACGTGTGATGAACATCATACCTAGACCTGAAGCGAGTCCTCTCCCACAGCTTCACAACCCCCTCCGCCTCCTCCAGCATATTGCGCTTGTGTCGTGCAGTCCCCTGGAGCTCATCTAAAAAAAGCTAAGTGTTATCACAAATTAGAAAATTGACATTGACACCTTGCCATAATTTCGCACAGTGTAAGCAAACTCGCCCGCAGCGCACACCAAGAGCCCATCTCTACCCGCCGCGCCGGCCGAATCCATCTGTCAAAGCGAAATTGAGCCAGTTCGCTGCACACACCTATCGTCCGTCTTCGAGCACCAGTGCAGCCACACTATAAGCTAAGTCGTCCTTTTATTTTACAAAAAATGGAGAATAAGCTGACTTTCCCACCGTTTATGCCTCACGATGTCACTTTATATTTTGTCCTTGTTGACCGTTATTTCACGCAGTTGGGCATAAACGATGAGGCCCAAAGATACAGTTTGCTCTTGCTTAACTTGCCTTCTGATGTGATTCCAAAAGTGAGAGACTTGATAATAACACAACCACAGCGCCAACCGTTTACTAAAGTCAAGGAGCGTATTCAAAATTCTTATGTTGAACCAGTCAATTCTAAACTGTCCTTACTGTTTGACAACACTGCATACAATGGCAATCCTACAGATCTGTGGTCAGAAATATTAAAACTCACTATGGATCTCAATTATCCGCTTCAAATGGCACGTGACATATTTGTACACCGCCTACCCAATGAACTCAAATTGTTTGCTTATTCCAACGAACGAATGGACATTGGAGAACTCGTTCGAAAACTGACTCAATTTTCTTCTTTGCCCAATGTTCAGTTCCCTGGCACGAGCTTTCCGTCGCCGCGTTGTACTAATGACAACTCACGTTCGACATATGACACTTATCAAAACTGCGAACCTCACATTGCAAAACAGCCTGCTTTTACTAATGCACCGAACCGTCCTCCTAAAAGCATATGTAGCTACCACCGCAAGTTTGGTTCAAAAGCATTCAGATGCACTACACCTTGTTCTTTTAATTCAAAAAACCCAAACTATGTTTAACGAGCTACCCTCCAGCTGCGTTAAACAACAATCCTTCAGGAGTGGCCAATTTCATTGTTTTATTTGATACTTTAAATAATATTAATTTCGTTGTTGACTCTGGAGCAAACGTTTCAGTTATACCAAGGCAACTCGTTACTAGTAAATTATTAGAATGTGTCAATACTGTCCCTAAAAGGAAAGTATTAATGGCAGATTCGTTCCCTTTACTTATAGAAGGAACAGTGACACTTAAACTGTCGTTTAACATATTTGCACGACCAATTGAGTGGACCTTTTATGTACTAGATGTCGATTTGCCCCTTTTAGGATTAGATTTTCTTCAATTTTTTGAACTAGTTATTAATTTCAAAGATCGAACAGTTGCACCTCTGCCTGCACGGATGCCTCATCACTCAAAAGAGCACGGCGATCAACCCGTTCAGCAACATCAGATTCGCAACACACTCGATCCAATTTCTTATAACAGTCCGACAAAATTCGATGTACATCCGCACCACGTAGAATTCTACCAGGTAGAGCCTATTCATCAAAGAGGGCCTCATTCATCCAAATTTGCAGTACAGACACGTGACATAAAACCAACAGCGGGCTATGTTCATCAAAGATGGCAACATCCATGGCCACCGACGGTCCATATACCTGATGCGTTGCACATTGCAAACGAATCGACACAGCGTGTTTTACCTCAGTCCACGTGCATATTAACACCCGAGCGTATGCACCCGCAACGGTGCGGGCCGACTCGAATTGAACAACAACAATTCCGTCATCCATCGATTCCCTCGATGCAATCTGCATCTCAGCAGCCGCCTTGTCCACTTATTCAGCGCGCACCGTTACCGGTCGTACAGCAGCAGCAACTGTACCCAACCGATACACATGCACCGACTCCTTCGATGCAATCTGCATATCCCCAACCTCCTTGTCCAGTTATTCAGTGCTCACCGCTACCGGTCTTCCAGCAGCAGCAGCTTTACCCAACCGCCGCACATACACCGTCTTCAACATGCATGAACGGTCTTGCTTCGGTACAGGTCGCGCTGCTGCAACCGTGGGCTCACAAGCGGGCACAGTCATTGACACCCGTCCGTGCGCAGTTTCCGAACATGCTGCCACCAGTTGGCCTCTTGGCCAGGGAGGACACGCTGATTCCTTCAGTGTAGCGCGCGTGCGGCCCAGAACATCCTGCACATTCGCCCCCTACGTCGTGTAACACAGCCCTTTCATTACAGTGGGCATCGCACGATCATCGGCGAGTTTCGGACATGCTTGCTCCACCATCAACATACATGAGTGGACCAACTTCAAACAACCTCATTCATCTGCAACCTTCTTCTCGAGAATTAAGAATGTTACAATACATTTCCCAATTCTGTTCAAACATACAACACGTCAAAGGTACAGATAACGTACCAGCAGACGCTCTAACCAGGGTTTCTTTCGTTGGTCTACAAAATACGATCGATTTCGATGATTTAGCAACAGCTCAACAAGACGATCCTGATTTAGAAGCCTTATTGTCAAACCCAAATTTATCTTTTGCCAAAACAAATTCGTTAAAAGGAACTCCTATTTGGGTTGAAACTTCTACGGGCACACAAAGACCGTTCGTTCCACGATCTTTCCGACGTCAAATATTCGACTCAATCCACTCGTTATCTCATCCCGGAGTTCGCGCATCTAGGAAATTAATAACTAAACGTTATATCTGGCCATCCATGCACAAGGATGTGAAAACGTGGGTGGATACATGTCCTTCCTGTCAAGCAGTTAAAGTAACCAAAACTTCGAAACCTCCACTCTATCCATTTGGTGAACCGGATTTCCGCTTCCAACACGTACACATCGATTTAATTCACCTTCCCCAATCGCAACAATACAAATACATTTTAACTATGATTGACCGTTTTACTCGCTGGCCTGAAGCGATTCCGTTAAAATACGCAACTGCGGATGAAATTATTTTAGCAATAACACAAGTTTGGATTGCCTGTTTTGGCATACCAAAATTTCTAACTAATGATAATGCTCCCGTTTTCCTTTCGAAATCATGGTTAGATTTCATGTCCGTTTTAGGAATTAGAAACATCCGTTCAAGCACATACCATCCAATCAGCCAGGGAATCGTTGAACGATTCAATCGTACCTTAAAAAATGCAATCACCGCAACAGGCATTAATGCCTGGCCAGACAACATTCCGTGGATTTTACTTTCTTTACGCTCCAGCATCAAAGAAAACCTGCAAGCATCCCCAGCAGAAATGTTATACGGTACAATTCTTCGATTACCAAATGATTTCTTCGATGAGAATCACTTCACTCAACCATCAGATACAATAATGTCATCATTTGTAATCAATCTAAAACAATCAATTGGAAAGCATAAATATTTCTTCACAAAAAACTACCCCTCTACCAGTACTCACATTAATAAAGATCTGGAAACATGCACACACGTGTATCTCAGAAACAGCACGCATACTAGGGGCATCAAACCCAATTATCCAGGCCCTTTCAAAATTGCACACCGTTCTGAAAAATACATGTCGCTGGAAGGTATCAGCGGAACAGTCAGCTATGACAGACTGAAACCTGCCTACTTTCTAGATTAACATATGCTTGCATGCTTTCGTATATTTTATTTTTGTTTTATTTTATTTTTATTGTTACGTTAATATTATTTTTATACACGCTTCCTTTTTTTTCATTTCTTCCAGCTTACATCTGCGAAGTAGATGGAGTCCGACGCCCAACAGGATATCTCCAGGGACGTGTGTAGTGTGTGTTATTATTTATTGTTATCATTTATTGTTATTAGTTTTTAAGGATAGTTGAAAAGATCCAGGAGGTTTTGTAGCTAAATATAATCCTGTTACTCTCATACGGGATTATATTAGTTTTCCTACCTGGCCTCCCTCCCTCTTCTTTTGGGGGGGGAGTAATGTTGCGATTATCTAGCCACCTGGTTTGTGTTGATAAGGTGACGATCGCAAACAAAGTTTATTTAGTTCATTATATTGGTTCATGAAGCAAACACGCGTTTTATTCCAACCAGTATATAAGAACATATTTACGTAAGATATAACGCCCCAAAGGCCCCATTCTTACAGTACCGTAGCGTGGAGATACTTCGACCTGTTCATACCACATTTCCATATGGACACGCACCAAATACGTCCACTAAAAAGACAACTAATATCAATATTTCGAATTTGTATTGTTTGAGTACTGAATCGACAACTTTATTGCACATAGTACTATGAAACTGATTCATTCTTATCATCTCTGCTTGGCGAAATGATCATGATTTTTCCAAGGATAATACAGATTTACGTTTCTGTTCTAAAATACCCTGTTTAAACAATGCATGTATTACCATGACTTCCTTTTATTACGGTAACAAATTATTAAACGAACAACAAAGTTTAATTTCCATATCATTAAGAATATATTGCAATAATATCGTTTTATTTATTTATTATAAGTATTAACCCAAATAATTATGTGTTATCAAAATCTCTATAAGATAGGTACTATCGCGTATAATCTAATGTACCATCTGTAACTTTGACTTAACTCAAAATATCTAATTTTTATATACTTATTTCAAATGGTTGTTAAAGCCTTTATAATATTATAAATGTAAATAGTTAATATTCAATAATCTAACTCGGTCATTAATCATTAGAATATTATTCTTCTATTTCTCAGATTGGGATATGCATCTAGTTTAGTTCAAAATTTCATGTTCAAATTTAAAATCAAGTTTGTATCTTTCTACGTAAATTATGAGAATTTATGAAACAGTTTGTCTCAAATATGCAAAAAACAACACTTTTTATTTATTTTATCTAAATGTGCCACTTCTTAATTATTGGTTTACCTTTTAAGATTGCTTCCTTTTTACTAATTATTCTTGTATTGACGCCCATAATAACTCAAAATTGTCCTATTCGAAGATATTAAATGGCAGTATCCTCACCAATGTACAGTTGTGTTCAAATAAATCTGGGACAATGTTTTTTTCATATGTAGGTTCAGTTAAGAATTGAAGAATAACTCCATGGATTCCCTGCTATCAGAAAGAGTTACATTAAACTTTAACAGGTAATGAAATATGTAACTCTTTCTGATAAGAGGAAATCCATGGAGATATTCTTCAATTCTTAACTCAACATGCATGTGAAAAAAACACTGTCCCAGATTTATTTGCACACAACTGTACTACTGAACAACTTTCCTTCGCTCCTAATTCGTCAGCAAACAGTTCCGTCGTGTTCATCCAAGATGTTAACTCACAGTGTCTTCAGCAATTCATTTCCAGCTCCTTGTTATTCTCAGCGACAGCTCAGCAAACAAGTACTTCTTTCTCTAAATATATTAGCGAACAGCTCCCACCCATACTTTGAAATGTTCTCTGCAATCTTCTTCCGCTTCCCAATATTTTCTATCAGTTAATATCATTTGATTTCAAATTTTTTAATTTTTTTAAACTTAAGTGTCTTTTTTATTAAAATTGTACTTTTTATGTTAAATTATCTAATAATACACTTATTAGATACTAGATAATGTATTGTTATGATACATGATGCAGGAAATTAAAATATATGAAAGAAATATTAAAAATGAACTAATAAAGTTGGACAGTTACAATAATTGAATCTTGATGGGTATAAAGTTTTGAATATAAATAATGAAAGTAAAAGATACAAGGGTTCTTTTTATTGTGAATCATTTAATATTGTTATATTTATCGGAATGGATTAAACTTAATAGTTGTATTTAATATTTATAAAAATAAACCAAGGTAACATTGACAAATGTATTTGTTAAGAAAATTCTGTATATAGCATTATTTAGAAAAAAATAGGAAGTGTGCATTAAGAATTGTCTCTAATAGATATAAAAAGTTTGTTTAAAAACAGTTACATAAAACAACTCAAGAAAGCATGTATGTAATTTGGCTATAATAATTTTGGTATAATAAAAAGTATAATCTCTGCCTTAATTTGTCTAACTTTGGTGATAACAAATTAAATAAAGGCTGAAAACAAATCTACGAGGTAAAATAAAGTGAAATATTTAAAATGGAAAAGATATTGTGACATCAAGTGTTAGAGAAGCTACAGATACAGTTTATTGGATATAGAATACAGGACATTATACTAGTTGAGGGGCTTTGGATTTATTCATACGTACAAGATATTAGAAGAGGTATTTTACAATTTATTATTTGATTTGGGTGTTCTGTGGACGTTGTTTGAGACATCAGCTTATCTGCAAAAAGGGGAACAAAGTTACAATTGGAATTTAGAAAAGGATAGAAACTTACCAGGACTTGGATCGTGTGACGGTGACATCCAGAAGGAGCAGTGACATCCGGCATGAACAGTGACATCCAGGAGTAGGTAACCAGGACAGGATTTTGGAACCAAGGGAGTTGATTTGACCGGACGGAAACAGAAGGAGGTTACCAGGAGGTAGATCGTGTGACGGTGACATCCAGGAGGAGCTAAGACTGGAATTAGAGATCGGAGCAGTTGGTTTGACAGGTCAAGAGTAGTTGAAAGGAGTCACGGACCATAAAAGGGGTTGCTGTTGGTGAATTGGACATTGAGTGCTGCAGTCTATCGATGACAGGATCCAGTAGCGATTGGTGTTTGCAGTGAAAGCATGAGCAGCTATTAAGGTTTGTTAAGATAAGTTGAAAAAGCATTTTAAATAACTGTCAATTTTGAAAGTGATAACATAAAGTTTAGTTAGTACTTACATAGGTGATTTGAATAGTAGTAAATGTCAATGTGAGATACAATTGTCATTTTACCTGGTTCGATTAATTTTGAAAGTCAAGTTTGACGTTAAGTATCATTGATAGCAAACTAGATTTTGATGAACCCATCCTGAAAATAAGAGCTCTCGATTTAAAAGCAGTTATCATTTGATACTTAAGACATTACATGAATTAAGGCATAGTTTACCTGGTGAGCTATTGCAGTATATTTCCTTCTAACAGCACGATTACTATTGTATTTACATGGTTACATTCTTATAAATTTTGCTAATGTATATTATTTGATTAAAAAAACTATATAATATTTCTTCCTTAAATTTGAACGATCATTCATACGTTTGAACATAAAGTAATGCTTTCCAATCAAATTAATCATACATTAAACTTCAACTCACTCCTTTAGTTGAACCAATTGAATGTCCTAACTGTATAGTATCAATATTTACTGTTCAATTTTTTAAATCACAGTACATAATCATTACAATATATTGCTGTGTAAAGTTTTAACAACTACGCTTACATCGTAGGCAGAGCTGGGCAGTAATTAATTACTTTTTAATTAAATTACTAATTAAATTCCTTTTTGTTTATTTGCCTTGGAATTGAATTACTTTTCAAAATGCGGTAATTGTAATTGGGAATTGCCATCTTTGTTAGAAAGTACTTTAAAGTATTTAAAATACTTTATAGATATTTGAATTACTTGTGGTAATTGAAATTACTCGAGATAATTGAATTACTTTGTGGTATTTCAATTACTGAATTACTGACCTCGATAGGGTGCTAAATCTCCAGAACGCATAAATAAGATAAGGTCTTATAAGTTACATATGAAGCAAATCGCAGGGTATTCTCCGCGCAATATACCTAGGCCTAATTTATTATTTCCTCTGACGAGTCGAATAACAGCAACTTCTGCATTTTGTATGACGCGTCCACGAGCATTAGTGCGTGTATCTGTAGCTTGTAATAGTGACTTCGTGACACTAATATTTATTGTGAGAGACGCTAAATGTAAGACGCTATAAGAATATTTGCGGTAAGTACATTACAGATTACAATACCTACGGTAAAATAATAATTTTAAATAGCTTCATTAGACGATATTGGTTCATAATGATTATTTATTCATTTCAATTTGCTTGTTTTAAACGATCCGTGCAAGTGTAACAGACGTTAAGTCCAGAAAATTACGTTTTTGAGTGAGGAATTGAATTAAACGGACAAAATCCGATAACAGCATTTAAACAGCGGAAAACACATATATAAAATGTACCTAATTGCAAAATCCCATGTCTGATTGACTCAAAAATGCATTATGGCGTATGGTAATTTTAAAACGCCGCCGCATAAGTTTACCGCATTCTTGCATTGAACATTTTGTAAATTATCCATTCTTTGTCGCTTTCTTGCCTTGTAATTCTCATATGCTGTTTTGTATACTGGCACTAGTGCATAATTTTTATGCACTGCTGCATCATGTTAGCTTCGATTATTATTAAAAAACCCCTTGCTAATTACGAGACATTCAAATATTGGCTTCTTAATGATTTTACACAAAATTCCATTTAGTTTGTTAAAAGAACAGTGTATAGTGACCCAATTTACGTAATTTCAGATATTTTATTGCCCTAAACTTAAAATCAATAGGTATTATTAAAGATCTTAATAACATTTTGAAATTTGAAGTAAAAATATGAAAGCAACCTGATCAATTTAATTGTCGAGCGTTCACAGTAATTTTCTTATTTGGTGTGTTCAAAAAGAAATTATTTAAGGGTTGGCCATGGAATATAAAAGTATTGGCAACAGCAAGCTTTAGAATTCATTAACATAATCACTGTTGTTGCTGTCATAAGTTTATATTATACGCTGATATCGCGATTGAAAATTCTAAAAATTGCCATATTCAACCCTTATGTAATTTATTTTTGAACACATAGTATAAAGGTCACTTGAATGTAAAAATGAATTCATTGTTACGGGCTTGAGCAAATGTTTTTTGTTTTTGTATCTAAAGTACGAATTCTTATTTCAGTCAGCCGATTTCAACTAGGTTTATCAGTCATCTGTCAACTTTCAACGGTCCCTGATCAACACCAAATTGATGTATATATTATTTTTGGGGAGACTTACGTCTAGCAAGTAGGCCTTTATAGGCCCTTTTTGCCAACCCCATGAACAAGGTCTAGGCATGCAGAGTACCAGGTACCTTTGTCCTACTTAGAATATTGCCGAGACTAAGGAGTTCCAACCTTAGCAAGGGATCTTTTACATGCTACACATTGTAGTAACATGGGACCCACGGCTTTACATCACTTCCGAATGATGGCATTCTGTAGAGGCTTTCATCCACATTTTTTTATTTTTAAAAACCTCACCGAGATCGGGGATCGAACTCTCGATCCTTACTTCAGTAGCCAGAATGCTTACCACTGAGCTATGGAGCCCGGCTACATTTGCAGATAGATATCTAATAAAAGAAATAATTTTTAACGGTTTAATTTTAAAATTTTTACAATAAATTACATATAAACTTACAACCTATTACTATTACTATTACCACCTAGAACATCTTCCAAATTTGTAAGAAATAAGATTATCATATATAATGCAACTAGTGGGTTCTTGATTGTCAAGTAATCATTTCTGTTTACACGAGATATATTGTTTGGCAATCGCGCGAGTCCGAAGGACGAGCGTGATTGCCTAAAACTAATATCGAGTGGAAACAGAAATGATTTGATAATCAAGAAGACACGAGTTGCATTCGGCTAGATTATATCACGAGTCAATAAACAACGTTTGAATAGTGTATTTTAAATATTAAAAGTGCAGTTAATGTGGTTGTTATGACAATTGTACTGACAGCAGGTAACGTGATGTTTGTGAAGGCGTGTGATTATCACCTATTTATTAATCAGGAAGGTATGTGATTGTCAGTTGCTATGTACATTATCAAAAGTTAGTACATGCGTAACTATGCATTTTGCGGTTTTTCATTGCTTGATGTTAGAGGGAGTGGCATAATCTGTATACGATGTGCTATTTTAGAGCAAACGTGTGAGCTATCCAAAAAATACCTGCCTAAAAATATAAATCCGTCTTCAACTACGAATTCTTGAAGTTCCACACCTCTCTCAAGAAAAATATTTACAGCCAGTCTTATAAAGGCTACTAATCTGACGTTAACTTTAATTCGCTGTTAAAATAAACAAAAGCGCATCAAAATTTGTTTACTAATGAATGAAATGTCGTAAGCACTAACGTTTTGATGTGCTTTTGTTTGTTTTAACAGCGAATTAAAGTTAACGTCAGATTAGTGGCCTTTATAAGACTGGCTGTAAAACTATAGGTCTCCTAAGGTACTACGCGACACTAAATAGATTACACCATTCATAGTTATATTACATTCAAAACAATAGGTTCTTATCCTACTGATACTGCATTTAAAAAATCATTTCTAAACACGAGATCGTCTTGACAGCCGTTGTCATTTAAATGTCATCGTGGGTATGTGGCGACAAACGGCCAAAATTGGCGTTTTCTCAAAAATGAAAACAACAATGGATTTCAAAAAAATGCCTAGGCCGTATAAAATACGAGATGCTAAATGCCAGCCACGGCTCCTCGCAAGGTGCATGCGCAGAAGCGTTTTACCTATGGTCACCGAAAGTTTTTGTAAAGAAATTGTATCGTTTGGCCGTTTGAGTTTCGGTGCGTAACTGAGCGATCATAATGGCCGGTGTTACGTGCTTTACTTGCAAGAAGATATTTTCTAAACAATCCAATTTAAATAGACATATTCGTAATGTGCACAATTCAAAAACCATTCCTGTGTCTTATGACAAATCAGTCTGGAATTACAAGTATTTAGAATCAGAATGCAATAATTCTTATCCCCGAAATGAGAGTTTAGTAAGCCACCTCCAACAAGTTCACAACAAAATGTTTCATAACATTGAGGAGTTTATATTCACTAGTAAAAGTGGTAAGTATGGTATGGTATATCCTTTATCAAATTGATTATTTTTTTCGTAGAGATTTCAATCAATCAGAAGGCTGGATTTAGTTAAGTTATCTTGTATAATTTCGATTATACAAAATCGATTATACTATAGTAACTTCACTAGGCAACGCAATACATAACTTTTATCAACTTGATGTTGTTTTCATGGAGATGACTTTCAGCTAGGTTAATAGAAACAAATCGAGCTGCCAATAAAATATTTATCTGTTCTTAATATTAAAATTTACTCAAAAAATAATCAAATCGAATACAATGCGTACTTTGAACAGATTATACGTCTCAAACTTCCTGCACAATAACGAATCGTGTCAGTTTGACAGAATAATCCTCCCGCTAACGCGGTCGGATTATTTAACCTGTCAAACTGACACTCTTTTATTATTGTGCAACAAGTTATCGACATATAACCCGAGAATATCGAAGTACTTATCGTATTACTTCTGATTATACAATGTAGGTACATTATTTTATTGATTATTTTATGGTAAATTCTTTTGTTTATTTTTAGAATTTGACATTTGGAAAACTATATTGGAAACTGATACCAAATCAAATTATGTTGTATCAAAAACACGAAGTAGTCCTAAAGGAGATATTATTTATTACAACTGCAATAGAACAAGAACTGGTAATAATTTATGTAGTTATTAGTAAATTATAATATGCACACATTATAATTGAAGATAATTGTCTTCATATATTATTATTTATTTATTTATTATTATTATTTCATTATGAAATACTATCATTTTAAATCACCGTTATTATTTTTTATGCAAATTGTAATTGAAAACAAATTTTATCAGGCAAACAGTCTATAACTGATGCTAGGAACAGAGCCCGTGCTTTGAAAAGTAAGGGCAGTTGCAAGCTGCCATCTGCATGTACTAGTCAGATTAAATTAATCCAACATGGAAATAAGTTAATTGCCTACTTACAAGGGACTCATTATGGACATGATGTTGAATTGGTACATTTAAGGATTTCAAAAGATGACAAAGCTATAATAGCTTCTAAATTAATTACTGGTGTGGCCAAATCTAGGTAAGTTTTACAATAATCTTTTTATACTTGGGGTTATATTATTATATTACTACCTTATTGGTATAATTTTTTAACTATATATATATTCAATACAAAAGCACCAACAATTTTTTTTTATTCTGTTATATATCTACTTTTGCCATCTAGCAACATAAATCATTATTGGCAGCACATTAAGTACATTAATAGGTAATTTTTATATTTTAGGATTCTGGACTCTGTGCATGACAAAGTTGAAGATTGCCTAAAACGCATTGATCTTTTAACTTCCAAAGATATTGACAATATTAAGCGCAGTTTTAATATTGAACTTAAAGATGGAAAGAGACATAATAACGATGCAGTATCTTTAGATCTTTGGGTCCAAGAATGTCTTAGTATGTCAGAAGATGAAAACCCCATTTTGTTTTATAAAAAACAAGGTGAAAGTTCAGATGTACTGTCAGAATCTGACTTTTGTATTGCAGTAATGACAAAATTTCAAAAAATGATGCTGCAGAAATTTGGAAAATATATTATAACCATAGACGGGACTCATGGGCTTAATAACTATGATTTTGAGTTGACCACCCTCATGATAGTGGATGAATTTGGACAGGGGTTTCCTGCAGCTTTCATGTTTTCAAATAGGAAGGACACATCAATTTATGAAATATTTTTCCAGAACATTCTGAAAAAAGTTGGTCATATAATGGCAAAAACATTCATGTCGGATATAACACAGACATTTTATAGTGCTTGGTGTCGCATTATGGGACCTGTTACAAATCGTTTGTATTGTTAATGGCACATTAATAGAGCTTGGCAAGTCAATTTGATGAAAATCCCAGATAGAGAAAAACCTTCAGCAGTTTACAAGATGTTAAAAATCTTACAGGAAGAACAAGATGAAAAAGAATTTAAGACAAAGCTTGTTTCATTTTTAAACTTGCTTTTGGAGGATAAAGATACCAAAACTTTTGGACAATACTTTATGGCTAATTACGCAAACAATTATGAACAATGGGCATATTGTTTTAGAAAGTTTGTCGGGATAAATACAAATATGAGGCTCGAGTCAATGCATAAGACCATCAAATATTTTTATCTCAAGCGGAAAACAATTAAAAGGTTAGATAAAGGTTTGCATACTGTATTAAAATATGTAAGGAGCAAAAGTGTGGAAAGGATAATTAAACTCATGAAAAGGAAAACAACGATATACCACAGCAGGATTTTTAAGAGACACCAGTCTGCATTAAATTGTTATTTGGCTGTAGAAGTCAAAGATGAAAAGAGTTGGATAATTGGAGAAAGGGATAAATTTAAATATTTTGTCACAAAACTACTCGATTCAAGCTGTTGTCGATTAGATTGTCGTGAATGTAAGATATGCTTACACATGTATTCTTGCAGTTGTAGTGATTTTGTGTATAAATTTAATATTTGTAAGCATATTCATTTTATTCAAATAATGTTCGAGATCCCAACAACAATTAACAAAAATGATAGCAAAGATGTTCCCGAAGAGTTATCTAAAGAAACTGATGACTTTGTCTCAGCTCTACAAAGTCAAACAAATCAATTTATTAGTCTAAAAAATAACCTTTTTTGTAAAATAAGTGAAACTTTTGTAAAATTTCAAAATGTTGACTTGGATAATTTAAGTGATTCAACAGTCATGGAAGTTCATAAACATTTAAATGTTTTAAGTAACTTAATTGACCTACCAAAAATGTCAAATACTAGTTTCGAGCAATCCAAAAACGAGGCTCTAAACAAAAATATTACACCACAGATGCGCTTTTTTTCTACACAGAAAAAAAGAAAACGTAACCCTGTTTACAATAAAAAACCAAATAAAGAAGAAAAAGAAACTTTAAGTAATGTGTTAACTGGAAAATCTGAGAACTTTATTTCAGTTGACCCCAGAAACGACCATTTGTATTTGTGAAAACATGTATATTTTTAATATTAAAATAAATTGAATATTATTATAAAGTAGTTTTATTACATTTCCCATACATCAAAGCCATTTTTTATGACACAAATAGTGTTTTCTGTTGCCGTTCAAGCTATAATCTATAATTTAAAAGAAAATTGTTAAAAAAGTAACCTATGCTCATATTTTCAAATATTTATTTTTGTAAAATCGTATTAAAATAAGGTCATTTATGCATTAATTTGCGGGCGTAAATAGTGCCTTTTGCGCCCTAAGGCCTCAAAATAATTTGCGGGCGTAAATAATGCCTTTTGCGCCCTAAGGCCTAAAAAACCAGCATCACATTGGCAACCAACAACAATTTGATTTTTGAGAACGAATCGTGCTATTTATTTTTCAAAGCTTTATGGTGGATTTTACAAAAAATCTTGTTTGCATTTCGGGCGTGAACGGCGATTTTGGCCCTTTGGCGTTTTATAATCCTTCGGCCCTTCGGGCCTCTGGCTTATAATTCCGCCGCGGGCCAAAAACGCCTCCTTCACGCCCTTAATACAAAAATAGCTATTAATAGATTAAAAAAAACTCTAAAGTTCCTATAAACGACTTGCAATGCTAATTATTTGGCTCCTTTCTAATAAATAACTTTTTCATTAATATTTTTTTCTACTCATGACATTGAAATCAGTCATTTTGACATTGATTCCGGTGGTTGAAATTGCATTTCAACCACTAGAGATTGAAATGCTCGGACTACCGGGATTTAAAACTGTTTGACATTCAATTGGTGACAAGACAAATGTCACTTTATGTTTAATTTTTTCTAAAGTGCATTTATTGTTAAAATAAGTGAAAATTCGTAGAAAAAATAGTATATGTAACTCGTGGCTGATAAAATTTCAACGTCTCGAGTTACTTTTTTCAACTCGCTTCGCTCGTTGAAAAAAACCACTCTCAACTTTGAAATTTTATTTCAACCACTTGTGTCATAATATACTATTAAAAATAATGCAGCAATTGTTCCGTAACCTTCTATGGTTTTTAGCTATAACTATAAGAAGCTTAAACTACCTATTCTTATTTAAACGCTTTTACAAATTGAAAATCAAATTCGCCGCCATCAAGGATGTGCCGTTGGATTGGCGCATGCGCGTTGGGAGGAGCCGTGGCTGGCATTTAACATCTCGTTATAAAATGACATTTGTTACACAATTCAGCAGGCCGTGGACTACAGAATAAGACTATGTTTTGTTTTAATTAGGTGGGCCGACCTAAGGTACTAAAAGCACTCTAGGCCGACCCGTGACGAAGGTGGAAGCAAGCCTCCAACACCTCCGTCAACTTCCGCCTCCCTGATTGGAAGGCATCTGTTAATAGTTGTCGACTATAACATCTTTTCACACAGTGTATTTAGATTAGTCGAAAAAGTATAACGAAACAGAATTTAAATTATACTTATATTGCTGATGCATTTGAAAATGTTTAGCGAGAGGCCGATTACGGCGCCCTCTGTTCAAAAATACTGCAATGATCATTATATTATGCGTCGCTTGCGTTGATTAACAAAAACTGCGTGAAGCCTGCCAGCTAGCCGAATGTCGGTTAGATGCAAATTATGGCCACTTCATGAAATTGGCGCTGGTTGACACAGTTTGACAGATCACAAACATAGACTGGTTATAACATTTGTCAATTAAAAGTCTTGCAGAAAATGATAGCAAATCCACGTAAAAAGCGTTATTATGGCGTAATCTAAGCGTGAGTTCAGTGTTTTAAATTACAGGTACGATCATCGCAGGCGACGGTGAATAGTTTGCGTGTTTGTCTAGTTGTCGCTTCAATAGATAATATAGTAGCAAACTAATTAAAAATTGCTGCAAGTAAGATACATGATTATTGTGTAGTTTCGTACAAATACATTATAATTTTAGGAGATTTTGATATCCTAACTAGCTGAGAACAACACAAAGAGCGATTGAAACGGCTATGTTAGGAGTAAGATTACGGGACCACATACGAAACGAAGAAGAACGAATAGTCAGGAATCAGGGACCATAAATTCGATCATAAGGTGTGCACTCGAAGATATAGTTTTAAAAAACATGTACACCATCTGGAATGGCCTTGCGGATCTGAATTTGGAGGGCTCCATTCTTTTTGCGATTGCAAAAAAGCAGAAAAAAATATTTTCTGAAATTTTTTTTATTAGATACTAAAAATTGATGAATTTTATGCGTACATCGCATTCATAAGTGTTGTGAAAAAATAAACTTAACATTAACTGTTACTTGTAGCTGTAGCTAATTTGTAAGCAAGTCGATACTCTGTACTGTAGCTCTAATGTATCGAACAGTAGTTAAAACTGAATTGACAGTTATAAGCTGCTTTCGCATTACACATTAGAGTGCTCTGGAGTGCACCAGAGTAAGTTACCTCGCGTTCGAATTACAACATAATTTTTGGAGTAACTAACGCTAGTCTTCCTTCCCCTGCCCCCTTAAGCCCCATGAAAATTTGTGGTGCAACAAGCCCTGACATGCGCTGTTGCGTTATTTAGAATCAGCTGTCAAGCTGTCAGATTTAACCGCCTTTTTGACTAAAAGACTAAAAGAATCGGTATTTGTACTGTGCTGTATACAAAATATTGACGATCTTTCTGCTTATTCTAAAATGTGATTCGAATGTTTTATCATCATAATGGGGCACGATCTGTTCGACAAAATTCTCAATTTTCATAATTTTCATCAGCTGACCCTCACTGACGGAATGAATTAGAGTTTGAAGATTCAAAAATTCTCAAGCTATCCGCAGTATCAGCTAAATTTACTGTTAATTAACAGAATTATTTTAAATATAATTATTAATTTTATTTCAATGAACTTTTTCCTAGGAATTAAGTTCTTTAAATCCATTTTGAGCGTAGTCTGCATATACCGCCCTTATTTTAAACGTTCAATTCAAAAGCAAATTAGTTAGGTTATGGACTTTACCCGAGAGTAACGCAACGTCTGTTCGAATTACAAAGCAACTCACCCCAGAGTAATTCACCCCAGAGTCAATTGCACCAGTGCTAGTTGCACTCAATTCGAAAGCAGCTATAATCATGTATAATTAGTTTAATAAAATATTCTCAACAGGTTATGGGTGCAGCACGCTACCTAAACGTGTAAAAGTGTAAATATCCAATGTAAATGACTCAAGACTAAATCAAAATTAACTCTAATTGGAGTAGTGCATGTGCGGTTTTGTTTTGAACTCGAACACTAAAACAAAAAGTGCGCGTAACGACGTGACGTTCTTTTGTGACATCAAATCAAGAATATAACTGCTAACAAGTGCGTTTAGTGAATTATCTTGGGCGAGCTATGGATATATCAAAAATCCCTACAATCAAGCTAGAAGGCGCAAGTAATTGGGATCGCTGGAAGAAGCAAATGGAAATGCTACTAATCTGCTCCAAATCACTAGGTTATATCAACGGAAGCAACAAAGCTCCGATAAAACCGACCGCAACTGGCGATGCTCAAAACGATCAAAACGCCCTAGTAGCATACGAAAAAGCTGATGATGAGTTCCAAGTCAACGATGCTAAAGTAAGGTATGCTCTAATACAATATTTAGAAGATGAACCGTATAAAAAGCTAAGGAGATAGTGTGGCTAACTAGGATGTTAAATGAATTAAGCCATTTAACTGAGAAGCCTGTATTATTAATCGACAATCAAAGCACAATTAGACTCATAGGAAATCCAGAGTTCCACAATCGCACGAAGCACATTAAGGTACGATTTTACTATGTTCGAGAAAAAGTTGAAGATAAAGAAATGGATATCAAGCATGTGAGTAGCAATGATCAATTAGCAGATATCATGACCAAACCATTTGCAAGTGCTCGATTTGAAAAACTTCGTGAAATGGTTGGTGTTAGTGCTAAATGCAACTAAAAACAAGTGAGTAGTGCAACCGTTGATGTTTCGTTTAAGAGGAAGTGTTGTGAAAAAATAAACTTAACATTAACTGTTACTTGTAGCTGTAGCTAATTTGTAAGCAAGTCGATGCTCTGTACTGTAGCTCTAATGTATCGAACAGTAGTTAAAACTGAATTGACAGTAATAATCATGTATAATTAGTTTAATAAAATATTCTCAACAATAAGCTTAGTTTTGAATATTTCTCAATGGTTTTTAAACCAATGGAAAGCTTATCCTTTCTGGATTCAGATGATGCCAAATTAATCACAAAATTATTTTTAACAAATGCTACAGAAGTTGTTTAAGCAAAGCGTACCGGAAACGCTCTGTATAAACTTCGGCATCGAGGTATTTTCTAAACTATTACACATAAAGAGAAAGAGAATGGAAAAGTTTGTAGTGAAAGAATTATCTCTATTGCTTTATTGTTCTAAAATATACGATTTATTTTTGTACATTGCTCCGTTGTTTTCCGCTGGGTGTTTGGAGTTAGCCCAGGCATAATAGATATCTACCTCAAAAAGAAAAATGTAGTCCTAAATTTTGGCACAAATGTTCCTTAGTACCTTAGGCGTAACTCTTTAAAAATCCCCGCTTCTAGAGTGCCGGCGTCATATCAAGGAGGCCTTGGCAGTATAGTTTAAAGATGCCTTTTGTTCAGGTTAAGTACCTCTTCTGTTTCGAATATGGGAAAACATCATTAAGAAAAGTTGTTCATAATCTAAAATAATGGCCCCATGCAAAATTTCAGAAAGATGGGGCAATTTTTGTGAATCCTTTTTAATTAAAATTTTTAACTGCTGCAGCATACACACACACGGTTTCTTAAAGGTAGCCCAATATTTCTGAAATTTGCAGCTGGCTATAATTTTACATTCTGAAGAACTTTTTATAATAACATTTTCATGTAATATGAACGGATAAGGTACTTTATAGTGATTCTTTCTAATAAACATGCGGTTACTTTTTCTTCTTGCTGTAAAAAATTACGACGCCGGCACCCCAGGCGGACTTTCAAGGAGTCGCCACAGATACAGATATTTTTGTTTTATCTTCATATTTTATATGGAGATTAACTAATATTAATGAATTATGGTTTCGTAGATTTGATGTGTTTATACCGATTCATCACACTATGCGAGAGTTAACTACAGAAAAAACAATGAATGTTCAAATGCATCTGGGTAATTTATTTTTATATACTTAATTATGCTCTGACTGGCTGTGACACAGTTTTCTGTTTAAAAAGGGAAAATCCAACGTTGTAAAAAAATTTTTAACGCATGCAGGAGATAAAGAACTGCAAACATTACTTGACTATCCTCAAAATGATATCAATGATCTGATACTTTTTCTAAATTCGGCACGATATTTTGTCAAAATATTGTATGGTCGGCCATCATTTACAGGAGATTTGAATAAATTACGGGCGCATTTGTTTCACACTTGTAAATCTGATATTAGAAATTTACCACCTACGGAGGTTTCTTTTTACCGAGACATTTTGAGAGCTGCCTATCAAATAATTATTTGGAAAGGTGCCACTACAATAAATCCAGAAATACCCAATCTAATTAATTTTGGTTAGAATAAGTGCCATTTTATATGCTATATTTTGAAAAAAATAAATGCCATTTTGCTATGCTATATTTTGAAAAACTACGGGTATATTTTGACGGACTCTAGTTATAATAAATAGGTGAAGAACATGAAGTACTTACTTTTAATGGTTTTGTTTATGTTCGCAAGTAAATTAATCTTTAAGTTTCTGCTTTTTAGTGATTACAAATAACATTATTTACGTATAACCAATCAACGTAATATAATTTTGACTTATGAGTAAGTATAAGACATACAAAATATTTGCAAGCACAGTATATTCGTATCGCCGTTCAAATCAGTGATCGGCAAAGCGCGCCACGCTTGAAACTCAAAACACGCAGCGGAAAATAAATCGTATTTTTTAGAACAATAAAGCAATAAAGATAATTCTTTCACTAAAAACTTTTCCATTCCATTTTACATATTTCATACTCTGGAAGTATGCCTTTATGTGTAATAGTTTAGAAAATACCTCGATGGCCAAGTTTATACAACGCGTTCCCGGTACGCTTTGCTTAAACAACTTCTGTAGCATTTGTTAAAAATAATTTCGTGATTAATTTCACATTATCTGAATCCAGAAAGAATAAGCTTTTCATTGGTTTAAAAATCATTGAGAAATATTCAAAATTAAGCTTGCGAATGCGATGTACGCATAAAATTCATCAATTTTTAGTAATAAAAAAAATGTCAGAAAATACTTTTTTCTGCTTTTTTGCAATCGCAAAAAGAATGGAGCCCTCCAAATCCAGATCCGCAAGGTCATTCCAGATGGTGTACATGTTTTTAAGGGTTGCCTGCTTAACTCTATTTGTTCGGCGCGCCAAGTATAGAATGTAGAGGATGTAAGACAACGAATTGCGAATTTGAAATGGAACTGGGTGTGCACATAGCAAGAGAAGGAAACGATAGATGGACTAAACGCATCGTGTAGTGGGGACCGCAATCACAAGAGAACCGTGAGGTGTCCACGTAGATGTTGGATAGACGATATAAAGGAAACGCTTGGCAGAAACTGCCATCAGTTGGCACTGAATAGATGTGACTGAAAAAAAACGTGTAGAGGCCTATGTACAGGAGTGGGCGAAGAAAGGCTGCCGAAGAAGAAGACATAATTGAAAGCTCATAAAATGTTGAAGGCTGTAATTTTTAATTGGATGACCTCACAAAGGTAAACTAATACTGTTCATCATATAGTATTAGTTTTATAATTATCAATTTGATAATAAAATTTCTTTCTTTGTAACTGTTTATAGTATTGATAGCAATTGTGAACACTGCCCTTTATTAATGAAAAATGTGATTAGTATATTATGTAATGTAAAAGTAATGTAATGTAATGTGATATAATATAGTAATAATTTGAATTGTAATTACACTTACCTTACTTACATTTAATTAATTTAAATGTTAGACTGACCAAAAATAATTCTGTTTTAACTGGGTTCGTTAACTACTTACAAATAAAACCGTATTATGCCCTTTATTGTATTTCATTCATCTGCAATTTAATATTATAGAAGACTAGCTCGGTAGACAAGAAAAACATAAATTAACAACAGGAGTTTTATGAGCATTCGATAAGATAATTTTTGAATTCTGGCGCCTTCAACTGCATTAATCTAATCACTTGATTTTTAAACTACGCCAACATGCAATTGTTTCTCCTAACCTCAAATCTGGATTTTATGCAATTACTGGATATTCGCTTTTAATAGATTCTTTAATCTGCCTGGATCTCTGCTCAGTAAGACGTGGTCTTGTTAGAATTGTTGCTTTCCGGTTCCTAACACCGATACTTTGTTCGCAATCTAACCTGAGTTTTCTGCAGTGCTGCGGTAATTCGTTCGGATAGCGTCTCCTGATGCTCTCTGCCTGAAGCTGGGCCCGTGGAATGCTGTGGCTGCTGTGACGGCTTCCTACACGCTGGGCGGTTATGCTGACGTTGAAATCTCGGGCTCAGGAACTCAATTGTGCCCAAAACTGATGATCGTAATCTGCACTGGTCCCTGTCGAAATTCTCAGAAGGTGGTAGCGAAGGAAATTATTTTTATGTGTTGGAATTTGCTACCCACACGTTCACTGGTGCACTGGTAAAGTCTCTATACAATGGTGTACTTTTTATTATTATAAATTAAGTATTTTTATATTAAAATTGCACTTAAATGAGAGACCAAAAACTGTGTGTCAATAATTAATTTTATTCAAATTTTTGTGTGTGTGTCCTTTTCCTTGTATTTTTATCCACTGTTTACTTTTCCCAGATTTTCAAATATTGCTGTCTAATATTAAAATTTCCATGTTCTGCCTGGTTTATGCTCTTTGCAACATATTATAATAATTCTGCTTCTTTTACCTTTATTTAAAATGCTCATAAACATATCTTATTTAATTATTCTGACATCTACGCTTCATTTAACACGCACATTATAAACCTTTCTGTGACAGTTCTATTTATTTGGTGTGGCTTTAATTTTGCACAAACCTCTTATTTTTGGCTAATTTAAAATTATCGACTCCAATCTATGAAAAACGAGCTCTGCCCTTTGCCTTTTGTACTCAAATCATTTCATTACTACTGGCATTGCTTTGCAAATGTAATTACGGATTGAAATTTATACGCTAAATCTTGCAGTTGTATGAACTACCCCAACTGTGTGCTATCTGACTTGCTTTATTTATTTGTGCTGCAAGCAGAGTTGAGTAGCGGGCTCAATACCAACTCAATGAATAGGACTGCAAACTAATTTTTGTATAGTAGAACGATAAAGTTTTCGAATCAAATATCGTCTGCCTAATTCGTAGCCCTTCGGAGATGAGAACCTCCAAGCCGCACACATTCGTATGGTCATTTCTGATCATCTTGGAGATTTAAGGCCATAATTGTGTATTATTCGATCTAAAACGAGTATAGCCCTAGGATTATTATTGTTTGCATCTTTATGAAGGGTTTCTAATTTCTTCGAAACATTTATATAACGGTCAAAAAACTGTAAATTTTGAAGTTTCTCATTAATTATTTAATTTGTTCTCAGCAGTAATGCATTTTCTCTCTGCAACTGTGTTGTCTCACCACATTGAACATTAACTTGTACTGCAACATAATTTTTCTATAAAAATAGGTTACTGATGTATGTATTTAATAATAAAAGAAATATTTACCGACTGACTGTTTAACTGATTATTTAAGCGTTCAATTTCAGATTTATACTTGTCACACAGTAAGGTAAGTTCCCGATTTTTGGTTATTAAGGACTGACTTTCACAAGGGACCTTAAGGTTCTGTTACAAGGAGAAATAGGAATTCAAAATTTAAAAATACACGTAGATCTATTTGCCTACCATTCGGGATTCATTGCTTGGAATAAGCACAGGAGCATGTGGAACGGAAAAAGGAGGGAGCATTAGATCTAGATTAAAATATAAATATAGTAAAATCGTGCATATCTTACCTATTTTTCTAAATAAAAATTTGCTGCAAACACTTAAGAAATCCAATGCTCCACCCTGTATACTTAGGTAAGTTACATATTTTCGTCATTCAGCCTCATGTTAAGCGTATTTAATAATAGATTGTTCTACAAGTTAAGAACAGTGAAAGTTTTTCAACGTTTAATTTACGAGCGAGTGATGCAAATGGAGTGGATTAATTTATCACGAACATGGAAAAATCACTTTTATAACATATTCAGCGTGCTATTTTTTCTAATATCATAACAAAATCTAGCCAAAATTAAACTCGACATTTCTTCATATTCGAAATTTTTTTTTAATTGGCAGTGAAGAACGTCGAAATCGTTAAATAAAATACGAGAAATCGGCAGTGAAGTAATCTATTGTTTTACAATTTTTTGTAGGCGGCTGGGCGATAAGTAAACGTCAACCGACGTCAACGTAACCCATAAAAGTTGGTTAAAATGTTGTAACTTCGCGATTTCTCGATTTAAAAAAACAATGTACCCCTGGGCACTGGAAGTTCCATTTCAATCCTTGTGTGGTTTATTTGCTTTGGCCCTTCGGGCCTCGGCAACTAAATACACAATCGTGATAAAAAGCTCAACTTTAGTGGAAACTAATATCAAAATATATATAGATTTGAACTTCCAATTCCCTATACCTTCTTACTGAGGGGACTTTGTACTAAAGTATATTAGGTTTAATCGGTTTATTATAACCTAAGGAATCTATGCCAAATCGGTGTCCCATTTTTTGGGACACCTTGTATAATTGTTATCCTTGATTTTATTTATTTACTTACATCTTACATCAAAACAAACTAAAAACTTTTGGTTTTGGTGAACGGTGCATGTAGCTAGAAGATTTAATTATCAAAAAACCTTCAAGAGTGATAAAGTATTAGATTACCATAGTTAACAAAACATAAAAATTAAGCATTTTTAGATAACGATTACGAATCGACACGACCCTAATGATAGTTGCAACTTGCAAGAAATTTCTACTAAATACAACTATATGACAATAATTTTTATTGAAAGTATGTTACGTGCAGAATGCGCCGCCTGCCATAATTTCGAATTTGAACGCTATTTTCCCGCGCGTTGCGCATTGGCGTCCGGCCGTGTCTTCTGGCGATAGCTTTTATCTGGAAAAACCATTGGCAGACCGGGACTCGCTGCGTTCTTCTTCGCCAGCTTTCGAAGCGAGCAGTTCGTTAGTGCTATTCACTAGTTCGGAGATGCTTATTTAGGGCTATTTGGTTGAGTTGGATACGTGGATTTAGGAATGCCCTCACGTTTCGTGGATTGAAGCCCCCCGAACATATTTAAGGACGTTGGTTTCCTTCGCTAAGGCGGATCTATTCGGTGTTAGCATATTCGAGCTGTTCCTTTTCTGCGCCCAAAAACCATTTGGGGTGAGTAGCTATTTTACGCTGGGAAGCCTGTCCGTGCGTGTTCTATTAGAATCCTGTTTTCCCTCTTACAGCAAGACGTACTAGGCAACATTTCGTCATCGAGCCGTACTTGACGCAAATTGCGTTTTCGCTCTGAAGTCGCTGGACCTTTTGGGCCACGTGCAGCAACGTTTAGCGAGGCGATCTGTCGAGCCTCCACGGTCCCGCTTCTCCTTGTCGCCGGCGCACAGTTAGGGCACAAGAGGGCACCGTCTTTCGGAGGTAATTAACCTCGAGGTTTGGCCTTTCTACCTGTGGGAGCGGCGCTGTTATTGCCGGCCATTTAGGCCACCGTCGACCGCGAAACGTTCTCTGCCGACGTCGAACTACGATCGCAACGACGCCCAGATCCAGAGCTCCAAGTCTGTCGCAGCGAGCCGCTGGCGAGGTTGCCCATTTTAACCTGTTGTAGCCTATATATTTGTCAGAACTGTAAGTACATTTAGTGCATGTGATACTTAAATAGGGCGGCCCTCGTGCTTCATTTCATGCTAGATATAAGTTAGTCAATGTAAAAGTTATATAGTGTATTTATGCATGAAATTAAACTATTTCAAATTATCTTTATATGAGTTGTGTTAGCTACGGTTCGTTTGTTTTATTGGAGCCATCTTTGAGGGAGTATTGTGTGCTAGGTACCGAGTTTACAATTTCTCCACAAATCACCGGGGTGCAATTGTCGTACCTTCAAAAATTGTTGGCGCTTTGGGCTTTTTTTATACTTAATTAACTCTACCGATATCAATCCCGCGGCCCTACTACCGATTGAGCCGGCACGGCGGCCGGAAAATTGCACCCAAGTGTACCTTTTGTGTTGTTTGATGCTGCTTGGAAAGATTGCCCAGAATCTTACATCATAAAGGCCTAATAAGTTATTGAAAAAGTAATTGATGTTGTACAATTACAATTACTAAGTAATTGGTAATTGAATTACTATTTCCTGTGAGTAATTGAATCTCTGGTAATTAAATTACTACAATGGGCGGTAATTTGTAATTAGTAATTAATTACTTTTTAAAAGTAAAAATAACACAATTTATATAATTTGTGAGGTTAGCATATTATGCCTTCCTGTAACTAAATTGTGTAAAATTAACATAATTAAAAAACGATAACATATAAATTAAGTTCTCTTATCTTAGTACCTGTCTGAGTTGCATAAATCTTGCGGTAGCTGTTTTGTGCGTCTGGTGTGGATGTTTCTTTGTCCTAATAAGTTGTAGCAGTTTGCTCCAGTACATTCATGAAGGGTAACCATACACTTCTTTGTTGTCTTTCTAATAAATTCAGATATTCTTGGCACTCCTAGTTCCTCGTGTATTTTTTTGTTTCTTACAAAAAACGGAGTGTTTACTGCTATTCGAAGAACTTTGTTTTGGAACTTTATTTAATTGAGTTTTAGGTGCATTGCTCCAGACTGGGATACAATAAGTGAGTATGGGTCTTGTTACCGCACAAACACGATACAACGACATAATCGAGAAATAAATCTAGAATACAAGGCCCTAGCTCTGTTACGATGGCGGTAACAGGAAAGGTTTGCTCCAGCTAAAAACTCAGCCGCTAGGGCGGGTTCTTTACGACCTTTGGGTTAAGGCTGTACTCCGGTACGAGAGGTATGCGATGTTTACTTTATTAACTAAATCGGGAAAAAACATCAGCAACACAAGTGAAGTTACGAGGCTTGTTTAATTGAAACCCATCTTTGGTCCAGAAAAAATTTATTGGCAAATATATTTACAAATAATTACCACTACAATTAAGGCACATATCCCATTGTTTCACCAACCGATGTATACCCTGCTTAAAGAATTCTTGTGGCTGCTGCTTGAAGAATTCTTTTACGGCATTTTGTACTTCTTCGTCCGACTGAAAACCATTACCTTTTAACGCCTTTTTCAGTGGCCCAAAGATGTGAAAATCGCAGGGCGATAAATCGGGACTATAGGGTGGATGCTCTAATATCCTCCATTTCTTTCGTTGTAGATTTTCTTTCACTACTTTGGCAACATGAGGCCGAGCATTGTCGTGAAAATCGCTGTCAAATACAAATGATAGGAACTAATCAGTGTGACGTTTACAAACACAACTAACATTGCAAAACGTCAGTTGAGTGATTACAATTGTTTCCAAGGCTAACCTGACCAAAGATGGGTTTCAATTGAACAAGCCTCGTACTTTGAAAATGGAAGTAAGTAATTCACCTTACTACTTTTACCTTGGCAGAGTTTGGTCGACGAGTCACGTACAACACTGATTTACCTTACAAAACAACTCATTGATGCAGCTGCTAAACTCCTTTTACAACTAAAAAGTACACACATAACGCATGCAAATATCGTGAACGGAAAATGAAAAACATCATTAAATAAAATGAAGAGTGAAGTGTGAATGAACAAGGGTTTAGAACAAAAATAAAGACGGCGACATGGGTTAGTGAGGGTTACACTATATTACATAACGTCTTAAATTACTTAAATGCAATAAACTTGACTACACATGACCGGAACGCGGAATGACTCGCAAACGAAAATAAGATTGAATAATTACATGACTCGCAAGCGGTATAAACATTGAAAAACTACTATAGTGATTCAATGACAAGAATACTTGGCTTTAAATACACAAACGTGGCTCAAAAACTTCAATTTCCACAGCGTTAAATTAAACAAAGACATAAACTATAACAACAATTAATTAATTTGACAAAAACGACAACTACAATGATTCAAACGACAAATGCTACGAAGACATTACGCAAAACTGTCCGGCACATTAACGGGGCGCTACGCGCACTATAAGCGATACACAGTAAGACTAGTACATAATAAAACAATAACGGTACCTGAAGGAATTTATCTAGCTGCGTTCGACGTCCAGCAGAGTCGTAGTGGTCATCCCCCAAACAAACTGCCTTAAGATGCCTGAAAAAGTTGCACAATAGCAACGGGGAAGTTGCTGACGAAGACGGTCTGGTTTTAACAGCCCTATACGAGGGTAAATTGAACGCCGAAGCGGTACGGCAAATCTTGAAACGATAAACGGAAGTTTGATATGCCCCAAATAAGCTTAGGAGTGATATTCCCAATGATAATCCATCTTACGACGTAATTTGAAGTTGCCAGCTGTGTTCTCTCTTTTGCTTATGCGAAAACATGGGAAAGACGTTGAGCTAATGAAATACTAACTCAACATTTCGCTCAAAGCTGAGGAAAATTCCAACTGACTGATGTTATATCTGCCTAAATTTCACTAACAACGCGAAACCACATATAAATCACAGCTGGCTGAACGGCGTCAAGAATGACATCACACATGCAGAATTCGACAGCCGAACAAAACTTGTTTGTCAAACAAGCTTACTAAGAAGTTTTGGCACACACTGACGCAAATCCTAACCTGCTAACCTCGAATTTGACATTGACTGACAGTGTCACCAGTGTCAATTATCAGCCATATGATTTAATGCACGACGTGACTTCATCAGTTCCAAAGCCGACTAGACCACAAATTCTAATAAACACCCTTTAGTATATTATAAAAATAAACTGCTTATTTTCTGTTTATTAATATAAGTTACAAATGGTCTGCTATGAACTCTATGAACATCTTTACATCTACTTTTTTTTTAACTGCAATATTACCCTTTGCAATTCTTTTACGCTGGTTCATAGTTGTGTTTAAGGCAAACATTGCAAAACGCAGACTAGTTACATTGTATGCGACAGATCCCCTTATTGTCTTAGAATGCTTACCTTGCAACCTTGAAGAACAAGGAAGCTATTGTTTAAAGCGCTGACTCTGTAACCTTGTATGCATGTGCATCCGGTCTCGAGGCATACTTGGAAAACAAGCTTCTCTTAGCTGATTATAAATAATATATAAGCTAGTGCATGATAGTTTATCTTCAGCTTCTTAGAGTACACGTTAGATGTAATAAATTGTCTGTCTGCATCTTTGAGCTCCAACGAGCAGCCGTTATAAAATAAGTGATTTTTAAAAAGTCGTTTTGACGGTCTTTTTATTTAACTGACTATTGTTACATCGTTATATGATTATATGTATTATGAATTTCGTGGTACTTTAAAAGTCTCTAACATGTGTTTAGTATTCTATAAATGTTTTTCTCAATTACAACTTTTATAGTAACACAAGCAGCGAATCAGCATTAAAAGCAACTAAAATATATGACTGGTTAGATAAAGATTGAATGGCTCTTTAACTTTCTACTTAAAGAAAATAGAAGATGGATGGTATTTTGTCAAGATAATGCTATTTTAAAATATTGAAACTATTAGTAGGTACCCTATTCACCATACTGGATTCGAATCGTCTATAAGCGAAATTGTGTGAGTTTTAAGCAATTATTTTCAAAAATAGATGAGTTTTGCTCTCCCAAGTTGCATTTGCCAGAGGGACAATACAACGAAACTAGAATTTGGGAATACATAAATTTTGTACTATTCAACAGGTCCACTGTAGAAAACGACAATTGGTAAAATATTGGGAATTTAGAGCTAACTTCAGCCCGAAGTATTTGTGTTGTGTGTTGTCTGTTTAAAACAAGTTTAATTAATTTATTTACACGCACTTAAAGGATCTGTTTGTACACAATTTTCTGACTACATTGACAGTCTAAAGGAATATATTGTTTACTCTGAATGTTAAGTGTATCAAAAGTCTTCTGAAAATAAGGTTAAGTATTGTAATAGTTGCTTTTATCACAATCAGATCAAGTTAGTATTGTTCTTTGTACTTTATAGATAGTTGGTGGTGCTAGGATCTCAACACTGATGTGTTTTGAACCATTACACTGGCAAAAAGAACACTTCAACTTTAATTATTGCAAACCGAAGTCAATTAGCTATTACAAAAGGAAAACAATAACAAGAAATGTGAATCGTGTCACAAGTGGAGCCTTGCACATGAATGAAACCAGTGAAAAATATCGTCTGGTTTTTTAATAACTGCTATAAAATGTTAGAAAAAAGTAATTGTTCTGTTCCTATCATTGCATTTACATATGTGATAACCCAGATTTTATCAAGATATAAATATAATTATGGATAATTTGCTAATAGATTTATTATCGGTTTGTATAATATCGTGTTATTTCAGGTGTGACAATTTTACATCTTGTATTCACAAAGTATTACGTTCAACATTCAACTAGCCGTAATGACTACTAATCAAGAAACAGCAAATAGTATTTTTTGTAATTCTACAGCATCATATAAAGCAAAAAGCATGGATGATAACGAAGAAATTCGTAAATGGCCTGTTAAACAAGAAATCATTGAAAATCGTAACAATAGCAGCGGTTACTCTGAAGTTTATATTAAACAACAGTTTGATATTTATGACGAAAGTTATGTCACACAGAGTTCTAGAAAAATATTTAAATGCGATGTTTATCGTCAGGACTATTTTCTAAATGAAGAAATTAAACCCCAACTCAGTGAGAAGTTGTTTACCTGTAGCGTTTGTAACAGTGAAACCAATGGTAATAAAATACACCTTCCTATACAAACTGATGGAGGCAAAAAGACGTATATTTGTCCAGTTTGTAGATATAAAAGGTTTATGGAAGGTAATTTGCACATTAATAGTCATACAACAAAAAATTCTTATACTTGCTCCGTTTGTTCATTTAAAGCAGTAACCAAAAATATTTTTGATAAACATATGTCGGTACATACACAAGAAAAGCCTTATTATTGTTCTGTTTGTGAATACAGAACAGCATATAAACAAAACTTAGTTAAACATATAAAAGTTCACACTGGCGAAAAACCTTATGCTTGTTCTATTTGTAATTATGGAACAGCTCGGAAAACTAGTTTAGATGAACATATGAAAACCCATACAGGCGAAAAACCTTACTCTTGTTCCTTTTGTGAATATAGAACGATACACAAACGTAGTTTAGTTACCCATATGAAAACGCATACAGGTGAGAAACCTTATTCTTGTGGAGTTTGTGAATATAGAACAGCACACAAAGATAATTTAGTTACTCACATGAGAACTCATACATGCGAAAAACCTTACTCTTGTTCTGTTTGTGCATATAGAACATCACAAAAAAATAATTTATCAACACACATGAGAACCCACACAGGCAAAAAACCGTATTGTTGCTCTCTTTGTGAATATAAAGCAGCTCACAAAGGTAATTTAGTTATACATCTGAGAACCCATACAGGCGAGAAACCTTTTCTTTGTACAGTTTGTGATTTTAGAACAGCTACAAAAGGTAGTTTAGTTACTCATATGGCAAGCCATCCATCCGGAAAACCTTATTTTTGTTCTGTTTGTGAATATAGAACAGCGCTAAAAGACAATTTAGCTACTCATATGAGAACTCACACCTGTGAAAAACCCTATTGCTGTTCTATTTGCGATTATAGGACGTCACAGAAAAATAACTTGGTTACACACATGAGAACTCACACAGGCGAAAAGCCGTATTGTTGTTCCATTTGTGTATATAAAGCAGCCCACAAAGTCAGTTTGGTTACACACATGAGATCTCATACAGGCGAAAAACCGTTTTGTTGCAGGATTTGCGAATTCAGAACAGCTCTGAAGGGTAGCTTAGCTACTCATATGGCTACACATTCACAAGATAAACCTTACTTTTGTTCAATTTGTGATTATAAAACATCACAAAGAAAATACTTAGATAAACATATTAAAATTCATATTGGAAAAGGGATTCGAGTGAAATGGGAAAATTGAGATTTTTTATACTTTTATCACACTGGGTACACACAATCAGAAACTGAAGCTATTGGTACTAGAAATGTTTTTATTTTTCGTATGCGTCAGAGTTAAATTTTATTCTGTGAAGCTGATTGGAATGTTTCATTCTTTAGAGAAAAACTGTAAGTACATAGTACCTGCTCAAGAAGTAGTATATATTGAACAAGATTATAATTATGTACTTTATTATAATCAACGACATTCCCAAAGCTTGCGAAATTCGTCATGAGTCGGTGAAGTTTATCAGGTAGATGAAAAGAAATGAGGGGGGGGGGGTATCAATATTCTAGTACTGTCGGAGTCGGAGTCGGATTCAAACTACTAAAATATCAGTAGTCGCAGTCGGTGTCAGAGTCAGAATATTTTTTACCGACTCCACAGCCCTGCTTACTGGATGTTATTCAGAGTACATGATTTCTGTTCCCGCTGTCCAGTCATTTGTTCCAATACCTTCAAGTGTGCCGTTGTCGTGTCCTTGTACAAAGAAACCTTTATTATCAATTTTTTATAGTTCAGTAATTCATGAAGACAAATAATGAAAATACTATTGTAAGATGGACATAATAACAATAAAAAATATCTGGACTAGTCTTGTAAGAGTACCACTAAATAAATAAACATGACAGACACAAGTACTCTCTATGAAGTTACATAACTTAACTTTCATCAATTTTTTAGCTTTTTATATTAGGATTGTCGTTTATGCAAAATACTCTTCATAAATTTGTAGTTCTGTTTTGCTATTGTGTAGTAATTTAACCAGTTAGTTTTATTTAACATTAGGCCTAGGACATATTAATAACAGTATCACTTTTTAAATGGTTAAAGCTGATAATGAACTACTGAGTAAAGAAGTTAATATTCAATTTGGTTCTGGAAAAATTATTAGGTAAAATAAATGCTGGAAATTAATTTTGTTTATTGTATAGCTATTTTGTAATCTTAGTTTTAATATGTCATTTAGGATGAGTGAATCTCTGCAGATGAAACAATGGTAATTGCTTTTTGAGTGATTGGTGGTGCTACCTATGTGGATGGTTTAGTCTCATTTGTAAATAAATCAATTGCACATAATAGTCATGTAAGATGTGATTGTATATATTATTTGCAATATTCAGAAAATATATATTTGTCTTTATAAATTGTCTTCCTATCCTAAAATTAAACAGGTTGCCTGCAGCTCTCAAGTTCAATGATGGCATGGTACATCAAGTGCTGCGTTTATTCAGCCCTTACGGTGGGCACCATAACTGTAATGCGGATTTTTTGCTTAGCCCTATCCTCGTCACCTTGAATACTGAAATTGTACATGCAAATACTGCCAGTAATAATAACCCAACGGTTTACATAAAAATATATATATAATCTGTAAGAGAAGCACAAATACAGAAAAATACATTTACATGAAACACACCAAGAATAAACGGTCCTAATACATACAGTTTACGCGTTCAACAATGTAAACTTTTATTATAAATATCGACGTGATAAAGATGTTTCTACTCGCGTTGAGATATCTATTAAATATTGGCGAGCCTTCTATTAAATTAGAGACTACAGTCCAAACACAAACCGCGTGAATATGTTTTAAATCTCAAACTCAAATTCCTTGACCCGGACCTGGTTGTTTTCAGACCGCACGTTTAGCTATTTGCTGATGCATACGTTTTAGCGCGCACTAAAAATGCTTGATTCAGCAGTGACGGCAACCTGTATTTACTTCGGCGCTTTCCCAGATGTTGCAAGATTGCGTCATTCGCTATTAAGCTTCCGGTTTCCTCAATTTTACTGCTTCGTTCAGTAAATGTAGGTAGGTAGTTCATTATACAGTCGCGGCTAAAAAACCGGGACACTTTTTGACCTAATTGTCAAAATACGCACACAAGTGCCGACATTGACAATTCTAATTAATAATTGTCATTAAAGGTCATTGTTTAGATTTGAATAATGATTTTTGGTGACATTAATTAGAATTGTCAGTGTCAGCCATTGTTTTCGCATTTTGAGAGTTAGGTAAAAAATTGTCCCGTTTTTTTAGGCCGCGACTGTAGTAACTAACCTAGCTTTAGTATTTCTGCTAGATGAGCCCGGGGTCAGCGCTGTGCCCTCTTTTGAAGCCAAAATCGTAGCTTCCAGCAGTGTCGACTGGAAAACCTCAAGGTTGCTTCCAAGGTGATTGTTTGCTCTCGAAGACTGCACCTCAGCTTGAGATGCAATAGGTGTAGGCGGCTTGTTAAATCAGATCCACACAGGCACGTTTTTATTCACTTAATTCACAGGCGTAACGTCCCTTTGGTAATGGTCGCAACGCTCCGGTCACTTGCTCAAGCCTTCACGCCACAGTTGCAGTTATTCATAAATGCAACGTGGTGATCAGCTGTCTTGGCACATTCACTTGCACACGCGAAACTTACAATGCGTTTTAAGCAAATTGATACATAATGAACAATACGGTTCAGTTTTATTACTAGCACGATAATGGTTAAATACCAAAGTTCTGAAATATATAGAGTAACACGAATCGGCCCATTACAAGCACATTTATACTGTAAGTAATCTTTATTTAATTATGATTTATTGTTAAAATCATTTTCAAATAAGGCAAAAGGAATAAATTCTTTTATGTTCTAAGCATAGCTGTTGTAATCACTCTAAAATGGACTTACGACAAGTGATCAATCCAAAAGTGCATTCACCTAGTTGCAGTGGGACCCAGGCGCGGTTCTATTCTGGAAGCGTGGGTGTTTCTTCCTAAATAAATTCGGAAGGGAAGTAGAAAGATCATTCTTATTTCTCGAGCGCCAATGAATTAATAATTTCCGCACAAGCGGTGATCGGGATTCCCTTACGCAGAAAATAACCACCTCAGGAGGGATTGTTAAAGTTGGTGCAGCTGCGTACTTACCTTGTCTCCACCTGGTAACGTTAAATACGTTCATAAAATTACTTGCATGCAGTTGTACAGAGCACTGGCAAACATTGTACATCTAATAACAGGTATTGGACACAAGACTACAGGGCAAAATTTCATGTGCTGATCGCTATTCAATTTATTATAATTTGAGCAAAATGTGCCTTCACGTTTACAAGCTATGAAACCTTTTAGGGTGGACAATATTCGAAGCCCTTCCTGGGGGAGAGGGACTTAAACTGGTGTCCGGACAGTGAACACTTGAATAACAAACAATGTATAATAATAGTATCTGATTTACTTCTAATAATGGAAAGTGAGCTCTAGTTTCTAGAAGGGGAGGTAGCAATGTCAGGATCTACAAGTTCTACAGAGCTACCCAGAAAAGACAGGAAATATTTAACTTAATGCAGTATCGACAATATCGACTTGATAACAAAGTGGCTCTGCAGCTTGAAGTAGTGGAAGGCTTCAGATCCCTGAAAGTTCGCCTGGTATGATGAGAGCAGTTTCTCCAGACCTGGGGCACGAATGACCCACGATGATGTTCTCGTAGCCGGGCTAAGAATGTATTGTGCGTACGTATGTGAGAATCTGATCACAGTCGATAGTTGGGGAGCCGGCGGCACTTAGACCACAATGGGGAGACTGACCAACAAATTTAAGTAGTTGGAAGTTTAATACCAATCTGCTTAAGACCAACTATGCACATACGGCAGAAGTAGTATGTAAAGCAGAAACACCTGTATTCCCATGTTCGGCTTCGTAGTCGTTTACTGCCTGTCTGACTACACCCCAAAATGACAAAGACAATGAAATGCTGCACCAAAATTACGCTCACGGCCAGCCGGGCGAGGCGCGCCGCTCTGGCAAGCAGCCGATCCCCTATTATACGGGACTGAGGGAAAGAACTGTATCGTGCATTTGCAAGCCGCAACCACGGCAATTCAAACATTCAAATTAACAACACACTGTCTCTATAAATCATTACTTCACCTAAGAATGAACTAAGTCGTATAGTAGTCTATAGAAAGGGCAACAGTAGCAGAACTACATTATAATCAACAACGTTTGAGAAGGGTAAGATATCAGCACCAGGGAACAATGCGATAGTATGGCACATATCTAAAAAAGGGAGATAAGATAGTTTGTAATAATGACAGGAAAACCACTTTCAGACCTAGTGTAATCTCTTCATTAGCATTCTGTTTTAAATACATGAATGATATGGACGTGATATACGTAGCTTATATTACTACCAATTTATAATTATTATAGAAATTCTGCTACGTTTAAATTATACGTTATATCTCCTCTTCTAATAAGAATGGAAATCAAATGGGTTGTACACTTTCGAATGTGTAATATTTTTGACTTTGCAAACCTTTGCTCTGGTCAGGTTAAAATTTAACCAAATTATGACTTTTCTCAGTTACATGCCTCAGAAGCCAAGGCTTGAATTGATTATTCGAGTTAAAATAGAAGGAGAACTGCATAAACAAAATATATTGCTATTTATATGTACAGAGTAAACCCTCTTAAAATAAGGAATCATTGTACAAATTATTTATATGAAATAACAAATTTAAAAAACTCTTCCGTAGTAAAGTCGTTAGGTTCTCAAACGCCTGGTCGGATAGGCAGCTAATTCAGCGTTTTCCAGAAAGGCCTACTTCTCTCTTAATACGCATCCTATATGAAGCTGCGTGCGTTACGGCGATGGAACTAGAGTATTGATTTTCATGGTTCTATTTGCGGATTTAGACGGTACTGGCTGCAACTAATAAAGTAGAACGATTAAATGGCGGCGCGAATAAACAACACTGGTAGAGTACTTTTAATAGTAATTAACACCTTTGCGAGTGGCGAACGACGAGTGTGTGGCCAGCTGGTAAGGTGTTTGCGTTTGCAGTCGGTAGGTAGTCAGTTTGAACCTCGCAGCCGAACAGTAGTTATATCTTACGCTCTCCGGCCAACATACGAACACTTTTGGTGGCCGTGACCTCTACGAAAAGGGATTCTTAATTCAAGGGGATAGCCAAATACCCCGGACGTGGTTAAGGTAACTTATAAAACTGTAATCAGTGTCGGATTAACAGGATCTCCCAGGCTCCCCTGCCAGAAAGCCGACCCTGAATCGGTATTCCACCGGGCTTCGCAAATGTAATTCAAAACCCATAGGGGTGTTTAACGTTACAAGGCGTCTGGATTCTTGTAACTGCACCCAAAAAAAGTCGCCGCGCTGATAAAATATGTGGCCATTTTATTTAATTGCACCAATTTTAAGCTAAGGTAAGACCAACTGTTCTTAATTACGCGCAGTTACTCAATATAGGGATTTCCTAGCTGTGGATGCCTTATTCTTATCGTTGCTTGCAGGCGGGAAGTTCTGCAGCTTTATGAAACAATAAAGAAGCCAACCTGCGATCGATTACTAATAATAATCTATGGTAGTATAATCGCAGATCAACCCCCTTATCATTTATACACCACGGTAGCTCAGAAATGTACTTACTCACCGCAATGGCCTAGCTAGCTTCAAATTCGATGGCTTTGGGTCGCAGATTTCTATCATCAGCTGAACTGCTGCAAGCTCTTTTAATAATAGAAAAAAACACAGGGCGCCAGAAATCACAGATTTCGAAATAAAATTACAGCAACAATTAGGTTCATTTAATTAATAATTAATAGTTGCTCGCAACATCGTAATTAGGTTTGTAAATTGTTTATCACAAGATTTAAATACAGTATATAATACAGTATATTACTAATGCTGAAAATGCAGCACGCACAAAAAATATGCGAACCTCGTTTGGGCTCTTGGATTGAATGTGATCACAACTCAATGAAGGAGTAAGCTTACCACTGTCATATGTTTTAACCGTTATCTCGGTAATGATAGTAAAATGGCGAGAGGGTACTTTTTACAAAATTCTTAGTACGTATTCATTTAGCAAAACTCTAAATTTGTGAGTTGTAAATTTGGGAACAATTAATACATTATGTTTTAAATTTGTAAAGCATAGATTTATGAATAATTAATACATTACGTTTTAAATTTGTCTAGCGTAGTTTAAATTTGCAAATTGTAAATCTGAAGCGTCGTTACAATCGATTCAGCCAACAATTCATAGGCGGACGTAGTTATCAATAAAAGTTGAAACAAGACTAACCTGGGTGGTGATAAAAAACATTGCCGGCAGGCACTGAATTGGTCCAGGATTAGCTTAGCGTAAGCCGACAGCAATCTCGAACTCATGGCCGAATTTGTTAATGGAATAGACGCTCCTTGTACCACTTGGCAAGTTCAAGATGACATTCCAGAAAGGAGTTGCGGGTCCAAGTTATTGATTAGGGTGTTAATTAGAAAACCCAAATAAAGAGTTGTCTAAAAACGTCATCTAATAATGGCGTTTAAAAGTGACGTTGAAGAATATCGTCAAAGAGCTAATAAAAAATGGGAAATTAATAAAATGAATATCAAACAAGTAGCATAGACATACCTGATTTTAGTCATCACCTCACAAACGAAGTTAATTAAAAATTGGTGCGGTAGCACGCGGGAAAGCCTTCGTAGAAGCAATTTACTTCAACCGAATGCAAAAATCAAATGCCCGCAGAACAACGGAATAGCTGCTCGCTGGCGCAAAGCGATAACAAGTGAATTTCGGAAAAACCAAATCCAGCACTTTTGCGCGGACAAGATTTGATATTGTTTGAAATACAACGAATAATAATTCAAGTGGGAATATACAGGCTGGCCTGGAAAAGAATAAACGACGAAACAAATAGCCGGAGCTAAACATTTGTTTCATTTAGGTTAAAGACGCTGTCGGCTTTGTAGGTGCCCCGTGCTCTTTATGTACGCAGAATCCCGATGAGACCTTGTTAGGATTGTCAGCTCATGAAGGCGAGGCAAGGTTTCGATCACGCCGGACGATCTGCCCATTTAACTTTCGCACTGGTAATGCACGCGTCGGTCGCGCTAAGTATGTCTTTCTACTTCTTTTGATTTCTTCTGGCGAAACACGTCACCCACGGCCGCCTAAACTGCCTTATTCAAAGTTAAACCTACTACATGCTACATAATTGCACAAATTTGCTCTATTTATTGAAAGGTAGTTAATTATTATTGCTGTGAGCTGAGCTGTTATGGCGGGTCAAAGGCCCGTTTCAAGCCTAAGCAGCATTTTTTCTCAATGTTTTATTTAGGATGCTTAGTTTTTAATGTGATATTCTTCTTTTGTTTTTCCCAGCTGTGGCGAAAGTAGTAACATTTACCTGTTGGCGAATGCTGTAATTAGATCGCTAGTCAGTTAGTAGACATCGGCCTGTAATAGGCTTCTACTACTCTGTGCTGCTAATAAATAGAGGCACTAGGTCATATAAATGGCAACAATTCCTTAAGTCGGACCTCCCAACGAGATAAGTTACCAAACAACTAACAGAGGAGCAGATGGAAAGTGAAATTTTGATCATAGTGGAGGGACCTAAACGCAAGGATTGGTTAGGACAATTATAAGTAGTCTATGCACCCAATATGAAAACTGGTACTTATTTACTGAGTTTTGTTTCAGTAATGATGTATGCATTGGGGGTTCTCTATTTTCGCAAAACAGCTTACACAATGTCACATGGGTCTCACCAAATTAAAGAACGAGTAATCAGCTAGATCAGATAACAATAAATGGAAAGTGAAGATATTCACTCCTCGATGTACGAAACAAGAGGGGTGCAGATTTAGCAAGCGACCGCCATTTGCTAATGGGAACAATGTATTGTTTGAGGCTTTCGCGGTTACTCGAATTATTCTCCTTAGCATAGAATTTCGGCTTAGACCGCGTAGTATTTGTATATGAACACCCAGCATTTTCTGGCTTAATGTGCCTTGCACCTTGTGAAGTCGAGGCACATTAAGCCAGAAAATGCTGGGTGTTCATATACAAATACTACGCGGTCTAAGCCGAAATTCTATGCTAAGGAGAATAATGGGAACAATCCAGATCAAATTATGAATGCATAAATCAAGCTACTCAAAGCAAATTAGGGAAAGCTATAACTTGGAAAAATTAGTTTCTAAGTTAGAGGAGGGATGGTCTGTAAGAACAGTGTAAATAATTACGGTCTAAATAAAAGCAATTGATTTTTAAAGTGTATGCGATTCTTTTGAAAACCAGTGTCCATTTTCGTTTACACCCTTTATATCAATAACACATTCTACGCGTTTCTCCACCATATCTTGTAAGTAGAAAATGTGATTAGTGGTTGACCGGGTCATCCTAAATCCACATATGTAGTCGCCCACTATATCCTCGACGTATGGTCTTAGTTTTCTAGCAATGATCTTTGCCAGTATCTTATATGTTACATATTCCTAGGTAACTTTGACAGTTTAAATTATCTCCCTTTTTATGTAGAGTACAGATAATAGCTCGATTCCACTTGTCCGGCATCCTTCCCCTTATCCAAACATCCCTTCTCAGTTCATGTCGTTAGTTTGTTTCCGCCGTTTTTTAGAAGTCCTGTACTGCTTTCATCTTTCCCAAGCGCTTTTCCGTTGTTCAGGTTTCTAATAGCATCATAAATTTCCTCTGTACTAGGTGATCCACTTCCAAATCGTACACTTCATTTTGTTCAAGTACTTCTTCATCGTTTTCATTATCATCTTGAGCAGTTAGTACGCTTTCAAAATACTTCGCCCAGCGTTGTAGTATGCCATCTTCATTTCCAATCAAATTCCCTCTCCCTGGCTTACACAAACTTGTTCTAGGTTGCCATCAATTTTTCTTCTCTCTGAACTTTGCATACATGCCACAGCTATCATTTTTAAGCGCTAATTAATCAATTTCGTCTATATTTTTCCTACTCCACCTGTTTTCTTCTTATGATCTTACATGCCCTTCTTCTATTTCTTCAGAAAATAATTTTCCTAGCCTCGTTTCTCTCCAGGAGTTTTATGGATTCGTCATCAAACCAATCTTTCGGTTACCTTTCTTCTCCTTTCACTACTTCTGTCGTAGTTTCCCATATATGTGTGCCATTGGACCTCTATTGTTTCATTTTCGTGGTCTTATTCGTTCTTAGCTGCGACCACTTCTTGATATTGCTGAATAATTACATTGCTAAATGTCGACAACCTTTTCTGTCGTGGGATTATATATGGGAGTATACTTGTAGAAGATTGGTTGTTTGATTAATACTTCGTCACCTAAATTGTCATTATCAGCGTGTTCAATTTCTAAATTGGTTTATGTATTTCTGGAATAACGATTCTGAATGGTCTGTTGTCAAACATAATTTGTGTTGGTGATGCACATCTCGTACCGTGTGATGTTTCTCAGTAGTTTCCACGGAATTCTTCAATCTCGCTTCTCGAAAGTCGTTCTATTATTGCAGAGCGTATAAACTTTTCTAGCAGCTTCATAAAGCGTTGGCCAGTTCCATTTGCTTCGGGCCGCAGTGGTGTTATTTTGACATCATTTCTTTTCTCAATGCTCACTGAAATGTGCACTATTAAATGGAGGTCCATTGTCAGTTTTTATTTTCTCAGAATTGCCAAAGAGGGTAAATTTCCTCTTGAATGTTTTCTTCATTTGAGGATGTTGTATTGAATAGGTTGACTATAGGTTAGTGATGCCCATACTTTTGCCTATAAAGATCTAACAACAGACGTTTAAACAATCGGCTATCGACACTTGTTAATAAAAGGTTTAAGTATACTCACATGGTCACCAGTTCCGGCAAAAATTAAAAAAATTGAAAATTACCGAAAAACCGGTTGGGTTTAAAAGGATTTTTAAACATATTTACAAACCAATTTTAAACCGGTTTCTAAATGAGCTTCAGAGCAAATATATATAGAATTAAGGACCTTAAAGACCGAAACACATCTAACCGGTTATACTTATAAACGTGGGAAATATACAATCGCCTTTGAATTAATAACATTCTCTTAAATCAGTTAATAAATCTATTTTTAAACCCTTCTATAGATCGATTTTAAACCGGTTTAGAAATCAGTTTTTGAACCGGTCTATGAAAAAAACCGCGGTTAACCAAAAAACATTTAACATGTTAAGTGATTTTGACGTCATTAAGCTATCTTTGTTATCAATTCCACGATTGGGTATTATTAGTGCATTTAAGCTGAAATTATTCTATTTAAAATTTCCTGGATTCGGCCCTGTGCTAGTTACATTCGAATTTATTCCGGCGGGCATTGAAATGCTTGCGCTTCGTATTTGTTTTCTTAAGCAACCAATTCTTTAACTCGGGCGCAAGGCCATAGTAAGATTTCTTTCCTCGAAACTATATTATAAATATTACCGTTTATGTTGCATTTGCCGAATTGGGTCCGTGAGTTCATTCTTTGATGCAGGAACCGAACGCCTGCACAAGGCCGACGTAAAGTTTCATTCCTGGAAATTCGATTGTAAAATGATACCTTTTCTTAGCTTCTTGAATTGCGCCCCTCGCTCGCTGAAAGCGCTGATTAGGCTGTCGAAGGTTCTAGAGTTGTTCGTGTTATTTGTTCCTTGTTTCTTTTGCAAGGCTGGCAGGTTCTTTGTTCTGAAGGAATGAGATCATTCTGCGCGGGGGTGACCATCGCTTTTACCGCGCGTTTCTGAATTAATTGAGATCGAGCTGTGAACCACAACGAACGTGCAAATTTTGTCGCCCCCGCACAGTGGGCTGTAACTGCATTAAGGCGGACTTACAATTTTTTTCTAAAAAATTGCATTTTTGAGTATACCAATCGACAGAACTATTGAGTATAATGAAACTTGTAACTTGTCATTTTCCGCTAAAATTAGTTTTTATATGAAAAAAATGCATTTTCTTTTTTTTTTTTGTATGGAACTAAACAAAAAATGTCGTATTTCAGCCAATTGCTAGCCGATCTCGGCTTGGGACGTACTAGGCTTTATTCTATAACTGTTTTCCGATAGCTTTCGGTAAAAAACACGCGCACAGAGGTGCGATTCTGACGGATATACAGTGTGTCCCCGGATAGGTGAAACGACTCTTGTGAAAGGTAAAAAAATCTCGATTTAAATTTTAATTTTTTGGGGTTCAACGCTGCTTGGTTGAAGGCGAATTTCTAATATTATTTCAGTTTTGAAAAATCAAGTATGCCTTGGAAATGCTTAAAAATCCTATTTTTCTCTAAAGTAAAGTGCCTTTTATGTGGCAAATACGACAAAAAGTTATAAAGAAAAGTTGTTTAGAATCAACATCTAGGCCCCTATACGAAATTTCAAAATCTTCGGTCAACTTTGATCTCTCACATTTCTTTTTATACTCGTAGTTATTTCCCAAATCAAAGAATTTTATTTTTAACAAAGTTTTTTTACTATGAAGTAAAAAACTTTGTTAAAAGTATTTGTTTTTCCAATAAAAATCTGTGAAAAGTAAAATTCTTTGATTTGGGACCTAAATATAAAAAGAAATTGTGAGAGATCAAAGTTGGCTAAGGAATTTGAAATTTGGTATAGGGGCCGAAATGTTGATTCTAAACAACTTTTCTTAATAACTTTTTGTCGTATTTGCCACATAAAAGGTACTTTACCTTACATAAAAATAGGTGTTTTGAAAAATAGGATTTTTAAGCATTTCCAAGGCATACTTGATTTTTCAAAACTAAAATAATGTTAGAAATTCGCCTTTAACCAAGCAGCGCTGAACCCCAAAAAATAAAAATTTAAATCGAGAATTTTTTACCTTTTACAAGAGTCGTTTCACCTATCCGGGGACACACTGTATATCCGTCAGAATCGCACCTCTGTGCGCGCGTTTTTTACCGAAAGCTATCGGAAAACAGTCATAAAATGAGGCCTAGTACGTCCCAAGCCGAGATCGGCTAGCAATTGGCTGAAATACGACATTTTTTGTTTCGTTCCATACAAAAAAAAAGAAAATGCACTTTTTTCATATAAAAACTAATTTTAGCGGAAAATGACAAGTTACAAGTTTCATTATAATCAATAAGTTCTGTCGATTGGTATACTCAAAAGTGCAATTTTTTAGAAAAAAATCGTAAGTCCGCCTTAATGCAGTTACAGCCCACTGTGCCCCGGGCCGCGGGCTGCGGTCCGGGGAACTTTCTGTGAAAGCAGTGTAGTTTAGTGTCCACGTTATGTGAACTTTGTGATCTTCACGTACGCGGGCTAAGGGCGATGTTTCGTTAAGCTGTTTCGAATTATTGGCGAGGCGCCTTCTATCGGCTTTTGCCCTCCAGCCAGGAGTGGAAAAGCAAGTTGCACCCTTTTGCACATTCAACAAAGGTGTCCTCATAAGCCTACAATACTTTTCATATCAGTGGAAAAAGTTTCGGCAACTCTGTTGCGAATTCTGTGAAGAAGCCGTGTTAATTTGAAGCTACCCGTCGCCCGCCGCTGGCTGCCATCCTTCTTCGTGGGGTAAACCGACCCTCTGGCCCTCCGTACCGAATTGGCCCCTGTACAACCCTTTCGTTCCCATTTGGGGGAGCCCGCTACACCTCTGCAACGTCACACTGGCCTTCGCCGAAGCGGAGTTTGTAACTATCGCCAACCCCAAATAACATGCTGACAGCTCTCAGGTAGGATCTGTTTAGTGTTTCTACAGCGTAACTGACGTGCCGAGTTGAGTGGCGTCTATAATTTTATTGTGTGTTTTCCGAGTGTTCATAAACATTGCGCCCGTGCACTCAAGCCTATAATTTGATGTATGTGTTATCAATCAGGGGCTTCACCCCGGTTATGTACTTCGTGTTGCCCAGCGTGTAACTATATATTCCTTTTCTTAGACAATAGGGTAATTGGTTTTTTTTTTGGGGGCCCCGATATTTCATGTGAATATTTGTGCCATTTAATTCCTTTCGATAATAAACTTTATTAAAGTTCAACTTATTCTTTTAGTGAATGCTAAACCTTCCTGGTATGGGTCTTCAGCCCATTTAGCATGGCAAAGGCCACATGTAATTAATTTGTAAAGACGACAGCATGTCCTTGTTGATAAGTGAACCCTAAGAACTGGGGTTAGTGTCAGTCATTGTGTTTTTATGTTAAACTAGGCGGGTGGCCAATCAAGGTAAGTCATTTGCTTCGTGGCCACCGGTGTGTTGAAATCTGAAGACTCGGAGGAAGCCCGGTGGACAGCGCCGAGGTGAATAGCGGCGAACCTGGAGGACTTCTACATAGGCTACGTGTATTGTTCTTGGTTCTAGACACGTTAGCCACCCCTAACCAGAACCAAGTGGCGCTCAGGCATTTCTTTTTCTCTTAAGCAAGCTTTAGGGTAAGTACCCCGCCGGTTTTTCTTTGTACTCTCGAACCACGCCTTCCCGACTGAGCCAAGTGCGAGGAATCGGAGCCACGAAATCTGCTCCAACACATTAAGATCTGTTCTTTTTAGTAAAGCCGGCGAATCCGGTAGTTTGTACCCGATTTTTGACAGTGCTCTTGATCAATGTCGATCTGAGCATTTAATACCGTAACAGTTAAACTGGCTATCCCAACGTGTGGCTTTGTTTTTGTCGATAACGCCTTTAGGGCATTGTTTTTGTGTTTCTTTTCTTGTCATACAGCTTCATTTTAGTGTTTGGCATTAACGTCATATAGTTTTTTCCAGTATTTGTCATGAAAACTTGACTTTTTAGGACTTTGAAATTTGGAAACGTGTTTTTTCCATATCAGGACGCGTATCCTATATGTTTTCTTTTAGTAAATGAGTTTCTTGCTATCCCTTTGACATTCCAAATATTGTTTTTCCCGGGATTTTCCGCGGGATTTTTGTGTTTTTTTTGTGTTAAACATTTCAACATTTTCTTTTCTGTGCTAAGGCACATTTTGGAGCCATTCTTTGTCGTGCTATCGTTTTTTTTAGTATGGATCATTAAGTAAACCGTGTTTTTTAGTCTTTTACGTGAAAACTGAAATTTTTGGAAGGTATCGAACTTTTTTTTTGAATTCGTTTATTGTTGATTGTGTTTAGCCTTCAGCTAGTTTGAAATTTTATTGTGCTATTTCGAATTTAAGTTGAAGTTAGTAGAGTTTATCGACATTGACGCATTTAGATTACCGATGTTGACTTTTTTGTTGTTATCCTTTGATGTGGTGCCGCGTTGTTGTTTGTTGACGAGTTGGAAATCATGTCGCCTTCATTATTCTGTATTGGTTCGTTGTTAGGATGTGGTTTGTGTTGGTGTGTTTGTGAGATCCGCGTATGCGAATTTTTAAGGTCTCTCAAACCATCTTAGTTGGATCGGCGTAGTATTTTTTTTGATTGACGCCTATTTCGTTATCATTTCTATCGTGTATCGCCCAACTTCGTTTGCTGATTTCATCGCGTGCATCAACACTTGTCGTAGTGTCTTGTACACTTTCTCTCGTACCTCTTTCGTATATTGACTTAGTGTTTACCGTGTTGGAGTATGTTGCGATTTAGCCTGTTGTTGTTTTGTTTTAGTGACTTCTAGGCCAGCGTAAAACTTTCTTGGGATTGGCGTTTTGTACCGTTGCTGTCCACGCTCTGAAGGTTGAGGTGGGGCAAATTCTGCTTTATTGCACATTTGTTTGAAGACGCCGCTTAAGTAATCCCGCTTGTGTTCTCGTGTAGTATGAGAGCGTTGCATCTTTGCAAATTCTGGTTACGCTGTGCCATTCTGAAGCCTGAAATAATTCGTTTTCGATCGAGACTCCATCGTTCCGTTATTTATTGACGATCGGTCGTCACCTACCGAATTTTGTTTTGATGACTTTAGGTTGTCACTGTAGGTGTCTTTGCCCTGTGGGAAAGACTTTTTCGTTGAAGACTTTTGATGGCTTTAGGCCATGTTTCGTGTTCCTGCTCCGTGGATTCTGAGAGGGACAAAGCTTTTGAGCTTCGTGTGACGGCAGTGCACGGCCGTTCACATGTTGTTTCGTTAGTAAATACTATGTTGACATTTATTGGAGACTTCGTTTTTCCGAATTTTCTTTTGGTGTTCGGTGTCGGAGTCATTTTCGGTCTCGCATTTTGCGAATTCATAGACGACTTGGCTTTCGGCATCGTCATCGATTGAGGATTTTGGTGGACTTAGTTTTCTTTTCCTTGACAATCCCAAGTCACAATGGATTAACCATGGGTGACATACTGTTGTATATAATTGTTCCCTTCGTTAGCATAGGATAGAATAGGATAGGTTAGTTTAGGCTAGGCGGCCTTCAAGGCCTTCGAGGCTCCTGTCGTTCGTGGCTACCCCTTTCTTGGATCGTTTGTTGCTGTGGGACAAACACAAGAGGCTGATCCCGTGACGCCTCGCGTGCCCTCTTCAACGGGTCTTCGAGAGTTAGGTTGCGAACCTTGGGGCTTCGTAACCCTGTGTTCGATTGGTAGGTTGGACGAAAGAGTGCACAGTGATGACTTATACCCTATTATGACAAGCTCTTTGTAGAGCAAAACAAACCTTAGGTTAAACGAATCTTCTAGCAAGCCTCTCGGTCGCCTTAAGGATCAATTTGGGAAATTGACCTCTAGTAAGGGGGGTGTTAAGTGATTTTGACGTCATTAAGCTATCTTTGTTATCAATTCCACGATTGGGTATTATTAGTGCATTTAAGCTGAAATTATTCTATTTAAAATTTCCTGGATTCGGCCCTGTGCTAGTTACATTCGAATTTATTCCGGCGGGCATTGAAATGCTTGCGCTTCGTATTTGTTTTCTTAAGCAACCAATTCTTTAACGCGGGCGCAAGGCCATAGTAAGATTTCTTTCCTCGAAACTATATTATAAATATTACCGTTTATGTTGCATTTGCCGAATTGGGTCCGTGAGTTCATTCTTTGATGCAGGAACCGAACGCCTGCACAAGGCCGACGTGAAGTTTCATTCCTGGAAATTCGATTGTAAAATGATACCTTTTCTTAGCTTCTTGAATTGCGCCCCTCGCTCGCTGAAAGCGCTGATTAGGCTGTCGAAGGTTCTAGAGTTGTTCGTGTTATTTGTTCCTTGTTTCTTTTGCAAGGCTGGCAGGTTCTTTGTTCTGAAGGAATGAGATCATTCTGCGCGGGGGTGACCATCGTTTTTACCGCGCGTTTCTGAATTAATTGAGATCGAGCTGTGAACCACAACGAACGTGCAAATTTTGTCGCCCCCGGGCCGCGGGCTGCGGTCCGGGGAACTTTCTGTGGAAGCAGTGTAGTTTAGTGTCCACGTTATGTGAACTTTGTGATCTTCACGTACGCGGGCTAAGGGCGATGTTTCGTTAAGCTGTTTCGAATTATTGGCGAGGCGCCTTCTATCGGCTTTTGCCCTCCAGCCAGGAGTGGAAAAGCAAGTTGCACCCTTTTGCACATTCAACAAAGGTGTCCTGATAAGCCTACAATACTTTTCATATCAGTGGAAAAAGTTTCGGCAACTCTGTTGCGAATTCTGTGAAGAAGCCGTGTTAATTTGAAGCTACCCGTCGCCCGCCGCTGGCTGCCATCCTTCTTCGTGGGGTAAACCGACCCTCTGGCCCTCCGTACCGAATTGGCCCCTGTACAACCCTTTCGTTCCCATTTGGGGGAGCCCGCTACACCTCTGCAACGTCACACTGGCCTTCGCCGAAGCGGAGTTTGTAACTATCGCCAACCCCAAATAACATGCTGACAGCTCTCAGGTAGGATCTATTTAGTGTTTCTACAGCGTAACTGACGTGCCGAGTTGAGTGGCGTCTATAATTTTATTGTGTGTTTTCCGAGTGTTCATAAACATTGCGCCCGTTCACTCAAGCCTATAATTTGATGTATGTGTTATCAATCAGGGGCTTCACCCCGGTTATGTACTTCGTGTTGCCCAGCGTGTAACTATATATTCCTTTTCTTAGACAATAGGGTAATTGGTTTTTTTTTTGGGGGCCCCGATATTTCATGTGAATATTTGTGCCATTTAATTCCTTTCGATAATAAACTTTATTAAAGTTCAACTTATTCTTTTAGTGAATGCTAAACCTTCCTGGTATGGGTCTTCAGCCCATTTAGCATGGCAAAGGCCACATGTAATTAATTTGTAAAGACGACAGCATGTCCTTGTTGATAAGTGAACCCTAAGAACTGGGGTTAGTGTCAGTCATTGTGTTTTTATGTTAAACTAGGCGGGTGGCCAATCAAGGTAAGTCATTTGCTTCGTGGCCACCGGTGTGTTGAAATCTGAAGACTCGGAGGAAGCCCGGTGGACAGCGCCGAGGTGAATAGCGGCGAACCTGGAGGACTTCTACATAGGCTACGTGTATTGTTCTTGGTTCTAGACACGTTAGCCACCCCTAACCAGAACCAAGTGGCGCTCAGGCATTTCTTTTTCTCTTAAGCAAGCTTTAGGGTAAGTACCCCGCCGGTTTTTCTTTGTACTCTCGAACCACGCCTTCCCGACTGAGCCAAGTGCGAGGAATCGGAGCCACGAAATCTGCTCCAACACATTAAGATCTGTTCTTTTTAGTAAAGCCGGCGAATCCGGTAGTTTGTACCCGATTTTTGACAGTGCTCTTGATCAATGTCGATCTGAGCATTTAATACCGTAACAGTTAAACTGGCTATCCCAACGTGTGGCTTTGTTTTTGTCGATAACGCCTTTAGGGCATTGTTTTTGTGTTTCTTTTCTTGTCATACAGCTTCATTTTAGTGTTTGGCATTAACGTCATATAGTTTTTTCCAGTATTTGTCATGAAAACTTGACTTTTTAGGACTTTGAAATTTGGAAACGTGTTTTTTCCATATCAGGACGCGTATCCTATATGTTTTCTTTTAGTAAATGAGTTTCTTGCTATCCCTTTGACATTCCAAATATTGTTTTTCCCGGGATTTTCCGCGGGATTTTTGTGTTTTTTTTGTGTTAAACATTTCAACATTTTCTTTTCTGTGCTAAGGCACATTTTGGAGCCATTCTTTGTCGTGCTATCGTTTTTTTTAGTATGGATCATTAAGTAAACCGTGTTTTTTAGTCTTTTACGTGAAAACTGAAATTTTTGGAAGGTATCGAACTTTTTTTTTGAATTCGTTTATTGTTGATTGTGTTTAGCCTTCAGCTAGTTTGAAATTTTATTGTGCTATTTCGAATTTAAGTTGAAGTTAGTAGAGTTTATCGACATTGACGCATTTAGATTACCGATGTTGACTTTTTTGTTGTTATCCTTTGATGTGGTGCCGCGTTGTTGTTTGTTGACGAGTTGGAAATCATGTCGCCTTCATTATTCTGTATTGGTTCGTTGTTAGGATGTGGTTTGTGTTGGTGTGTTTGTGAGATCCGCGTATGCGAATTTTTAAGGTCTCTCAAACCATCTTAGTTGGATCGGCGTAGTATTTTTTTTGATTGACGCCTATTTCGTTATCATTTCTATCGTGTATCGCCCAACTTCGTTTGCTGATTTCATCGCGTGCATCAACACTTGTCGTAGTGTCTTGTACACTTTCTCTCGTACCTCTTTCGTATATTGACTTAGTGTTTACCGTGTTGGAGTATGTTGCGATTTAGCCTGTTGTTGTTTTGTTTTAGTGACTTCTAGGCCAGCGTAAAACTTTCTTGGGATTGGCGTTTTGTACCGTTGCTGTCCACGCTCTGAAGGTTGAGGTGGGGCAAATTCTGCTTTATTGCACATTTGTTTGAAGACGCCGCTTAAGTAATCCCGCTTGTGTTCTCGTGTAGTATGAGAGCGTTGCATCTTTGCAAATTCTGGTTACGCTGTGCCATTCTGAAGCCTGAAATAATTCGTTTTCGATCGAGACTCCATCGTTCCGTTATTTATTGACGATCGGTCGTCACCTACCGAATTTTGTTTTGATGACTTTAGGTTGTCACTGTAGGTGTCTTTGCCCTGTGGGAAAGACTTTTTCGTTGAAGACTTTTGATGGCTTTAGGCCATGTTTCGTGTTCCTGCTCCGTGGATTCTGAGAGGGACAAAGCTTTTGAGCTTCGTGTGACGGCAGTACACGGCCGTTCACATGTTGTTTCGTTAGTAAATACTATGTTGACATTTATTGGAGACTTCGTTTTTCCGAATTTTCTTTTGGTGTTCGGTGTCGGAGTCATTTTCGGTCTCGCATTTTGCGAATTCATAGACGACTTGGCTTTCGGCATCGTCATCGATTGAGGATTTTGGTGGACTTAGTTTTCTTTTCCTTGACAATCCCAAGTCACAATGGATTAACCATGGGTGACATACTGTTGTATATAATTGTTCCCTTCGTTAGCATAGGATAGAATAGGATAGGTTAGTTTAGGCTACGCGGCCTTCAAGGCCTTCGAGGCTCCTGTCGTTCGTGGCTACCCCTTTCTTGGATCGTTTGTTGCTGTGGGACAAACACAAGAGGCTGATCCCGTGACGCCTCGCGTGCCCTCTTCAACGGGTCTTCGAGAGTTAGGTTGCGAACCTTGGGGCTTCGTAACCCTGTGTTCGATTGGTAGGTTGGACGGAAGAGTGCACAGTGATGACTTATACCCTATTATGACAAGCTCTTTGTAGAGCAAAACAAACCTTAGGTTAAACGAATCTTCTAGCAAGCCTCTCGGTCGCCTTAAGGATCAATTTGGGAAATTGACCTCTAGTAAGGGGGGTGTTAAGTGATTTTGACGTCATTAAGCTATCTTTGTTATCAATTCCACGATTGGGTATTATTAGTGCATTTAAGCTGAAATTATTCTATTTAAAATTTCCTGGATTCGGCCCTGTGCTAGTTACATTCGAATTTATTCCGGCGGGCATTGAAATGCTTGCGCTTCGTATTTGTTTTCTTAAGCAACCAATTCTTTAACGCGGGCGCAAGGCCATAGTAAGATTTCTTTCCTCGAAACTATATTATAAATATTACCGTTTATGTTGCATTTGCCGAATTGGGTCCGTGAGTTCATTCTTTGATGCAGGAACCGAACGCCTGCACAAGGCCGACGTGAAGTTTCATTCCTGGAAATTCGATTGTAAAATGATACCTTTTCTTAGCTTCTTGAATTGCGCCCCTCGCTCGCTGAAAGCGCTGATTAGGCTGTCGAAGGTTCTAGAGTTGTTCGTGTTATTTGTTCCTTGTTTCTTTTGCAAGGCTGGCAGGTTCTTTGTTCTGAAGGAATGAGATCATTCTGCGCGGGGGTGACCATCGTTTTTACCGCGCGTTTCTGAATTAATTGAGATCGAGCTGTGAACCACAACGAACGTGCAAATTTTGTCGCCCCCGGGCCGCGGGCTGCGGTCCGGGGAACTTTCTGTGGAAGCAGTGTAGTTTAGTGTCCACGTTATGTGAACTTTGTGATCTTCACGTACGCGGGCTAAGGGCGATGTTTCGTTAAGCTGTTTCGAATTATTGGCGAGGCGCCTTCTATCGGCTTTTGCCCTCCAGCCAGGAGTGGAAAAGCAAGTTGCACCCTTTTGCACATTCAACAAAGGTGTCCTCATAAGCCTACAATACTTTTCATATCAGTGGAAAAAGTTTCGGCAACTCTGTTGCGAATTCTGTGAAGAAGCCGTGTTAATTTGAAGCTACCCGTCGCCCGCCGCTGGCTGCCATCCTTCTTCGTGGGGTAAACCGACCCTCTGGCCCTCCGTACCGAATTGGCCCCTGTACAACCCTTTCGTTCCCATTTGGGGGAGCCCGCTACACCTCTGCAACGTCACACTGGCCTTCGCCGAAGCGGAGTTTGTAACTATCGCCAACCCCAAATAACATGCAGACAGCTCTCAGGTAGGATCTGTTTAGTGTTTCTACAGCGTAACTGACGTGCCGAGTTGAGTGGCGTCTATAATTTTATTGTGTGTTTTCCGAGTGTTCATAAACATTGCGCCCGTTCACTCAAGCCTATAATTTGATGTATGTGTTATCAATCAGGGGCTTCACCCCGGTTATGTACTTCGTGTTGCCCAGCGTGTAACTATATATTCCTTTTCTTAGACAATAGGGTAATTGGTTTTTTTTTGGGGGCCCCGATATTTCATGTGAATATTTGTGCCATTTAATTCCTTTCGATAATAAACTTTATTAAAGTTCAACTTATTCTTTTAGTGAATGCTAAACCTTCCTGGTATGGGTCTTCAGCCCATTTAGCATGGCAAAGGCCACATGTAATTAATTTGTAAAGACGACAGCATGTCCTTGTTGATAAGTGAACCCTAAGAACTGGGGTTAGTGTCAGTCATTGTGTTTTTATGTTAAACTAGGCGGGTGGCCAATCAAGGTAAGTCATTTGCTTCGTGGCCACCGGTGTGTTGAAATCTGAAGACTCGGAGGAAGCCCGGTGGACAGCGCCGAGGTGAATAGCGGCGAACCTGGAGGACTTCTACATAGGCTACGTGTATTGTTCTTGGTTCTAGACACGTTAGCCACCCCTAACCAGAACCAAGTGGCGCTCAGGCATTTCTTTTTCTCTTAAGCAAGCTTTAGGGTAAGTACCCCGCCGGTTTTTCTTTGTACTCTCGAACCACGCCTTCCCGACTGAGCCAAGTGCGAGGAATCGGAGCCACGAAATCTGCTCCAACACATTAAGATCTGTTCTTTTTAGTAAAGCCGGCGAACCCGGTAGTTTGTACCCGATTTTTGACAGTGCTCTTGATCAATGTCGATCTGAGCATTTAATACCGTAACAAACAATCGAAACGATTTTTTACCTGCACTAGTAGCAAACATTCCAAGGTTACAAATCAAACCATATCAGTGACTTTTACTATAAAAGGGGACATTCAAAACAAAGTAGGCAATGCGTAACCACATAATGGAATAGCATGCGCCGCTGATTGGTTTATTCTGCATTATTTTTACCCCGTCGCCGCTCACCTCGTGCCGCAACTGACACTCAAGCTACTGATTGGTAATTTAAGTTTAGTCGTGTCACGGTTATGTATTAGTAATATTAAACATTAAACGTTACGTCCCAGCTTCATTTTTTTTTCTTCGTTGACACCACCTAATCTGCATATTTGCCCTGGCTTCTTAATATTGAGACTGAAATATTTCCTGGATGTACGTAACACCAGGCCTAATTTTGTTATCGTTATTGATTAAAATAATATTATATTTGACGATAATTAACGCCTATTTATCCCTACTACTGGTATATTATGCTTTATTCACCCCAACGATACCTGATCATGTTTTAGATTAGAGTTGTTCAGCGAAAAGCCATAAAAGGTAAGTGCTTTTATCGACTGTTAGCTCGATCTGTCTTTTATTGTGGTGAACGACCGACGCCCGTTTGTTTCCAAATTATTATATGCACATTTAACCTCAACAACCACCGCCTAGTCCTTATACACGCCATTCACTGCTGAGAGTTTGAGCTAGCCAGGAGGGTGGTCACTTTTCGTTAAGGGGTGACACAGTTAATTTTAGCATTTGAAAATAAAACGAGGGCCCTTACTTTCATTTGGTTCTACATAAGGGAGATCAAAATAAAACTACAATTCTAGCATTTACCTGGATATATAATTTTATGGATTACAGGAGATTAATACTAATATTTATAATATATTATATTAACACTTAATAGTCATACAACAGTTTACCTAAAATGTAAGGCTATTGTTACTAAAATTTAAAACTAAAATGCATGATTTGTGATGTCTAATGTGCCATACGATAAATAAATATATAAAATACTCAATTTCCATATACATTTAATAACTTAACCTAAATAACAAAAATCATAGTACTTAAATTTTAAAATACTATAAAACATTCATAAACTTACTATAAATAATAGTAATAACAATAATATTTTGAACTTCTTATGTATTTAATTAGCACTAGTTTATTAATTTGTATTGAATTGTTTCCAAAAACAATAATTTCCTGTAAATTTGGTTGCAAAGTATTCATTTAAATAAATCTAAGAAATGAAAATTTTACGATTACAAAATATTTTAACAGTAGATCTTACTACTATAACTTAATTTTTAATGAATTAAAATTATAATACTAAATACGTAAGATATCTTTAAGGGCATAAACTATCTTTCTGTTCATTTTGAACAGAGATACCACGTAACCCTTTTCTTCCATGCATGTGATTAGCTGAAAGTTACGAAGCAACTCCGAACCTTGGGATGTACTGGTTGTTTCTAAAATACTGTTCCAAACTTCTACAGCGTGCAGCAAATAAGAAAAAAGTTCTATAAACATAATCTAAAAATGCGTGTTAAGGAAAAAACACTTTGCTATGACTAAATTATGCTCCTGAAGTAGTAAATTTCAATCTTAAGGATCACTTTTCTCAAAAACAACTGCTCTCAATGATTCCAAAAAAGAGTACCTACCTTTTTATAAGAAAAAGTTTAAGCTTTTCGAATATCTAACTAGAATTGACAAAACTTTTGACTGTCAAAAGTTACCATAAAAAACATCCTCCACCCTTGCATAAACTACCGCTTCTGAATATGTTCCCAATTTTTTTCAATGTCATCTAATTTTGCATAAAAAGTAACGCAGATATGTCAAAGTACACCAAATTTGCTTCATCTGTAGTAAGTATTTCGATTAAATAAAATTCATGTTGTTTTATTATCTTTCTCAGGGCTGTAGTTGCCTTATAATGCTTTTGCGGAACCATGTTCATCGTAAATTTCTGTCCTACTTTGATGAGTAACTATATGACGTAGAAGTTCAGAACCCCATTTCACAAACACCTTGTACAGAGTGTTCCAAAATAACACATTAAGGTCTTAATATACACGCCACACGGGTCTGCAAATGAATCGTTTCTGAGATAACAGAATTTTAAAAAAAACCCAGAAGAGTTAAATCGGGAGATCTTGGAGGCCATGCAATGTGACCCCCTCACCCTATCCATCTCCCAGAAAATGCGTCGTTCGGATGTTCTTTACCAGCAAGCGTAAAATGCAGTGGAGCTCTATCTTGCATAAACCACAGATCTGGAGTTAAAGGCAAATCTCCCAAAAGTTGACAAAAAGTATTTTTCAAGAAATGACGGTATGCAGGACCTGTTAAGCGCTGTGGCAAAACAACAAGTCCCAACGACCTATCCCCTGTCTTGGCTAACCAAATATTTATACTGAAGCACCATTAATGTCTGGATTCAATGATGGCTTAAGGATTCTCGTAAGACCAAATATGATTACTGTCGAAATTTAAAATTCTATCTTTAGTAAAACCGGCCTCATCAGTAAAAATTATGTTAGCAACAAAGTCTGGGCCTTCAGCAACTTCCTATAAAACCAATTGACAGAATATCATTCTCGCTTCATAATCTGGAGGGGCAAGGGCTTGTACGCATTGGATATGGTAGGGGTATAGTAGTTGCTCAGGAAGAGTTCTCCAAACAAGATGTCTGCTTATACCCGCTTGACCTGAAATTCTTCGAACACTTGTTTCAGGGTTTTCATCAACAATATTCAAAACTTGTTCTACCTCCAGCATACATGCTGTTCTCTGCCATCCAGTATCGTAAAACCTATTTTGCAACAAACTAGTTTCTCGTAGTAGTTGAAAACAGGTTTGAAACATCACATGTGAAGTCAGCTGTCGATTGGGAAACGCTTCAACATATAGGCGATGTGCATTCAAAGCATTCACATTTGCATGACCATACATGAACACCATATCGGCCATTTCAGCATTTGAATACGCAACTGTTGTAATTGGTAAAATTTGCAATATGCGGACAAAACTTCAAATTAAACTTTTACTTACAGTCAACTCTGCTCAGCAAACAAAATCCTTTTAATTATACATGCAGTTTACTGATAAGCACATTTGCACAAACTCGCTGGTACTTCAGAAACAATTTATTTGTTGACCCACGTATATTCAGACTTTATAATTTGTTTCATCCTGTATAATAGCAACCCTTACACCTTAGCAATGATTAACTTAAAAACAAGTAGCTTTAAACACTCACCACGATACAAGGTAGCATACTTATGTCATCAATTAGAACAAGAATAAGGTTTTTCTCCTGCATGTGTTTTGATATGTTTAACTAAACTACTTCTATCAGCGGTTTTAAACTCACAAATAGTACAAGAATACGGTTTTTCTCCAGTATGAGTTTTCATATGTCTAACTAAATGACTTCTCTTGGTTGCTTTATACTCGCAAGTAGAACAAAAATAGGGTTTTTCTCCCGTATGCGTTCTGATATGTTCAACTAATTTGCTTTTGTTTCTTGCTCGATATTCACAAACGGAACAAGAATAAGGTTTTTCTGTCATATGGATCTTCATATGACTAATTACATTACTTCTATCAGATGCTTTATACTCACAAATCGAACAAGAGTACGGTCTTTCTCCTGTATGTGTTCTTATATGTTCAACTAATCTATATTTTGTGGTTGTTTTATACTCACAAGTAGAACAAACATAAGGTTTTTCTCCTGTATGCATCATTGTATGTTCAACTAATTTGTGTTTGTTTCTTGTTCTAAATTTACAAACAGAACATGCATATGGTTTTTCTTCTGTATGTGTTTTCATATGTTGAGCTAATATATTTTTTCTTGTTGCTCTGTATTCACAAATAGAACAAGAATAAGGTTTTTCTCCAGTATGAATCCTCATATGTCCAAGTAATATATTTTTGTTTGTTGTTCGATATTCACAAACAGAACAAGGATAAGGTTTTTCCCCTGTATGGGTTTTCATGTGTCTAACTAAATTACGCCTGTCAGCCGTTTTAAACCCACAAATATCACATTTGTAAGGTTTTTCCCCCGTATGCTTCCTCATATGTACAAGTAATATATTTTTGTTTTTTGCTCTATATTCACAAACAGAACAAGAATAAGGTTTTTCTTCTGTATGTGTTTTGATATGGTTAACTAAACTACTTCTGTCACCCGTTTTAAACTCGCAAATTGAACAAGAATATGGTTTTCGTCTAGTATGAGTTTTCATATGTGTTACTAACTGATTTTTACGAGTTGCTCTATACTGGCAATTAAAACAAGAATAAGGTTTTTCTCCTGTATGCATCTTCATGTGGCTTACTAAACTACTTTTGTGTGCCGATTTATATTCACAAATAGAACAAATATAAGGTTTTTCTCCTGTATGAGTCCTCATATGTACAACTAAATAATGTTTTTTGTCTGCTCTATACTCGCAAATAGAACATGCATAAGCTTTTTTTAGTGTATGATTCTTCATATGGGTCACTAAATGATTTTTTTGAATTGCTTTATACCCACAAACACAGCATGAATAAGATTTTTCTGCTGCATGCCTCTTCATATGGGCCACTAAAGTTTGTTTTTGTGCTGATTTATAATCACAAAAAGAACAAACGTAAGGTTTTTCTCCTGTATGCGTTCTCATATGTACAACTAAATTATACTTCTTTTCTGCATTATACTCACAAACAGAACAACCATAAGGCTTTCCTGCAGTATGAGTCTTTATATGTTCCAAACAATTACTCTTCTTGTCTGTTTCATATTCACAGATTTTGCAGGACACAAATGATTTTTCTACACTTTCATTTCCTGGACATGTAGCATGCAATTCACTTTTTATATCGAGCTGCTCCTCTTTAATAGTCATTACCTGATAAATTGAGTTATCACAAGTCCCTTCGATGATCTCTTTCTGTGCAGCTATGTCTCCAACTGCCTCATTGACGTCAATTTTGCTGGTCGTTGGATCGCACCAATTATAATCAACCAATTCGTGCTTCACATCCATCGTTGCAAATGAAGAGCTCCAATCAATGTATTACATAAATCAACTGTAAAAAAACAAGGTCATTAGGTTTAGGTTAAATTGTTTAGTTTTATTTAAAATTACACATAAATGTATAACAGTATCTCCACTTACATAAACTCTAAATTTTTAATATGAAATTCCAATATGTAATCATACAGAGAATAGCTTGGTAACAAAGGCTACTGTCTAATTAATAGATGTGGTCTTGTTATTTGCATTGAATGATAGTATGAGATAAGCTAAAATGGAGTTCAAAAGAACTACCGCAATGTATAGATCGATTAGAAACACCTGACAAGGTATTAGTGATGGGAACAATCGAATAAAGTTATTGAATAGTTCGATAGTTTTCAACCTTTCATTTATTCAATTGTTTTCAAAAAATTGTTAATTTAACTATCGATAGTCGATAGGCTACCCACTGTTCAGATTTCAGTAGAAAGCGAACGAATGCATGAATAACTATCGAACAATCGAACAAATAAATTTATAGATGCTTCACAGTACCGGACTTAACAATTATACGCCTTCATTACTCGAACCGAAAGTAGGTACGCTGTCTTGCTAGAGCACAATTACCAAATTTAAGACGTCTCGTAGAATTAAATCGTACCGCTACTAAAATAGATTTTTATGTACATACTTCAATATAAAAAGAATTTTGCCACCCACAAAAACAATGTACCGCCCCTAAAAATCTACCGCTTTACGCAACTGCGTAATTTTCGTAATAGGGAATGTGGCACTGATGATTCATTTGTATAAAAAATATTAAAACTATTTTTCTTAAATAGTAAATATCACATTTATTTTTTAAATTTTGACGGTATGTAAAATTCGAACTATTTTCATAATGGTTATGTTATTTTCATAGCAAAATAAATATTAGTGATTTTATTAACAAGACACATGATTATTTATTAATTATTACAAAGTACTGATTAAGAATACAATATAATTTAAAGTTTTAGGAGAAAGGCGATTTCTTCTCAGATTTGTAAATTGACCGGCCTTCGAGAAAACCCTTTCTGAAGTTACAGATGTACCAGGGTTGCACAAATACTTCAGTTGCATCTGTTACAGTTCCGGAAAAATTGTTTTTTGAGTTTCCCAAAATGCAATAGGATGTAATGTTCTACTCAGATATGGCATTTCTGAATACTGGCGTAAAATTAAGGTGGCCGAACTAAAGGGTGTAGATGTTTTTTCCACATTACTGACCTTTGTGTCAAAGTGGCTCCAAATGGAATTTGTTGTTGCTGGAGCAGGTTCATTTTGTGCAGTTTTCAGTGGCTGTTTTTTGCTGCTATAATAGCTTCTAATTCTTCTAATACCCACCGTTCTGCCGTTTTTTGGCGTTCTTTTCTAAACCAAAGCCAACTTTTTTAAATCTTGGAACCAGATAAGTTGCCTTGGCTGCTATCTTATTGGTTTCAAAGTGTCCTAGACGTCTTGATACTGTCATGAGTATACTGTCTTGAAGATTTTTTCCGGTTTGGCTATTTGGGCGTGCTTGTTTTATATTGTGCTGCAGACCACGAATCAATGGAATTATGAAAGACATTGTTGGGATTTTTTCACCTGATAAATCGGTTGTCATAAATTCTAATGGCTTTAAAATTGGAATGCAGTCCTTTAGCATCCAACCGTTCTGGCGCATTTGGAAGAGAACTCATAACTGCACTCAAGGGGTTTTTAATTTCAAGCAATCTTTCTAACATAATTAATACTGAATTCCACCTTGTGGGAACATCTCGTTTCACTTAAGTTCAGGTAGCTGCATTTGCAATTGCATGTTTCGCAGCTTGTGGGATGCAAGAACACTGTGTTTAAAGTGTCCGACAATCAATCTACACTTTTTGATTAAGTTCATTAACTCATCATTTTTGTTTAATGATTCAGTGACACTTAGGTTTAATGTGTGTGCCACGCATGGATGATGGTGTTTCTTTAAATATTCATTAATAGCGTTTTTTATATTCTATTTTGTGAGGATCGACGACAATGTTTTTGCGATATTTTCACCGGTGTGCCGTTCAGTTATCTCAGAAGTTTCCAAAACTGAACTACAGAGCTTCCCATCATGCATATAATGTGTTGTAACAGTGATATATGATTTATTGCTGTCTGAGGTCCATATATCTGTCGTAACTGATACATGCAAAACACTTTTCAAATGAGTCTTAATTCACTCTGCTTCCTTTTTGTAAACCATTGGAAGCAGGACATTTGTAAGCGTTTTACTTCAATAAAGAGCATATAACGGTTACAGCTTTTTTGTGTATTTGATGAAACCGGCATTTTCTACAACTGAAAGTGGTTGATAATCTTTAGCTATCATTTCCATTAGAATTCTATCAATTGAACTTTTCTCCTCTACCGATATTTAATTGGGATTTTTAGTGGACCCGAAGAGTCTTAATTGACGTGATCGTTTGACAGGTGGATGAAATTGTTAAGCTGTAGATGTCCCAGACCCAGAAGATATCTTTGGATCGGTCGACTCGGGAAGCAAACTTGTACTTGGGTGGTTGTACCAAAGTTGCAGAAGAAGTTCATGGTTGTACCAAAGTTGCAGAAGAAGTTGATGGTTGTACTAAAGTTGCAGAGGAAGTTGATGGTTCTACCAAATTAGCAGTTGAAGTTAATGGTTCAGCAGGTGGATCGTCAGATTCAGCTGGTGGACCATCAATAATAATTAGGGCATGAGGATGTTTTCTTCATAGGTTATCGTTTAAATTTGACGTATTTCCAGAAAATGTTAATGTTTTTTTGCACATTTTACACTTAAGTTTTCTTGTCTATGCTTTTATCAAAATGTTCCCACACTATTGACCGCTTGATTCTTGAACACATTTTAGACAACATATATGTTAATTATGGTAATGTTACGTTTATTTATTTGAACAGTTTGCTGTATAATTAAATATATTAATACAATAATTATTGACAACTCGATTTCGAACTGAACTCCGCTGATCCGGCATCTAGTATTTATATTATTTGCTGTTCTTCTGGATCCACTGGTACTTTTCTGGCGCTTCCGAGTCGTGCCTAAAAAAGCAATAAATACATCATAGATCGTTCTAGACACTGCCGCTCTCGGCCGCCGCTGAATAAACATTTTTCGATTCCAGAAAGTGTTGCTTGATTGGGACTATGGGCGTTTTCGTAGGAGTAGCGGTAGTTATTTAATAATGTCATGCGAGCCATTTCCGACCGAGTGTCGTTTTTCGACCAGTCCGGTCCTTCTCTAATCCCTTAAGTCCCTCTCTGCTTATTTGGGCCACTTACGGTCTTTATTTCCCAGTTACGCAGTTACCAAAATAATAATAATTAATAAAATTAGTCAACAAGTGATACCCCTACGAAAACGCCCATGGTCCCAATCAAGCAACACTTTCTGGAACCGAGAAATGCTTATTCGGCGCGGCCGAGAGCAGAAGTGTCTGGACGATCTACGATGTATTTATTGCTTTTTTAAGCCAGGTACCAGAGAATTCTAGAACCACAGAAAAGTCGGGGTAATTATTATACTGCTCTAAATTTGGTTTCAAGAAAATTAGGTCATAAAATTTTACCCGTATACAAAATAGTGGTACCTATATATCAATAATAATCTCATAATTTTTTATTCAGTAATAATGCTGTGCAGAAAAATATAACACATAAAAAATCAAACAAATTAGTTTTCGCCTGTAGTAAGGGTGCAGATCAGACTATCGGCATCGTATTTTAGGTTGCATTTGGAAACAACATGACCTAGAAGGCTGAAATTCAGCACTTATTTTAAAATACATTAAAATTTCTAACGAAGTTGTTACATGCGGACTTTTATCTTTTTTTTTTTGTAAAAAGCTCCAAGATGTAATTTTCTTGTCGGGAAAAAAAAATATGTACATTTCAAACTTAGAAAAAGTAATTGTAAAATTAAAAAAATGTAGAAATCCTTCTTCTGGTTTAGAAATGTAACCCAAAATACGTTTTTGATAAATTTAAACTTGCCGCCGAGATGTCCTACAATTGGATTGGTCATCGGAGTTTTGAAAGCGTTGGGCCTAGTTTCGCCTTTTGTAAATAGATGGCCATAGAATAGATCTTAGTTCAGGCAACCACCTCACGATTTTTGTTGAGAATAAAGTAGTTTAGAGTATTTTATCCGTGTTATCCAACTATTCATGAATTAACCACGGGTTAGGTATGTGCATACGCACTTTGAAAGATTTTAAAAATCCTTCTCCGAACCGGCTTCGAACTCGCTACCTACGTAACGTCGTCGATATATTTCTTTCTCTGTCGCTCGCTCAAGAAAATCTCTTTTTCGTTTTTATGGTCACGGAGCGCCGAGTAGTTGCGTCAGCTGCTCGTTGCACTTTTGTTCGATCTCTCTCTTTCTCTTTCGCTACCTGCAGCCGAATTCTGGAATTCTCCGAATTCGCGTCCGAGTTTCGTTTTTCGTCATCTTGTACATAACGTCCGGCCGTTTGGATTGCTTGCAGTTTTCGGACCTCGGGCTCGCTCACCCGATATTTATAGATTTGGCTCGGGGGAGCGAGCAGCTACTACTTTTTAGTTTGTTGAAATTGAATTAATTTTTTTTTAAACTAGAATCGCCTACTTAAACTTTTTTCTATTGCAGTACTTTTGTCGTACGAATCCATCGTTTTTTATACCTTTTTTATTTAGCTTTTTCCTTATTTCCATAAATATGAATAATTAAACACTCAGTTGTATGATATTTTATTTAGAAAGCAGATACAGAATACACTCACCTGCATGAAAAACGGGCCACCTAAGTTTTTTTAGAAAAAACGCAAAATTTTAGCTTTTTACTTATAAATAAATACTTAAACTATTGTCTAAAAGCAAACAAACCAACTTGTTTTAATTAATTTTAAGATTATTAACTGTTTATTTAAAGTATTTTGGTTTGGTAGCATCATTAATATATTTGTGTGCTTACATAAGTCGTGCTACGCTCTCGTTTGTAACTTACACACACGTAGCTATATTAATGATGCTCTTATTCCACTTGTATAGTAAATAACTATTATATGATTAGGCAGCACTTTTTATGTCTAATCAGACAAAGTGATACTTTTACCTTGACAATCAAGTCACAAAAGTCACGTTCATGATGTTTGAAAATAAATTTATTTATACAGTGTCCGCCAAAAAGTCGGAATAATATGGGAAAATTTTTTATTTTTGATTTTTCAAAAAACTTTTTACGTAAAAATTTGTGCTTGTCAAAAAACCGATTTAGCCCCTATTATATATGCCGAGTGGTTGTTACTTAATTAGAAAATGGAGTTTTTCGAAATTGCCAAAATCCAAAAAGTGCTATTTTTCAGAAATTAAGTAAAATTTCAACGAGCTTTTTTGATAGCGTGTTATCTTTAATTAACTGAACAATCTCAAGGCCAGAAAGCACATAATTTTTTTATCTTTAGCTAAAAATTAATTTTTCAATTTTTCAATATTTTTAAAAATTTCACATTCCAAGACTTAATATTAAAATTCATTTTTTTTATGTGATGACTTGAGAGATTTATAATTGGAAAAAATAATATAAAATGTTAATTACTTTTTTATATTTTTTTATTATTTAATGAAAAGTAGTATGTATGCATAATTTTTACGTTTTTTATGCAAGGCGTTTTTTAGGAAAAATATTTTTCAATTCTAATTAATATCTATTTAAGTGGCTCCTAGAAACTCTAATCTAGCCCTGTTAATGAATTACTGTTACAAAAATCCTGCCATGTTCTTTTACAGTTGTCTAAATGAGATTTTTTAGAACATGTAAATTGTATAAAGAAAATCAGAAATGAAAAATATTTATCCTAAGAAGCGCCTTGCATAAAAAACGTGAAAATTATGCAAACATACTACTTTTCATTAAGTAATAAAAGATCTAAAGAAGTAATTAACAATTTATATTATTTTTCCCAATTATAAATCTGTAAAGTTTGCACATAAAAACATTTTTATTTTAATATTAAGTCTTGGTATGTGAAATTTTGAAAAATATTTAAAAAATGACAAATTAATTTTTTATAACTAAAGTTAAAAAAATAGTTTTTTTCTGGCCTTGACATTTTTCAGTTAGCCAAAGATAACACACTAAAAAAATCTCGTTGAAATCTTACTTAATTTCAGAAAAATAGCACTTTTTGGATTTTGATAATTGCGAAAAACTCCATTTTCTGAGTAAGTAAAAATTACTCGGTGAATATGATAAGGGCTAAATAGGTTTTTAGACAAGCACAAATTATTGACGTAAAAAGTTTTTTTGAAAAATCAAAAATAAAAAACTTTCCTATATTATGCCGACTTTTTGGCGGACACTGTATATACAATATTGAGTAAAAAGTTCAGGATACATTTATATTTTATTATGTTTTACTATTTATTTAGACTGCTGTTATACCTTTAGGTATAATTCTTAAATATGGCCTATATGGTTTTATGTTGTTTTTATGTCATTTTTGTCAATATATGGTGCTTACATTTCTTTCTATATTTTATTTACTGTATTAAAATTATGAACCTAGAATTAGTAAACTGCTCAAGTCGAAACTAATAATTCTAGCTGGTGCTTTTGGCGATATTGACAAAAGTTAGTAAGCACGTGCTATATATCTGTCGTAGTTGGCCGGCAAGGGATTATTGCAGTGGACCAACTCAAGTAAACGATACGGCATTAGGAATTTAGCTAATGTAACTGTAGTGGCCAGCTGGATTTATCTTTCCACAGATCTAGAACCGGACAACAGAATGATGCAACAAAGACAAATACGTAAACGTGTTTGTTATCAAGCAGGATGCTTTACGTGTTGTATAATTATTATGAGATACGGGTCAAACTACACTTCGTCTGTGAGGGAAGTTCCACCTTCAATAATATGTATATTATTAATGCGGCATTTTATTACCTAATATAATTGTATTATTACTATCATCTATATTTCATAGTTTACATACTCGCTGACGTTACATACACATAAATGAAGTATGGAAATTATTATACGTATATCTAGGTACTTACTCTTAACTTTATTCATGATTCTTAATGTTTAAAAATGTTGCCGACAAAACGTTTTACTTCTATGGTCGGCATAGATTTTCTCAGAAAAACAGGTGATACAATAGCCAGAGAATTCAAAGGAGTTTTTGCGCGGGCTTTGCGTCCCAATGATTATAGAAACTAGAGTTCTGCCTGAAAGCGAAGAAACTGTACTTACAGCTGGTCACTAATATGGTTTGGCACATGACTAAAAATTGCTTTCGTAGCGATGCTAGTGTCGCGCGCGAAAATACTTTCTTATTCTGATCCCCAACCTTAAACAAAAGTATTCGATAGTTTTAATGCACGATTCATTCGATTGTTTGAACCTTTTATTCGGCATTTATTCGATAGTTAAAACAATTCGATTGTTCCCATCACTACAACGTATCTAGTCGGTTTAAACTACACCACCAACTTGTACCTATTAACGGCATAGTGTATATGGATATTACCACAAATAATTTCAACTTTTTTACGTTAAAATTAAAATTAGTTTATCTTAGAGAGTTATTTATAACATTTGGGATAAATTATATTGAAATACATAAACTAATTGTGGTCTTAAAATCAAAGTAATTGCGGAAACTACTGTAAATTATAATTATTTAATTTTGGAACAATAATCTTGTTTATGGGCTATCGATAGCGAGCGTAATATAGCTTTTATAGCCCGCTTTTCTATAGAGTTGTTAAGCAGTATAATAAACACCAACAATATAATTTAGCAACGGCAACAATCTGCATAGAAACCATATCACACCTTAAATTCACAGCTCCAGCACGATATAGGCCCAGTTGCGCCCGGCCCACTTGCGCCCACCGCCATTTTCGACCCATTTGCGCCCCAGAAGAATGTCAACGGTAATTAAGGTCTCATTTGCCTCCAGGCTTGCAACTCATTAGTCATCAGGACACCCGAACTTAGCCGACTGACTAGTGGGGCGGTCTTCTACCTGCAAATTAGTTATTAGAAAACACAAAATTTAACAATTTTTCCCTTGGCTGTCCTAACTTCTATGCGTTTCTGTTGGTACTTTAATGTTTGTGTTTATTCGAGATTTATTTTAAAATTTTACACTGGTATATTTATTGATTAATGATTCAGATTATTAGATTAGCGCATTTTATCAGCGTGTCAGTGACACCTAGTTTTTGAACATAGTGTTATGGGAATTAAACAATATACTAAGTAACTTTTTATACTCGTATTTTATATAGTTCTTCATCCACTTTTAGAAAATAAAGGAAAGGAGTTACTTAGTGGAGGATAGGGCGGATAGGTTAACAAAGGTTGTACCATTTATAACTTTTTTTAATAGTTATTGTCAACTAAGGTCATTCTATTTTAGCTGACCTTCGCCTGTGTTTCATTTAGTATAAAAAGAATGTATGGTTTATTTGGTAGAATAAAGATTATATTATTATTAAATATACGATTATTGTTTATTGAATCTGGAAAAAATGACTAAAAGCTTTTAAGTCGCTATTATTCGTAACACACAATACAGCGTCCCAAGAATGTGTGGTTCACTTATTAATAAAAAAATCTAACCAAAATTTAATCTATGCTTTTTTTAGATGTTGACGCTACTGTTATTGGCCTAACAGTTTTCTTAATTACTTCCAAAATCTGATCAGGTCTAAGTTAGGATCCAAACGATTTTTGGTAAAAATTTGTTGAAATCGGTAGTTACAGTAGTTTTGTGTCAATCTACGGAACAAAATCCGAGCCAAAAGAAAACATTCTACACATACACTTATACAGTGTCCGCCAAAAAGTCGGCATAATATGCAAAAAAAATTATTTTAGGTGTTTTACAAAAACGTTTTACATCAATAATTTGAGCTTGTCTAAAAACCTATGTAGCCCCTATCATATATACCGAGTGATTTTTATTTATTTAGAAAACTGAGTTTTTCGAAATTGTCAAAATCCAAAAAGTGCTATTTCTCAGAAATTAAGTAAGATTTCAATAAGCTTTTTTTAGAGTGTGTTATCTTTCTGGGACACACTATATAAGTGCATGTGTAGAATGTTTTCGTTTGGCTTGGATTTTGTTCCGCAGATTGACACAAAACTACTGTAATTACCGATTTCAACAAAATGTTCACCAACAATCGTTGGATCCTAACTTAGACCTGATCAGATTTTGGAAGTAATTAAAAAACTGTAAGGCCAATAACAGTAGAGTCAACATAAAAAAAATAATAAATAAAATATTGGTTAGATTTTTTTGTGAACCACACATTCTTGGGACGCTGTATTGTCTGTTACGAATAATAGCAACTTAAAAGCTTTTAGTCATTTTTGCCAGATTCAATAAACAATAATCGAGTATTTAATAATAATATTGCCTTTATTCTACCAAATAAACCATACATTCTTTTTATACTAAATAAAACACAGGCGAAGGTCAGCTAAAATAGAAAGACCTTAGTTGACAATAACTACTAAAAAAAGTTATAAATGGTACAACCGTTGTTAACCTATACGCCCTATCCTCTACTAAGTAACTCCTTCATTTATTTTCTAAAGGTGGATGGAGAGCTGTATAAAATACGAGTATAAAAAGTTACTTAGTATATTGTTTAATTCCCATAATATTATGTTCAAAAACTAGGTGTCACCGACACGCTGATAAAATGCGCTAATCTAATCATCTGAATTATTAATCAATAAATTTGATACCAGTGTAAAAACTCTTACTAAAATTTTAAACTAAATCTCAAATAAACACAAACATTAAAGTACCAACAGAAACGCATAGAAGTTAGGGCAGCTAAGGGAAAAATTGTTAAATTTTGTGTTTTCTAATAACTAATTTGCAGGTAGAAGACCGCCGGCGCCGCACTAGTCAGTCGGCTAAGTTCGGGTGTCTTGATGACTAATGAGTTGCAAGCCTGGAGGCAAATGAGACCTTAATTACCGTTGACATTCTTCTGGGGCGCAAATGGGTCGAAAATGGCGGCGGGCGCAAGTGGGCCGGGCGCAACTGGGCCGACACCTCCAGCACAACTATGATGTGGTAGTCAGCAGTCAAAATACTGAATTCTGCGAATTTTGTCCAATTTAAGAACCAAAATGAAATAAAACGTTGTATGCACCAGTACCACATGCATAATCATAATTATAGCCTTTAATACATAAATAACTATTACAGTGCCGACGACTTTGTGGTTGCAGCACTATAAAACTAAATAAAAAATAATGAATGTGATAATAATAGCCATCGAAAGTGTTTTTAAATTGTGGAAAATGCTAATTAAGAATATTTTACTAGGGAAATGAAACACAAAATATAATATCATGCAATATATTTACATAACTAAACAAAATCGAAATGGGAAATTAAAACTATAAAAGTAATGTAATATTTACAATAGATATTTATGAAATAATTTGCATTTTTGCACGTATTGCACACATATTTTTTGAGGATCTGTAATAGACACTAAATTTGAGATATTGTAGGTTATGTTAATATACAAATTTATGACAATGCGTGAATAAAGTTACTTTTCCCTTTCCTACTTGATAATACAAAGTTTACTTTACCATTTGACACTTAAAAGATATTGCGTAATGTAAGCAAACAAAAGGAAACCTTAGGATAACGTATTACAAAGTTAAGAAACGGACGCAGTCTATGCTAATAAACTAGAAATAGCTTGTAAGCTTATATACTACGCAATCTGTCTTAGTTCTGTATGGTCCACTATCATCTGAAACTGCTTTTGGTAACTATTCCGGAAACGGTTCGTTATCGCGCACATCACTATGGTTTACACTAGAGCAGCGCATATTTTGACTGCACGGTTCATTAGTGTCGTTCGCTCTGGATAGATCTCCATCGCGTATTTCGTTGCTTCTCTCCGTTTCTCTCTGTTGTTATTTTGGAGCAGACCCTGCTTCTTCACCCGAATATTTACTGCTTGTCCTCTGATCTTCTGTCGCTAGTTATGTCGGATGAAAGCGATTTCGCCTAATTTCTCCGTTTTCCGTGACTACCTTATATGATTTAGGGTCACTTTCCTTCTTCATCACTTTTCTTTGTTTCTTCATATCTGTGATCCAAACTTTTTGGTTATTTTGTGACAAGGAGTGTTCTTGTTCCAATTGTCTCAATTAGTTGTTTTTTATATTTATTTTTCATACGAACCCTTAATTTCATTAACAATTTAATGTTGTCTGTCAGCCATGAAGCATACTTGTTGAAAATATTAATTAATTGATTGTTAAGAAATTCCACATTATTGTTAACATCATACATACCTATAATGTTGTATATTCTGCAATGGTAGCATTTACAAGTCTGCACTAAATTGATTCAAATTAAAATGATTGAAATTTATAATTATATGAGCCACCGTGCCATACTTCAGAGCTTTTCTATAAATATGACAGTATACCAAGTTCCTGATCTGATAATTCCACGTGTTTTACACCCGATTCCACAATTAACGCCAATTAAACCAATTTCAGTAGGTTCTTTTATAAATTAGTGAAAGTTAAAAGAATCTAGTAAGTTATTTAAATATTCTGTAGCTGGATGATAGAGCGTAAAAAAGTCGATATTACAATTGCCCAAGCAAATAATGCCCTGTGATACAGGTGTGCATAATATAAAAGATTCCTACAATTTGTTACACGATAAATTGCTCATTAAGACCCCATGGGATACCCGTAGCAGTGTCCGCCCCTGCACGTACCCCCACAGCTCAAATGTCCGGCCAGAACTCAGTCGCGTGGGAGGGTTCACAAGTTTAGGGTGCGTTTTGGGGCGAAATGCCACGAAGGGGTGTCGATATCGGGTTATTAAGACAAAGTTATGGGGCGCCACGACGTTCGAAAGATGTTTAAAATTGATGCTTAACTGGCGACTGGTCAAACGTCGAAAACCAATCGCCGTGGCGTTGCGTTGCACTCCAAGGGGTACTCCCACGGCACTGGCTTTTACACCTACCTTTTGGGTGTCCTTTCTCCAGTTGCTTAGGCCCTGTACAAAGGAATACATACACAACGCAACAAGAAACTCTATCCTTGTCAGTCACAATAATACACAAATAATTGAAATGAAAAACAAGACGTACAGTAAAAATGGGTAATCTATTACCATACTAGGTACAGGCCCGAAGGCAAGTGTGCAGGTAGCAAATGCTACAAATTGGGGTGAGTAAATAATGCAACACAATAAGGGCTGAAGGCCAACAAAAGCGGCGCATCCGCTGAGAATATTGGTCACCTAGGTCCCGGAATACGCTAATTTAATTTGCCTCAAAGCTCTCCACAATTCCCGGAGCTAGGCTTCCATAAACTTATGCTGAAGGCTTCTATTTACGTTACTTGACGATAACTAGGGCTCGGGTAATTAGCACGCGGCCCACAAATAGCATATACGATATATTGAGAGTTCCAAAACTTCGCACGTCACTGTATAATACGCAATTCACTGTTTTATGTAACTACTAGTACAATACCTTGATTTACTGTTAGGGCTCCAAGCAACTGTGTTGTTGAAGTGCTGATGCCGGAAGATTCCGACCTGGAGATTCAACGCTCTGGCGATGCTTACAGAAGAGGGTTGCGATAGCAGCTTGGATGCGGCAAGGGATGGTGAACAGGCAGGGACGGTTGAACGACGTCCTCGGGAAATTGTGGCGGCAAGATCCTTCGAAGAAGTAACAAGGTGGAGCCAAACGATAACTCACAACAGCTCACCCTGTATATTGATGCTTTATGCTCGTTCCTAACACGAATCCGCCGACCTGGGCGAAGAATTGTACACTACGGTACTCAGGACGTTAAGGGACGAAAAGCACTTATAACTGCCACAAGTTCGAGGGTACAACGCGCCCCTGAAAACGAAAGGGGTTGTTCTTTGTTTTTAAGTTAACTTGCACATCCGTGCGATAGCGAAGCGTAAATTGGACTCTGCGGGAGGGAACGCGCAGGACGCGACGTTAATTCGATGATTGCGTCATGCGTAAAACTTTCCATCATTGGGCAACTCACTCGAGTACACAAAGGACCTATTGTTTTAAGTGCAGACTTGCATTCGCCAAAATACAGCGCGCAACCAGGCGAGGTAATCTGATCCTCAAGGCCTCTCTAACTAGTGGACTAAATGCAGACTCCATCTACCAGCGATTTACTAAGTCACTTAGCAGGGTTCTGATGTTATGAACAAGCGTTACAGCGTCTGCCTCTAGATTGAAGCAAATGCCTTAATTAAGGTACTTTATTCGACAGATGTCGGGATTTGACCTACATAAGTGCCAAACCGTTAAAGAATTTGGGAAAGCTGCCCGATGGCTTAAATTATGCTGCAATATGCGGGAGCAGAATGCGGAATTACACATAGGTTCTTAACGAAAATCGGGAGTCTTAACACCCCCTTTACTTAAAGAGATTGACCCCGGAAGTCTCTTGAGTGGTCCAAAGAAAACCGAGACGACCGAGCTGCACCTGACCCCAAATCACATTTTTCGTGCGATCAGAACTTACACGGGCCAGAAACAAGGCATAGGCGGTAGAAAGCCCAATGCCAAAACGATTATTGGCTGATAGAATGTACCTGTGAGTAAGGGAAGGGGTAATTAACGTCCAAGGGACCGAAACGGAGGTATGGGCCGAGGTATAGGAACATACCGGTCAACGCCGGTGAGTCTACAAAAGACCCAAAGGGAAACAACACACGCGGCGTGAACGGGAACGGTAAGTGCCAATTCATCCAGGGACAAAGACTCGTTGTCGAACTAGGCAATCAGGAAATCATAGAAGGGGACTTCGAAACAGGGACTGAAAACAGCAAAGATAGACCAAAAGGTAAGGTACCTCTATGGTATAAATGGTGCGCAAAGCGCAGAACCGCTACGTAGCTAACAAAAGGTACGGAAGGTAGGGATTGAAGATCGGTACCTCCCACGAAAGAGCTCCTCCGTCGCTCAGTCGTCGTGACGGACACCACATGCTACCGCCCCCGGTAGATAAAGCTATACCAGCAAAACGTGACGAGTTCACGAAGCATCGACAACTAAGGCAACCGATAAGGACAGAGTTGCACCCCCAAAAGAATTACGCACTGAGGCTACTAGATAGGGCGCGAAAGGTGTGAAGTGAGAAGAGGAAGAAGAAAGACTGGATACGCCAGTGGAAAATACGGAAATTCGTGTCGGACCTGGTGGTTCGCAGAAGGCTAGTATCCATTCCTTGGACCACGGGAGACGGGCGACATTGGACAAGTTGTCCCAAAAGAAATGGTACTCCACCAGGGGTCCACTAAACGACCAAGTTTGGTCCCCTCGGGGAACCAAACAAAACACTCACCAACAGACACGAAAAATACGACAGTCTCGCCGGCAGGCTCGACTGTCCCTCCACACTACGAAAACCGACCATGCCCGAAACAGACATGGCACGTACTGCGACGATAGGCACGAAACACCGGCTGGACCTTAACACCGGGCCCATGACTATCGCCTAACAGCACGGTTTCGGAAGGTGGAAAATAAAGATACGCAAAGGGGTTTGGTAGTCGTCGCCGGGACACGGTTGATAGAACTGAGAGAAGAAAATAAAGGTAAAGATAGCGTGCAGAGAAGAAGAATGTGACCCAACGGGGTCGTTTGGTTGAACCAAACGGAATGCTTGAAGCACTCGTCGAGATCGGGTAAAATATTGTCTTACACCTGCATAAGTTTCCGTCCAACCTACCAATCGAACACAGGGGTCAATTCCCAAGAAGGTAGTGTAATACCAACCAAGAAATAAGTCGCAAATACGGGTTTGTCAAAAATCGGGTAAACGTCTTACGCCCGAGAGCAGTTCCTCCCAACCGACCAAGGGAACTCGGGGAGAAATGCTTGCAAAGATTGCAACCAATAAATAAAAAGGGGAAATATAAGGGAGCCCAAGGTTTCGTCCACGATCTACCTGGAGAGGGCACGCTGCGCGTCACGGGATCGGCGCATTGTGTAATTCCCACAGCAGATGTTATTATTCGTGAGCAAAGATGGGCAACCAAAAAAAAAATAGAGGAAAAAGGGATTAGCGACCTGAGGTCGAAGTCATTGAAGGAAAACGAACGACAAGAATTTAGTCGCCCGTCGGATTAGGTTTTAAGTCTTTAGCATGCCAGACGCCTTTAGAGGCGCCAGTTTGATCCGATAATTCGTACGTGGCAAGCGAAACTTTTCGTTGAATATAAAAAGGTCCTACAAATTTAGGTGCTAGTTTAGCGTTAAAGTGTTTAGTCGCGTCGGAGAGTACGTGATTGCGACGCCATACGGTATCACCAACGTTAAAGTGAGCGGGACGCCTACGCAGATCGTACGTTGCCTTTGCGGCTTTATACGCGGTATCTAGGCGCTTAACGATATCCTGATAGAGAGACTTCAACGCGGGAGCCCGTTGTACTAGGGCTTTACGGTCTGCTACCTGAATTTGTTCGGAACCATCCGTCTCGATAGGGTTGTCGGGGTCATTTCCCTCCAACTGAATTTCTCTACCAAAGTTTGCGAAATATGGAGTCAGTCCGGTAACTTCATGAATAGCGGTACGTACAGCGCAAGCAACTTTCGAAATATATTTATCCCAATCACGATGATTGTCCTTTACGTAGGATGCTAGCATTGTCTTCAACACTCGATTCACCCGTTCTACCGGATTGGCTTGTGCGTGATAATAGGCGTTAAAGATGATTTTTGACTTATAGGTGTCCGTTAGATGTCGGAACTCCCTACTACGGAACTGTACACCGTTATCGACCAGTACAAACTGAGGTGCTCCAAAGAGTAAGAAAACATTGTCCTCGACCAATCGTGAAACTGTAGCCGCAGTAGCGGTACGCATCGGGAAGAATAGCGTGAATTTCGTGAAATAATCGGCGATCGATAGAATATACACGTAACCCTTTTTAGAGCGGGGTAAAGGTCCTACAATGTCAATGGAAACCATCTGCCAAGGTTTAGTAACGATCGGGTGTCGACACATTAGGCCAGCAGGACGTTTTTGTTCGGGTTTTTGGGACAAACACGTGGTGCAATGATTTACGTAGCGCACTACGTCGGCTTTAAGTTTGGGCCAATAATAGTGTTGGGCGATACGACCAAAGGTTTTAAAGATCCTTAAATGGTCTGCGGTAGGCTCGTCGTGATTCTTTCGCAAGATTTCGGCACGTTGAAGTTTAGGAATGACTCTTTTCCAACTATCCCCATCATTAAGGTCTGGGTACTTGACATTAACATGTTTAAACAACTCGTTGTTGTCTATTTTCCAATTTGGGAACGCAAAGGGTTTTTCGGCTACGCGTTGACGCATTCGTCTATACCATCGGTCAGTTTGACCAACAGGCGATACAGGTTCGTTAGGGTCGGGATCGATAGAGTCGGTCTCATCGGGATCTGGCACTGAGACAACGTCGAAGACCGGTACAGCGCGGGATAGCGCATCAGGAACGACATGGTCTTTACCCTTGCGATGCTTGATGGTAAAGTCATATTGTTGAATACGGACGGCCCAACGGGCAAGTCTACCCGTAGGTTCTTTAAGATTGTTAAGCCATATCAACGAATGGTGATCGGTAATTACCATAAAATGAGTGCCTTCGAGGTAGGGTCGAAGTTTTTCAATAGCCCAGAGAACAGCTAAGCATTCACGTTCTGTGACCGAAAAGTTTCGTTCGGGTTTCGTTAGGGTGCGACTAATGTAGCAAATCACTTGCTCATGGCCATCGATGGTCTGAGTCAAAACGGCTCCGATGCCAATATTAGAAGCATCCGTTTGGACAGTGAACGGGAGACTGAAATCAGGGCACGTTAAAATGGGTGCGGATACTAAACAATTTTTGATGGTAGCGAACGCGAGTTCACACGACTCGGTCCACTCGAACTTTTGATACTTCTTCAACAGAGACGTTAGAGGTGCGATAATTGACGAAAAATTTGGAATGAATCGCCGGTACCAAGAAGCCATACCGACCACTCGTCGGATTTCCGAAACGCTCTTAGGCTGGGGCAAATTCAGAATCGCGGATATCTTGTCGGGATCGACCAGAAGTCCTTGAGCGTTAACGACATATCCTAAGTATCGCAACTCGGGTTGACAAAAATGGCACTTGTCACGTCCCAATGTTAAGCCTGCGTCCTGTAGACGCTGCAGAACCTCATTAAGGATCTCTAGATGCTTTTCAAATGACGGGGTACAAATAATCACATCATCAAGGTATACGAAAACGTATGGTTCGAGTTCGGGGCCTAAGACATGGTCGACAAACCGTTGCCACGTGGCTGGTTCATTATGCAAGCCGAACGGCATACGCGTAAACTGGTACAAACCACGTCCAGGCACTGTAAACGCGGTCAGTTCCTTTGACTCATCACTCATTTTGATTTGCCAATAGGCCGACTTGATATCCAAAGATGTTATAAAACGCGCGTCACGTAGACGGTCCAAAATTGACGCAACATAGGGTAATGGGTACGCGTCCTTGTCAGTGACACTATTAAGTTTCCGAAAGTCAACACAAAACCGATAGGAACCATCCTTTTTCTTCACCAGCAAAATAGGACTCGACCAAGCTGATCGTGAGCGTTCTACAACACCTGCTTTAAGCATCTTATCTAGTTCATTGTCGATATGCCCTTGCATGGCGGGAGAAACTGGATAGTACCGTTGCTTGATCGGTGCTGCCGTAGTCGTAATTTTGTGTTCTACGTATTTAGCACACCCAAGTTCCGTTTTAGTATTTGAAAAATGCTGACTAACCAAAGCATCTAATTGAAGTTGTTGTTCTTTACTCAAGTCTAAGTTTGACTGCAAAGTTCCGGTGGGCGTATCAATGGTAGCTAAACTAGGTTTGGAAAATTTCCATTCGCCACGAAACACGTCGGGTACGATACCTACGGATTTCCAAAAATCAATCCCTAAGATCAGAGTATGCGGTACATCTGGGACAATTAAGACGTCGATAGTTATAATTTTGTCATTTAATTGAATCGGCAAGTGGACAGTTCCCAAACTTTCCACAGTCTGTCTGTTTGCTACTGAACACACGGGTCGTAACTTCCTATTCAACCGTAACCCCATGGTTCGCAACACTTCCCAACCGTTATTTCCTAAAATTGTGCGATTAGCGCCTGAATCTAGCAAAGCCAACATTTTGAAGCCCATGATGTTAACTGTTACATAGGGTCGCTGATCATCCAAAGACCTCTCCAATACATAATCCAAAATAATCTTATTCTTAACGAATTGAGTCTCACGTTCGTCAATGACCTGCTTAATGAATTTAGTCGAGTTAGTGAAAATACGCGTCGACGTCGCTCGACCGTTCAACGTCTCGCGGAACCGTTTCCCTGCCTCTTAGATCCTGACTTGCAGCGTGGGCACGTATTAACGGTTACTTCCGGTTTACCACATCGATAACAAAATTTCTTTCCGCGGGGATGCGGACATACGCTGGCCCTATGGCCTGACTCATCACAGTTCCAACATTTGAGGGTTAATTTCGGTGTCGGGTTACGAGTACTATTCTCACTTGTCGAAGCGCGAGGTGCTTCAATGGTAGCGACACGTTCAGTTGTTTCGACAACAGAGGTTGTTTCCACATACGCGAGATCAGTTTCAAGGTCAGTCTTCTTTCGAGTCGGCGGTACGTATGTTTCAATCGCATAGCGACGTTCCTCGATTTTTCGACCGTACTGTAGTAATTCATTAATGGAACGAATATCCGTTAGTCCTAGTTGAGTCTGATACAACGGCGAAATATTACGCAACATGATCCGTAACTGCTTTTCTTCCGGTACGCTTTCCGTTAAACGCGAAAACATGGTGCGCAACACGGCAATATAAATTCCCATAGTCTCCGACGAACCTTGAGTACGACGCCTAATTTCGTCTAGTAATCGCTCATCGTAGTCGGTCGGTTGAAATTCCAATCGCAAAAGTCGCACTAAATCATGCCAATCGGTAGGTATTGTTCTATTGGCTCGATACCACAGTAACGCGTTTCCCGAAAATAAATCAATAGCCTGCGTAAATAATTCGTCCTCGGTAAGATTCCTAGCCAATCGTAATTCATTAGCACGTTCGATGAAAGCATTCACCGATAATCCTTTTTGGTCGCCTGAAAATTGTAAATTCCATCGCGAAACAGGAGTGGCTTTATATGAAATTGTTCGTGGCGTTAGTGAGATTTTACTCGGGGTTGTCGTTACTGAAGTTAATGACGTAGTCGTTGTTGAGTTGGCAGTAGGCGTAACGGTTACTAACGTAGCACTACTGGTAGTCGTGGTGCCAAAATTTGAAGGTGCCGGGTCTGTCTCGAGCGCAGCTACAGCTGAAACGAGTTTAATTTGTTTAATCTCATACCCGGAACGCATAAGAGACAACGCGGCGAATAATGTATCTTTCGTAGCTTTTTCCTCTTCCGTTACTGTCGGACAATTAGTAAGTCGTCCTAACCCGTGACAAAATTTTGTTTCAATAGCCGCCGCCAATTCTTTGGTCGGGTCCGCTAAGTACGCTTGAATTTTTGTTTCTGTTTCCTCAGTCAAAAATGTTACTGCTGCAACATCCTCCTCAAACGTATAAGGGTACGCCGGTCTCGTTACTTTTTCCATGCGTCCCTCATCTTTTAACACGTCACGTAACCGAGAGCGCAAAAGGGTCACCGTACCGGTGGCATCATGGCCTCTAATTCGCAACTCATACTCCGCTTCCGCTCGAAGTAAACGTTCAATATGCATTTTCAAAACCATTTTGATAATTGGGCAAAGGAAAACAGAAAGGTTTCAATACGTAAGGGTGCAATAACCAATGTTTAGTCAATAGGATTCTTAACACAAGAGGGCAAAACGACCTCAACCGAAAATTATCAAAAAGAAACAAGAAAAGATAAAGAAACACCAAAGTGAAAGTCTTTACTCAAGGGAAAACAAGAGAAAACAAGTGAAAACAAAGAAACAGCAAGAAAAGACAAATAGAAAACAAATGAAAACACGAGAAAACAAATAGAAATCAATGAAGGACAAGAAAAAACAAATAGAAAACGCAAGAAAACAAGAAAAAACGCACGATAACCCACAAGGGATAAGAAAAGACACTAAAAGAAACAAAGTGACAAGAAAAAACATATGGAAAACAAATGAAAACGGTCTTATTATTGTTTTCACAAAGGCATAAAGTCATACGTTGGATTACGACGCTTAAACAAAGAAAAAAACAAAGCCGGAATGGCGTTAACGACGAAAACAAGGCCCCACGTTGGGCGCCAATTAAGCTGTTACACGATAAATTGCTCATTAAGACCCCATGGGATACCCGTAGCAGTGTCCGCCCCTGCACGTACCCCCACAGCTCAAATGGCCGGCCAGAACTCAGTCGCGTGGGAGGGTTCACAAGTTTAGGGTGCGTTTTGGGGCGAAATGCCACGAAGGGGTGTCGATATCGGGTTATTAAGACAAAGTTATGGGGCGCCACGACGTTCGAAAGATGTTTAAAATTGATGCTTAACTGGCGACTGGTCAAACGTCGAAAACCAATCGCCGTGGCGTTGCGTTGCACTCCAAGGGGTACTCCCACGGCACTGGCTTTTACACCTACCTTTTGGGTGTCCTTTCTCCAGTTGCTTAGGCCCTGTACAAAGGAATACATACACAACGCAACAAGAAACTCTATCCTTGTCAGTCACAATAATACACAAATAATTGAAATGAAAAACAAGACGTACAGTAAAAATGGGTAATCTATTACCATACTAGGTACAGGCCCGAAGGCAAGTGTGCAGGTAGCAAATGCTACAAATTGGGGTGAGTAAATAATGCAACACAATAAGGGCTGAAGGCCAACAAAAGCGGCGCATCCGCTGAGAATATTGGTCACCTAGGTCCCGGAATACGCTAATTTAATTTGCCTCAAAGCTCTCCACAATTCCCGGAGCTAGGCTTCCATAAACTTATGCTGAAGGCTTCTATTTACGTTACTTGACGATAACTAGGGCTCGGGTAATTAGCACGCGGCCCACAAATAGCATATACGATATATTGAGAGTTCCAAAACTTCGCACGTCACTGTATAATACGCAATTCACTGTTTTATGTAACTACTAGTACAATACCTTGATTTACTGTTAGGGCTCCAAGCAACTGTGTTGTTGAAGTGCTGATGCCGGAAGATTCCGACCTGGAGATTCAACGCTCTGGCGATGCTTACAGAAGAGGGTTGCGATAGCAGCTTGGATGCGGCAAGGGATGGTGAACAGGCAGGGACGGTTGAACGACGTCCTCGGGAAGTTGTGGCGGCAAGATCCTTCGAAGAAGTAACAAGGTGGAGCCAAACGATAACTCACAACAGCTCACCCTGTATATTGATGCTTTATGCTCGTTCCTAACACGAATCCGCCGACCTGGGCGAAGAATTGTACACTACGGTACTCAGGACGTTAAGGGACGAAAAGCACTTATAACTGCCACAAGTTCGAGGGTACAACGCACCCCTGAAAACGAAAGGAGTTGTTCTTTGTTTTTAAGTTAACTTGCACATCCGTGCGATAGCGAAGCGTAAATTGGACTCTGCGGGAGGGAACGCGCAGGACGCGACGTTAATTCGATGATTGCGTCATGCGTAAAACTTTCCATCATTGGGCAACTCACTCGAGTACACAAAGGACCTATTGTTTTAAGTGCAGACTTGCATTCGCCAAAATACAGCGCGCAACCAGGCCCGGTAATCTGATTCTCAAGGCCTCTCTAACTAGTGGACTAAATGCAGACTCCATCTACCAGCGATTTACTAAGTCACTTAGCAGGGTTCTGATGTTATGAACAAGCGTTACAGCGTCCGCCTCTAGATTGAAGCAAATGCCTTAATTAAGGTACTTTATTCGACAGATGTCGGGATTTGACCTACATAAGTGCCAAACCGTTAAAGAATTTGGGAAAGCTGCCCGATGACTTAAATTATGCTGCAATATGCGGGAGCAGAATGCGGAATTACACATAGGTTCTTAACGAAAATCGGGAGTCTTAACAAATTCATCACTAACAAACCAATAACCGGAAACGTAACCGCAAAGCCGTCGGAAACACGTCAACCAATATCGCTGGGAACGCTTTAGCCAAAACCTCCGGGAACGCATCAGCCAACGCCGCCGGGAATGTACCAGCCAAATCCGACGGCAACGCATCAACCAAAGCTGCTGGAAACGCAGCTGCCAAATTTGACGGGAATGGAGCACCCAACTCGAACGAGAATGTAGCAGCTAAAGCCGACGGAAATGCTATAGCCAAAATTATCGGTAACGCAGCAGTCAATGCCGACAGGAATGGAGGAGCTAAAGTAGACGGAAATATAGCAGCCAAAGTCGACAGGAATGCAAGCAACCAAAGCCGACGGAAACGCAGCACCCAAAGCCGCCGGGAACGCAACCCCTAACGCCGACAGGAATGCAGCAGTGAAAGTCAACAGGAATGCAGCAGCCAAAGCCGACGGAAATCCAGCAGCCAAAGTCGACGGGAATGTAGTAGCTAAATCCGAAGGGAATGCAGAGGGTAAAGCCGACGGGAATGTTATATTCAAAGCCACCGCTAACCAAACAGCCAAAGTCGACAGGACCGCAGCAGCCAAAGTCGACAGGAATTCAGCAGCCAAAGTCGACAGGAATTCCGCCGCCAAAATCGACTGAAATCCAGCAGTCAAAGCCGACGGGAATGCAGCAACTACATCCGAAAGGAATGCAGAAGCTAAAACCGACGGGAATGCTATAGTCAAAGCCACCGGTAACGCAGCAGCCAAAACCGACAGGAATGCAGCAGCCAAAGCCGCCGGGAACGCAGCAGCCAAAGTCGACCAGAATAGTAGCAACCAAAGCCGACGGGAACGAAACAGCCAAATCCGCCGAAGACGCAACAGGAAAAGCCGCCGAGAAAATAGCCGCTAACGGCGACGGGAATGCAGCAGGTAAAGTCGACGGAAATGCTATAGTCAAACCCACCGGTAATGTAGCTGCCAAAGCCGCCGGGAACGCAGCAGCCAAAGTCGACCAGAATACTAGCAACCAAAGCCGACGGGAACGAAACAGCCAAATTCGTCGAAGACGCAACAGGAAAAGCCGCGGAGAAAATAGCCGCTAACGGCGACGGGAATGCAGCAGGTAGTTGATGGAAATGCTACAGCCAAACCCACCGGTAACACAGCAGTCAAAGCCGCCAGGAACACAGCAGTCAAAGCCGCCGGGAACGCAGCAGCCAAAGTCGACCAGAATGCAAGAAACCCAAATCCGACGGGAACGCAACAGCCAAATCCGCCGAAGACGTAGCAGGGAAAGCACGAGACGATAATAGCAGCAAATCTTCTTATTGTAATATGGAAGGAGAGAAAACTTAATCCTTTTGTTAGGGCCTACACACATTTGTTACATTACACAGGAATGTTTGTACTAAGTACACACAAATCTTAAATCTGAAAATAACCTAAATTCGTACCTTTGTACAAACATATTGTTATAAATTCTTTTAATCCCACCTGCAATTTACTACCTCTAGGAACATTACTCGTTTTAACATTGGAATGCTAGCTGCTATTAGCGTCTCGTGGGAAAGCCGTCGAGAAAATAGCAGCTAACGGCGACAGGAATGCAGCAGGTAGTTGACGGAAATGCTACAGCCAAATCCACCGGTAACACAGCAGCCAAAACCGCCGGGAACGCAGCAACCAAAGTCGACCAGAATGCAAGCAACCAAAGCCGACGGGAACGCAACAGCCAAATCCGCCGAAGACACAGCAGGGAAAGCCGCCGAGAAAATAGCCGCTAACGGCGACGGGAATGCAGCAGGTAGTTGACGGAAATGCTACAGCCAAAACCACCGGTAACACAGCAGCCAAAGCCGACGGGAACGCAACAGCCAAATCCGCCGAAGACACAGCAGGGAAAGCCGCCGAGAAAATAGCCGCTAACGGCGACGGGAATGCAGCAGGTAGTTGACGGAAATGCTACAGCCAAAACCACCGGTAACACAGCAGCCAAAGCAGCCGGGAACGCAGCAACCAAAGTCGACCAGAATGCAAGCAACCAAAGCCGACGGGAACGCAACAGCCAAATCCGCCGAAGACACAGCAGGGAAAGCCGCCGAGAAAATAGCCGCTAACGGCGACGGGAATGCAGCAGGTAGTTGACGGAAATGCTACAGCCAAATCCACCGGTAACACAGCAGCCAAAACCGCCGGGAACGCAGCAACCAAAGTCGACCAGAATGCAAGCAACCAAAGCCGACGGGAACGCAACAGCCAAATCCGCCGAAGACACAGCAGGGAAAGCCGCCGAGAAAATAGCCGCTAACGGCGACGGGAATGCAGCAGGTAGTTGACGGAAATGCTACAGCCAAAACCACCGGTAACACAGCAGCCAAAGCCGACGGGAACGCAACAGCCAAATCCGCCGAAGACACAGCAGGGAAAGCCGCCGAGAAAATAGCCGCTAACGGCGACGGGAATGCAGCAGGTAGTTGACGGAAATGCTACAGCCAAAACCACCGGTAACACAGCAGCCAAAGCAGCCGGGAACGCAGCAGCCAAAGTCGATCAGAATACTAGCAACCAAAGCCGACGGGAACGCAACAGCCAAATCCGCCGAAGATTGTCAAGCTAAAAGTATCAAATGCTACTTTTGGAACTATAATCTTGTTTATTGGCCCACGATAGGGGGCGTAAATGGCTTTTATGACGCTATGGCCTATAAAGTTGCTAGGCAATATAACAAGCACCAACAATGTAGTATAGCAACACCAACAATCTACATAGAAACCATAGCACACCAAAAATTAACAGAGCCAGCACAACGACGACGCAGTCTGTAGCCAAACTACTGAATCCTTGAATTTTGTCCATTTTGAGAACCAAAATAAAATAAAACGTTATATGTACCACGTACCTAATCATGATTATGTTCTTAATGCATAAATAACTACTATGTCCTTACGCTCGTTTGACTGTGTCATTACGTTCGACAGCCAAACTACCTGCCTATGTACATAAAGCTTAATTACTTCCTTTTACAATAAAGGAAGTATTGGATTCACCCCAAAAATTCGAAATTGAGTTTTCAACGTCCCCGGAACCCAAAAAACATATTTTTTGTCATTGGTCTGTCTGTCTGTGAATAGAATATCTCAAAAACGGAAAGAGGTATGGCGGTGAAACTTCATATATAAGTTTTGTGTACTATGTAGATGCGACAGCAAGCTTTTGAAGAAAATCGCATAACCGAAAGTATGGTGTTTACTCTTGTGATTTTTCAGTTTTTTTCGATTTTTTCAAAAACGGCTATAACGATTTTTTTTAACTTTACATTTTTAATGTGTATTGATGTGAGGTAGATGATTTTCCAGTTGAATACTTTTAAAATGGGTTTCTTTTGTTTCTTTTTCAATTTTTTTATTAACTCCTATTTTAAATAGAACACCCGGTATATTATTACATTTTTGAATTTAGCTTAAAATTCTAGAAAAAAATTGTCTCTTGAACTAACATTCCATTTTGTACAGTTTTTGTAAAATTTGTAATTTTTGAAAATTTTTGACAAATGCTTAAAAATTTAAAATCAAATTTTTGGCTTATTATAAGATCACTGTAAAAGGAAGTTGTGTGCGTGTATCACACCAGATTTTTTTTACTTCTAATGACATAATATACTATTAATTACTAATTGTTTTTATTTTTGTTGTACATGGCTGGGTAAGTGGTATGATTTGAAATAAAACTATTTTTGTTAAACGTATTTCTAAATTGAAGTTAGCAGCCATTTTTAAAATTTTAAAGTAAAATTTCTACACCAAAAATTAGGTTTCGTAAAGTCATTTAGAAAATTAACGTTTGACCATTAATTACATAACTTCTTCAGAAAACGATAAAATTAGTTAAAATCGAAATTTAAATATTTAGTTAACATTAATAGTCATAAAGTGCTAGGCTACAACTGACCTTGTAGACATGTGGTTAACACAAAATTGTTCAGCTGAAAAACAAGAAAATACTTTACATATGTGATACAATAACTAACTCACATTTTTAATACCTGATAGTTTTTAAAGCAAGATAAAGTGCAAATAGTTAATTTTTTCCTTTCCTCATTTTGACAAAAAAAAATTTCAAGACAGTATGGTTTGGGAGCATCATTTCCTTAAATTTTTCTGTTAGTAATGCATTTTTCTATTTTTCACGTTCTAAGAAAATCTTTATTTGTCATTTCAGACACAACAAATTTATTGTTGCTGAACAAGACTATGATTTTTTAAATTCATCTAGAGTGTACACGCGTAATTAGCATTTTAGTTACCTTTCGATTTTGCCAAAGTCTGTATCATTTGACAGGAAGCTGTGTCCGGGTATCAGATACTTCAGATACCTAAATAGTTGTAAGTGAAGGATGCAATTCTAGAATAGTTTTTAAAAGCAATACAATCTTTATATTTTAATTTTGCTCTCTGCACGAGTAAGACCATAAAATCAAAGTAGAGGAGACTGTTGTACCTAGGAACGGTTTTTTATTTAAGACTGACTACAGTTAGATTTTAATTTTTTTTAGCTTAGTGTAACAAGTATTTGTCCCTTTATAGTATCCCTAACTAAAAGCAACCAAAAATAATTTTGACTCGAAATTACTGAGTATTAAGAAAAAGGTAACCTGGTCCGAGGTACGAGATGCTCGTGTACCTTGGAACGTACCTCTTGTAGCTTAAAACAAAAGGAGAATAAGGATTTTCAATTAAGATTCACCCAATACACGTTTATTAATTAAGCAAAAATTAACAGAAATACAATATTAATATTGAAAATAAAGTTACTTCTTTTTAAAAAGTAGTTTTAAATGGTTTTTTAATATTTATTGCAACATAAATCGCAAACGCTTTCTGAGGAAGATTCTGGTGGAGATGGCGCTTTTTTTTCCTTTATTACACTCTGTTTTCTTTGGTAAAGAAGGCATCACTTTTGTAATAATTTTCTTGCTCTTCAAGCCAAAATTTAAGTCCTTGGTTACTGCTTGCGTTTTTTTTTTGTTCGCTTTCATTTTCTGTCTCCCTATAAGACAACTTTTTCTCAGGATCTGGGTGATTTACTGCCTTTAAAGCATTTTTTAAGGCAGTCGAATCTACTGGAACCCTCTTTTTACCAGTCGTGCTACGTGGCATTGTTGCCTGAAGATCTGAAAAAAATACATAAACAGGTTGTACCTAGGAACGTTTCAAGATACAAGATGTGTTTATGTTTCAAGCTACAAGAGGGTGCCATTCGAAACAAAAATTGAGCTCTACCATATAGGTTCTGTTAAAAGTTAAATATAACGTTAGACTTCTACTCACCATAAATCAGGGAATGTCATAAAACTCACTCTCTATTCGCTAACTCGCAGTAAACAGTAATATTTATACCCAAAGTAGATGTAAGATATTTACTTTTCTACCGTAAAAACTATCTTCTCACTGGAAAATCACAAAAGACGTTTTAAAAGTATGAAACTGTAATACGGTAATTCGCTCGCTGGTTAGCCACTAGATGGCTGTAACAATATAAAATCGAAACCGTTTCTAGATACACTATGCTCTAGTTACAACAGTCTCCCCTATCTCTTTCTTCCGGCAAAAAAGAATCAATAAATTTTTTGAGGCAGATCCCTACCACTTGGGCTCCCCAGCTGGCTATTCGCTCCTTCCAAACAAAACAGTAAGGGGTGTTAGTTGTTAAGGTTACATGCACTCCTTCATTGTAAATAGATAGTTGTCTTTTGTAATACACAATATTAGTTGGGAGTTTTGGCAACCCCAACACTTCTTCCATGTCATATGTTCCCGTCTCAAGTTTCACATCTGTTTTTAGCTTGCTCCATGTCATGTTTCATTGCATCACGTGCTATTTTTGCTTTTAATAAATGTTGTTCATGTTGTAGGTGTTGTTCCTGTCTTACCGTATCATCCTGCCAAGTTTTTAATTTTTGCGCTAAAAACATCACATAAATTGCACAAGTCTTTGACAGGGGCTTTGCGCTTCAGATTGAAATTTTCGTAAAAAAATTGTTTGTATGATGAAAACTCTACTTTGTGACTAGGTTCCTCCTCTATATATAAACTATACATTTTGCTCAATGGAAGGTCAGGTGCCAAAAACTTTGTTTCAGTCTCGTTTCGTGAATAATGCGAAATATATGTAGGGAATCTAGCAATTTGACTTATTACCTTGTTGTTGTTTCTTCAGACAACTTGTTGTTTCCTCCACGCTTAAAGCCCCTTTCATCCTTAACATCCCTGTTTTCAGTTTATTTAAAGCGGTGTTTACGCTTTTTGTTGACACCTATCTGTCAAGTGTTAGTATACATGTCTCTGCACAGTTTTATAGTATTTATGTCATACATTCGTGTATTTTGTATTTGGTGCTTTCCTTGTTCCTTTTTTTTTTATTCCTATCTGTTTAACTGTGGCTGCTATAAAGACTGTTTGTGCATTATAGCTTCCTAGCCCCCAAAATTGTTCAAATAGTTTTTGTCTTACAGCACATGTTATGCTTTCATTACATTTCACAGTGCAATTGCACTGGAAATCATTAAACTCTTTTGTTTCCACTGGTTTTCCTTTAATTGTATTATGTTTTAATATTGAAACTTTTAGTTTTTTCCTGTTTCTAAATTAGGCCTTTTTAATAATTTAGATTCTGGGCAATCTTTCAAAGCAGCATAAAAAGAAATTAGGTACACTTGGATGCAATTTTCCGGTCGCCGGCTCAGAGGTTGGAGGCCGTGTAGTGAATTACAACAGAAATAAATCGGTAGAGTATTAATTATAAAAAGCCCAGAGCGGCAACAATTTTTGAAGATAACGACAAATGCACCCCGGTGAACTAATGAGAAATTGTAAACTCTATACCTAGTAAAGCAACACTTCTTGAAAGATAACTTCAATAAAGGCATTCAAACCGTAGCTAACACACTCTGTATATTGATAATTTGAGATCGTTTAATTTCATGCAAAATCACAATACAATTTTTACAATGAATAACTTATAGCTAGCATAAAATGGAATGTGAGCAACGTAAACGCTAGTAAATAAAATATTATATGCACCACGGGAGATATTCATGTTTTTTACCTTCGGCTGACTTACAGACCTCGGGCCAGAGGCCCTCGGTGTGTAACACATGTCAACCTCAGGGAAAAAACATATTCATATCTCCCTTAATGCGTAAATATCTATATTAAGTTATTAGGATAATAAAATTAACAACACAAGATGCAGACTTACACGTTTTGTTTATAATTGCAAGTGTTTATGTGACATGTGACACTCACAGGTAACACGACTCACGAAAATTAATACTGGTGACAGGTGACAAACCAAACGATTTTTTTTTAAATGTAGGAAAATTTCGATAAGCAGCGGGAAAAATATAATAAGATAACTCGGAATGTATCCCTATTAACATTTTCGGCAGGCAACAGGCCGCGGCTCCGCCTTGGCTTGTATTTGCCTACCTCAACTGTAAATAGGTCCTTACATTCCTTGTTACTTAAATAGTTATTGTTTAACGCGTTTGGTACCTTTATCTAAAAAACCTGAATTGGCGGTTGGTTCCTTTTAGATAAGCGCTATCCAGTTATAAACTCACTGTGCAAGATTTTTGGAAAAAATACGTTTATACGATTGCGAATGCTATTTTGTGAGCTTTGTGATTGTATTCTGATTACAAATGGATAATAGTACGAGCGATAATGGTTTTATTCATGTTAACCAAATGGCAAACACGGTATATAATCAATTAGAATAAATGCAGGATGTAAATAATTTACTTCTTTAGGGAAGTAAGAAGTATATTGTCATGGAAACCGTAAATTTTTTTGTAAATGTTTTCTACATCCCTCAAATCTGACAGTGTAAGGATCACTTGCAAAGTAGGTAGTGAAAATAGTATTGCTATACCCCTTACTTTGCCTTTACTGATGCTATCTAGTTTATTTTATTTAACCAGCTCGGGTAGATCAAAAACTATGTAAGCTTGTATGGTATTATTTTTAGATCGAAATAAATTTCTGTTTAGATAAATTTATGTAAAATATATGCCCTTTTTATAAAATTATTTACTATTGAGTTTATTTCTCTTTTGCTAGCTATGGGAGAACAACCACTCTCATATCACGGTAGGTTCGTGCATTATCAAAATTATTACCTGTGATTGTTGATTAGTACAATAAAAATTACTTAAAAAATTCTGACAGTTCTACAACTGTCTACGTCAGAATGATGAAAGTGGAAAGTCAGTCAAATCATATCTGTTACACATATTATTATTTCAAATATCGGCTACGGTAAGTAGTTCCTCCAAATATGTAATTCACTCACTATAACAAAACTGATTTCCTTTTTGATCTTTTAACATATACCTGTTTAATTCTCTCAAGCAGTCCAATCAGCATTTCTGTCGAATCAAACACACGCAGTCCTCCTACTTATGCTCTGGAACCCCCATTTAAATACAGCTCCATAATTAATTGCAACAGCTGCCGTTGTTAATCGTTTCCTGTACAGTTCCAATGTAGACACCACCACTACAAGCTCCCGGTCTACAGGAATCGCCTTCCTTGCAACAGCGACCAAACCATCAGCAATACAAACTGCCTCCAAGTCCACTGTAAACTTCCGGTCATCAGGAATCACCTTACTTTTAACAGCGACCACAATGCCCTTTATCCAGTTCTTACAGGACACTCCCGACGTCCAACAAAAAGCTCGATGCTACCCACGTCAAAATCCAACTCGGATGTAGAAGTCCATCCAACAACAAGCTCGTCCAAATCCAACAGGATGTTCCCACGCAGTGTGCATCCAATTCCAACTTCAGTGTAGATGTATTTACCTGACAGTAACACCGATGCAGATCCAAATCAAACAGGATACCCAATAGTGACTCTAATGCATTTATCCAAATCCTCTGCAGATTTTATTGATCCATGAAGACTATTTTATTGTTCTTAGCTGTTCACTTTCTTTTCTGTACCATTTGTAGCCTTGTTTATTATTCAGTTTGTTTTACATATTTATTTTATTCTTCTTCTTGTTAATTTTATTAATTACACCCCTTAATACACCAACCATATAATAAAAATCATTTAATTAAAAGGTTTTTTTTACTTTTACCGAAAATACATTTACATTTTAGAATCAAAAATGTCGTTGTTGTTTTTAATATTACAATTTTCCATAGCAATAATTATTCATATAAAATTTTTTAAAGCTAACACTTCTGGATACATTTCAATACAGTCTGTTTTAATTTGACATTTTTATAAGTGACTTTCAAATAATCATTCGGCTCAGCCTTTCACCTTAATTCAAGCTAGATTAAGGCTTATTCTGATTGCCATTTAATATAAATTATGATCTGAACTGATATTACTAACCAACTATTTTTACTAAATCAAACATTATTTAATTTATACATTGGCACTTTTTTGATAACATATTGACTTTGCAGGATTTGTATTCAATCTGTTATTCATTAAATAAATCTCAAATGGTTATGTTGTTCTTTTACTACATAAATTCACTCTTGTACATTTTAATAATTAATTAATTTACCCTTCCATAAATAATTTCATACCTAGGGATTAACTTTCACAAACAAACTAGCAGTCTTAAGGTGCTACCAATACAGTATATTACTTTACAAGGAATGTAGGTAAGACTTACACTACCGAGGACCGTTTGCTGCCTGCGAAGCGAACGAGGGTAGTAAGGTGTGAGGTAGTGTAAATCTTAATACATCCTGTGTAAAGTACATAATTTTTTCACTACCAATATTTCCTTATGTAAAGTGAATGGTAATACTTACGCGTAAAATTATTACATTTTCTAAATTATAGTAGCCTTATAGCGCTGCGACGTTTTGTTTGACAGTTATAAATGCACTGTGAAAAATTATTGGAAAAAATGCGTGAATACGATTGCGAGTGCTGTTTTGTGAGCTTTCTGATTATATTCTGATTAAAAATGGATAATAGTACGAACGACAATGGTTTTCTTCATGTTAAACAAATGGCAAACATGGCAGTTATAATAAATGCGGGATGTAAATAATTTACTTCTCTAGGAAAGTAAGTACATTGTTATGCAAACCGTAGCAATTTTTATAAATCTTTCCTACATCCCTCAAATCTGACCGTGTAAGGATCACTTGCAAAGAAGGTAGTGAAAAAAATAATTAAATGTAACAATAAAAAAAAATCACCATGGTTAACAGATGACATTAAATTGTTAGTGCAACTTAGAGACAAACCTTATACAAAATTTAAGAGAACGAAATCATCAACTCATTTGAAATGCGATAAATCGCTGTGTAATCTAACTAATAAAACTGTTAAGCTAAAAAAACTTATCTCGAGCATAAGACCTAACACTAAATTTTGTGAAATAAAACACCTGTTAAAAACGCCAAGAAATTACCTGGGAAGAGTGCAAATTTTATTACTTTCCATAATTAAATATTACATTTAAAAAGTTTCTGCCTGAAGGTCCAAAAATTTTAATTGGTGACAATTTGGCGAGTCACATTTCCATCTATGTGATCACGCTAAGCGAAGAAAATAATATCAAGTTCCTACTTTTACCACCAAATAGCATACATAGGACCTAGCCGTTGGATGTTGTTTTCGTCTTATCAAAAAGGGCCAAGAGTGCAATAAAGGTGTAGTGCCCAAGAATGTTTCCACGCCTTTTAAATCCAGTATAGAGATTGATGAGAAACATTTGTTCTGGATTTGAAACAAGGGCATGTTTCCCTTATGTAGGGAATTTTTTAAATAAAGTGAATACAGACGATATTACAAATTAAGAAGCGGAGGTAAATGTTTAAGGTTGCCAGATATGGGAAAGTAGGTTCATATTTAAAAGGACGGAAAATAAACTGAATGATCAACCCAAAGTGTTTTTTTTTTCAGAAACTCTTTCTTCTGGAACTCCAGTCATCAAATGAGAAAAACGAAACAAGAATGAAAAAAGGAAGAACACTGTCAAAACCAGGAGCACTAAATCAGAAATTTAAACTAAAAAGAACTAACCATGAAAAGGTGTTATCTGAAAATGAAATCGAAGAAGCATCATATTTTAATTTAATTTTAATTTAATTTGCACTCAATTTTAATTTAATTTAATTTGCACTCAGCCAACAGCCGTTAGGCCAATTACAGGCGTCGCTGTGCAGTCATATAAGAAAGAAGGAACTATTAAACCAAAGGAAACAACAAAGTAGTAATAAGCAAACAAAAAATGAAAACGATGAGATCTGGGTGAAGTTTGTAATGAAGCGTATGAAATTCTAGCGATATAGAAACAGAAAATGAATCTCACCATTACTCATCTGATACACTAGAAGATGAATTCTAAGAATTGACACAGATCGATGAGAATAACCATAGTAGAAATGACAACCAAGAAGTAACGCAAGCTGAATATGACAACCAAAACCAAAGAACAACAGATAGGGCTGAGTCTAAGTCTAATTGTGAAGAAATAGAAAAGATTTTGTAATTGGGAAACTAAGGACAGACCGAAATATCGCCAAAACATTTGTCACCTTAATTATGGTCATCAAAACTTGGCTACATTTGCCCATACTTGAGGAGCCCCTCGAAAATCACCCTTCGTTTTCCCGCGGGCTGTAAGTCATTAATTAATCAAAAATGAAATTTGCTGGCATTAGCCAATTCTGTAGACATTCCATTGTGAAATTTATTATTTGTTATTTTTTACATTTACTTTGTATTACAATAAGGTATGTATTTCATGTTATGTTAGTATTCGTCAAAATAAACATTTTTGTGACTAAAATTATGTTTATCTACTCCTACTGCACAATGTCCATTAATTATGATTCTTAATTCACAGTTTGCAGCCAATCATAAAATTCTATTTTCATTATTCAATAGTTTGCAAGTTGCAACCAATCAGAAAATTCTATTTTCATTACTCAATAGGTTGTAGCCAATCACAAAATTCATTCTTATTATTAAATGACTTTTGAAGTTAACATCTGTCACAAATGTCATAATTGGGAAATATGAACACAAGACTCCTATTGCATAGGAGTAGATAAAATATCGTATTATATTCGCGATTATGGCCATTATTCACTCAGATGACTTGCGCCACGCGCCTTCGGCTTGTGGCACAAATGTCATCTTCGTGAATAATGGCTGTCATAATCGCTCATATAATAATATACTAATTATCTACTCCTACTGTACAATGACCATTAATTATGATTCATAATTCACAGTTTGCAGCCAATCATAAAATTCTATTTTCATTATTCAATAGTTTGCAAGTTGCAACCAATCAGAAAACACTATTTTCATTATTCAATAGGTTGTAGCCAATCACAAAATTCATTCTTATTATTAAATCACTTTTGAAGTTAACAGCTGTCACAAATGTCATAATTCGGAAATATGAACACAAGACTCCTATTGCATAGGAGTAGATAAAATATCGTATTATATTCGCGATTATAGCCATTATTCACTCAGATGGCTTGCGCAACGCGCCTTGTCATCTTCGTGAATAATGGCTGTCATAATCGCTCATATAATAATATACTATACCGATTTTTGTTTTTTCTACTCTCATTTGACCCCGTATATACTTAAAATTGAAGTAAACCTTCAATTTCTAGCATTTTTCACCGCACCATTGAAATGTGTTCCATCTCAAATATGAGAAGATGGATAGGTGCTCAAAATTGCTAAATGCTTCCGTTCAATTTTTTTAATGCAACATGTCATAATAATGACTCCGTTTTACAGTACTTATTTTTATAATTTCAAAATAATAAGTAGTATTCTGAAAATAGGAGTTTTTAGAACGAGTTCCATTTTCTTGCATTGCGATTATAACGAAACGGTATTCATTAAAAATTATAGATTATTGGGTGTACTACAATTATGACGTATACAGAGAAAACAATAATAAAAATCTGGTGTGATACACGCACACAACTTTCTTTTACAGTGATCTTATAATTAACCAAAAATTTTATTTTAAATTTTTAAGCATTTGTCAAAAATTTTCAAAAATTACAAATATTTCAAAAACGGTACAAAATAATTAGAGTGTTAATTCAAGAACCACATTTTCTCTAGAATTTTAAGCTCAATTCAAAAATGTAATAATATACCGGGTGTTCTATTTAAAGTAGGAGTTAATAAAAAAAATAGAAAAAAAAACAAAAGAAGCCTATTTCAGAAGTATTCAACTGGAAAATCACATATCTCACATCAATACACATCCGGTTATGCGATTTTCTGCAAAAGCTTGCTGTCGCATCTACATAGTACAGAAAACTTATATATGAAGTTTCAACGCCATACGTCTTTCCGTTTTTGAGATATTCTGTTCACAGACAGACAGACAGACACACAGACAGACCAATGAAAAAAGCATGTTTTTTGGGATCAGGGGACTCTAAAACGTGAAGATCTGTTGAAAACTCAATTTCGAATTTTTGGGGTGAATCCAATACTTCCTTTATTGTAAAAGGAAGTAAAAATAGAAGGTAATGTAACTGATATGAACTTGTAATAAAAATGCCTTCCAAAAGAGAAACAAAGAAAATACCTAATCAATGTAGAGCCAGTTAGAAAGAGAACAGGAAGGTCGACAAAAACATGGGCACAACAAATAAAAGAATGAGAGGAAAATAATAGGCATATCACAGGAGGAACTGAAGGTACATAAATCACACAGATGTAAAATTTGCAATTATAAACAGTATATTTTAATGCTACTATATTTTACATTTTGATTGATTAAAACTATGATACAAAATAAGTAAGATATCTTTAAGGGAATTAACTAACTTCCTGTTCAAACGTACCTGTTATTTTGAATCGATATACCAAGTAATGCTTTCCCTCCGCTGAAAGCTATGAGGCAACCTATCTTATACCACGATACACTTATACCGGTATGCTCGTGCGCATCTCAGAATTGTACGTGACGTCACCTGCGACAGAAATTCCAGCGTTCGCAATAGATTCTAATACATATTCGGGCACTTTAACAAATTAAATTAGCTTAATTTTATGGCCTTTTCTATATTTTTCATGATGTAATATTTGTTGTAAATCCAAATCCATGTAGTTTTGCCATCATTTATGATATTCAAGGTTTATTTATAAATTGACATTTTTCTGTTGAACGAATTGTTCGAGGAATGGTCGCAATTCGCAATTGTCAGATAGGGATAGATACTTTCGCACTCCCGCTTTTTGAATAAAATTATGTCTTAAGTATTTATTAAATAAGAGATGAGAAAAATACAAACATCGTATATTTATAACATTATTACACTCAGGTGCAAAATAATGGGTCACCAACCTTTTTGTTGCATGCATATTTGTTCGCAAACTGAATAAAACTTTTTTATTTTACTATCAAAAGAGACATCAGAGTACAGGAAAAGACAGCATGTTGTATTTGTCAGTTTTTGAATGAACAATAATGATTTAAATTTTTTAATTTGGCGTTTACGATACCGGAATACAAAAAGTTTTTACGAAATAATTGCACCCTAATACTTATTTTTTATAGTTCGTAAATTTTGACATTTTTTGTTCTAGTTTTCTTCTGCAATTATTAAAACTAATTTTTTTATTGAGGTCCCGCAATCTTATATACGTTCGCGTTCTACTTAGACAAAGAACTACTTCAAATGGAATGTTTCCTTTCAATTTTGCAATAGTTCTGTCAGCCAAATTTCGGAAAATGTTTTTCTCGTTGCATAAGAAAGTTCCATGCATGGCGTAAAATTCTGATTCAAGCTTAAGTGCGACTTCTAACAATTCTTCGTTAGGATGAATCAGGTGTAGTAATCAAATGTAGTTACAACGCTCGTTACATAATGTACTATTTTCGACTGCCATTTTTTAAAGAAGGCTATTATTTGACACTTTTCATGCGTCAAAGCCATGTTGATATTGTATACTAGGCAAGATACATATTACTGCACCCTTCGGTCAAAACTATCTATAAAATTTTGTGCGTTTTCAATTTAAAGCAATGAAAGCAGCCTGACCTGATTTTTAGTTCTCAATTTGAAATCGTGTTGACGTTTCTTAATCTCTTTTAGTATAATTATGTGGTAGTCGAACAAAGTATGTATAAAACTCGTATCTGACTTTAGAAACTCGTTGGATAAATAACTATTTAAACACTTGTCTGTCTGACTAACGACATCGACCTCCATACTAACAACCTCTGATTTGTCCTGTTGTTTTTCAGACACAGATTCATCCAATATTGCAGTGGATTCAGCAGAAAGTACTACTTCATGTACTGCACATCTCATGTTCTTTTTTCTAATCGAAGAGACCTTTCTTCTTTGTATATAGTTTGACCAGATTTAGGAATATTTAATGTAGGCATGGCATCAGCCTATAAATTTCTGCTGTTTTTTGGGTTGTAATTTAGTAACCGTTGCTTTAAAAGTATTTGGAGACAGCTGGATTCGAAATGATTGGAACAGATACATGCTGAAAAAAATTAAATTTTTGGTAATACGCATTGAAATAAGTGGTTTGAATAATAATTGTAGTTCACGTACCATTTTTCAAATTTATTTCATCTTGACGGAGGCATGCAACAATCCATTGCTTTGCTAAATCAGAGTTTTTCGGAAACCTGAAGTATTTAATTTCAGTTCTCTTTGTTTTTTGGGTATAATTCTTGCAAGTAGCAACGGCACAACTAGGCATTATGGCTAAATGTAACGTAAAACAATTACAAAATCACTTTAAAACTGTGCACGACCACGTTACTACTGCAGAACTAACGCATCCAGCCTGACTTCCCGCGTGTTCTATGTCGTACGTGACGTCATGCGCGCGAATGAACGAATTTTAGTCACAAAGTCAGCATACCGGTATAAGTGTATCGTGTCTTATACTAAACTTGGGATATACTAAGTGTTTCTAAAACAGTATTCTAAACTTCTACAGCATGTAGTAAACAAGAAAAAAGTTCGTATGACCATAGGTCCGAAAACTCGTCTTAAGAAAGCTATAGCTTCAAGAAGGGTAAAGGAAAAACACATTGCTCTGAGTAAATTACTCTCATGAAGCAGTGAATTTCAATCTTTAGGTTACCTTTCTCAAAAACTACTGCTCTCAGTGATCTTAAACAAGAGTACCTAGTTTTTTATATGAAAAAGTCTAGGCTTTTCGAATATCTAACTAGAATTGATAAAAATTTCAATTGTACCAAGTTATGATTAAAAAGTATCCCCCCACTCATACATAAACTACTCCTTCTGAACATTCTAGACTCTGTAAAATGTAAGAAGTACATGATGACTCAGCCAAATCTGACAGGCAAGCTCCAGTCACCTGATGGGCAGTGGCGTAGGGTTTTCGTTGTAAAGTTGGGGTACTTGTATATTACAAAATATAGAACTTTTGAGTATCAAATTATTGTATTTAACATATTCTGGAGATTTTGTAAAGACAATGTATTACCTTTAGCAAGGAAAGACAAGAAATGACGTTGCGAAACAAGAATTACACCTCCAGAACAGCAAATGCTAGGTTATAGGTTATAGAGTACGCGTTCCGCGTGCTGCGTCACTGAGTTCCAACCTCCCCTTAAATTTGAATGTGAACTCGTCTAGACGAGAACTCGTTTCTGCGCATTATGTACTTCTTACATTTTACAGAGTCTACCATTTTTTTTAAGACCATCTAATTTAGCATGAACAGTAGAGCAGATATGCCAAATTACACCAAATTGCTCTTATCGGTACTATTTAAAATAAGTAAATAAAATATTAGAGTTGTGTTAGGTATATTATCCTTCTTAGGGCTATAGTCCTCTTAAACCGCATTTTCAGACCCAGTTCATACTAGTTTTTTGTCTTAACCCTTACACTTTAGCAACAATAAACTTAAGAACAGGTAGCTTTTAAACACTTTTCTACGCCCACATACGAAAGTGGCAGTTTCCATACAGTCAAATAGCCACGAAAAATTACAACCGGTTGTTATCATTATGAACGTGTTTGTTATGAAAAATGCACAATTTACAGTGATACAGTGGGTTAAATATGTCATTTTAACCTAAAAACTACTGAAAATATGTCATTTTAACCAAACAATTATGAACAATCTACTGACTTGTCGGTTGTAACAATAAAGCTGTCATTCATTGAATTACAAAAATGTGTATTTTCTGTGGACGTATTTCAAGTTGCTCGGCTCGGCTACGCTTTGCCTCGTTTCTCAAATATACTCGCACGATATACTCCACTTTTGCAGCTTGTTATGTGTGATATACTATAACACTTAACTTCAAAATGTTTCACAGTTTCTACATACAAAATGACATACTATCGATTAGAACAAGAATAAGATTTTTCTGGTGTATGCGTCTTCATATGTCTCACTAAATGACTTCTCTTAGTAGCTTTATACTTGCAACTAGAACAAGAATAGGGTTTTTCGCCTGTATGTGTCCTGATATGTTCAACTAATTTGCTTTTGTTTCTCACTCGAAATTCACACACGGAACAAGAATATGGTTTTTCTGTCGTATGAGTCTTTATATGACTATTTAGATTACTTTTGTCAGATGCTTTATATTCACAAATTGAACAAGAGTATGGTTTTTCTCCTGTATGCGCCCTCATATGTGCACCTAATCTACTCTTTGTGATTGTTTTATAGTCACAAATAGAACATGCATAAGGCTTTTCGCCTGTATGCGTCCTCATATGTTCAACTAATGTGCATTTGTTTCTTGCTCTATACTCACAAACTGTACATGCATGTGGTTTTTCTCCTGAATGAACCTTCATATGTCCAAGTAATATATTTTTGGTTGTTGCTCTATGTTCGCAAATAGAACAAGAATAAGGTTTTTCTCCTGTATGCATCCGCATATGTGCAACTAATCTACAATTTTTTCTTGCTCTATATTCACAAAAAGGGCATGCGTACGGTTTTTCTCCTGTATGTACCTTGATATGGGCACCTAATAAATGTTTTCTTGTTGCTCTATATTCACAAACAGAACAGGAATAAGGTTTTTCTTCTGCATGTGTTTTGATATGTTTAACTAAATTACTTCTGTCAGTTTTAAAACCACAAACAGAACAAGGATACAGTTTCTTTCCATTATGAGTTTTCATATGTCTCACTAAATGACTTTTCTGTGTTGCTTTATACATGCAATTAAAACAAGAATAAGGTTTTTCTCCTGTATGCACCTTCATATGACTCGCTAAACTTTGTTTAAGTGCCGATTTATACTCACAAATAGAACAAACATAAGGTTTCTCCCCAGTATGCGTCCTCATATGTACAATTAAATTATGTTTCCTGTCTGCTTTATACTCACAAACAGAACATACATAAGGCTTTCTTACAATACGGGTCTTCATATGTTCCAAACGATTACTCTTCTCGTCTGTTTCATATTCACTGATTTTGCAGCACACAAATGATTTCTCTATAACACTTTTATTTTCTGGGCACGTGGCATGCAATTCAGTTTTTATATCAAGCTCCTCCTGTTTAATAGTCATTACCTGATAAGTTGTGTTGTCGAAATTTCCTTTGACGATATCTTGCTGTGCAAGTAAATTTCCAACTACTTCATTTACAGCGACGTTGCTGACTGTTGGACTGCACCACTTATAATAATCAACTAATTCGTGCTTCACGTCCATTGTTATTAATTTGACGAGCTCTAATCAATTAATGTATCAAATGAATCAACTGTAAAAAAACAGGGTCAGGTAAGTTGATATTAAATTGTTATTTAAAATGACACAAAAATGTCATAGGTATAACTGTATCCACTTACGTCCAATATAATTTAGTAATATAAAATTCAAATATGTAATTCATACAGAGCTTTAACTTGGTAACAAATAATGCCCTATATTTAAGGCAGGTATTCTATACAAACTCTTTACTGGAACAGAACGAACAGAGATATGGCATAACAGATAACACATAGGGCTAAATGGAAATCAAAGGAACTACAGCAATGTATAGTTCGTTTAGTTACACCTGACCAGGCATCTGGTAGGTTTTAATGATTTCAATAACTCATACTTACCTATTATCTGTTAATGAGAACATAATGATTATGATATTAGCAAATATACTTTCTTTATAAAATCTGATGCTCTTAAATTTTACATTTTTGATTTACTCTAAAGCAGTGGTTCCCAAACTTATTTGGCCTACCGCCCCCTTTTCAGAAAAAAAAAATACTCAGCGCCCCCTGAAAATCTACATTCTTTAAGTAAACAAACAGAAAGATATTGTAGTGGTAGCTTCTTGAGACTGATAGTTACTATCTATAAGAGTGTTTCTAAGTAAGAAATTATTTTGAAAGGATACATTAATAACAATTAAAATTACAAAGGGGGATTTATACATTAAAAGTACAACATAAATATTTGAAAATTGTTTGATGAATGATACATTAGATAAATTGTAATAGTTTATTAAAAAGGTTCGAGCATATAAGTTGATTTAGTTGAGATAACATCAGAGCTTATATTTTAATTTTTAGGTATTAACTGACCATCGGAATAATTAAAGTGAAAGCCAAACTCAAATGATTATCTGAAAAAGTCAATTATGAAATGTTATAATAAAATATACCATATAGAAATTTTTTATAAATTATTATTGCTAGAGAAAATGATATTTTTGAAATAAACAAATCTAATATGAATTTGTAACCTGTATTTTGAGCAAAAAGCAAATTTGAATAATAAAAACCCTTTATTTTAATGGTATTTAGTTTCTGGATGGTGTAATAAAAGTCAAATTAAAGTAACGGAGAATAAACTGAATAAATAAAGTAACAAACGGTATGAAGAAGAATAAGAACATTTAATAATAGTAAATAGTCTTCTTGGAATAAATAAATCTGTAACTTGCATTTTGTGTGTTTATTTAGAAAATAATGTTACACTATATTACACAACAGATGAAATATGTACGAATGGTTTTTCTAAATCTTCTTATCTTCTCTTCCTTCTTTAAGCTTTTACAGTCCCTTTATTTTTATTCACCGCCCCCCAAATGCGTCAGAGGCTACTATCGCCTTCCCCCTCGGATCGTTCCAGCGCCCCCCAGGGGGCGATATCGTCCACTTTGGGAATCACTGCTCTAAAGAAATACAGTTCATCTTCGCGAAAAGTTAAAAATAATGTTGAGTATAGGCTTGAATGAAAAACGTAAACTAATTGTGTGTGACCTTGGTGATTGAGGTACTATAAAACTAAAGAAAAAATAACAAATGTGAAAAGAATCATGGGTAGGCCTCGAAAGTGCTTTCAAATCATGGAAAATTCAAATTAACTTGACTAGGAAAATAAAACACAAAATACAGTATCATACAATGTACTTACATATACAAAATCGAAAAATGAAATTAAGATTACAGACAGTAGTGTAAGGTTTACAATAGTTATTTATGAAACAAGTTGCAAAATGTGGGTGTTCTTTACACGAGTCGTAAATCTCGTAACTTACAAAGAGTGAAAAACATGAAATTTTAGATATTGTAGTTTATTTTGACACCAGCGTTCTGCACCCAAATTGGACGCGAAATAATTCATTTAATGCAATTTGTACAGCTGCGGAAATAAAAAGCGGGACACAAAATTTTTGCCGAAGTTAAATTGTCTGAATAAATTCATTTTCGATGCTATCCCAAGCTTCTTGTGCTGCATTAACCTGTTCGTCTTTGTTCATTGACACATTATAGAAAGCATTTCATAAAAAATCAGGAAGGCAACATTACAATGTTCAAATAGTAAAAAATGACCCTACAGAACTTGTCCCGGTTTATGTTTCCGCAACTGTACAAGAGTGATCCATTTTATGTGTAGAGTTAATTTTGAGGTTAGAAAATCCACATAAAAAAAGTCACTTGTAAAAATTTGAAAACCCTACTACTGGCTTACTTGCGTCGCCCTGAGTCAATTGACACCAAAATCAGCCAATTCGGCCCACGGGTTCGCTCTCAAAGTGGCGCCAATCAATCAAGCAATGAAAATTATGTTTTGACATACAAATTTGCGGAATTCCGTGAAAAATAGTTATTTGTATAATAAGTACATAAGTAAATTTTGCTGCACCGACTGATCGTTGGTACGAGTGTTGACATCAGACATCACCATGTGACAAATGATGTTCGAAAAATCTAAGGGGATACCTGTAACAGTGACAAGGATTAATGAGAATATACAGGGTCAGTTTTTTTTTTGTTTATCATAGGGATCTCGGAAAGTATTGGAGATAGAGAGACGGTTAAATAGGGAAATAATTGCAGTTTTACGAGCTCAATTCAATGAGCTTTTTGTTTTTTGGAAAAAATGCAAGCCTAACTAGATATTTCGCAAAAATTATTTTTTTCTAATTTCGTTCGGTGCCTATAGCTCTGTTATTATTGACTTTAGAAAACATATGTGAAGGAAAAAGTTGTAGATAATTATGTGCTTAATAATACAGTCTAACCAAATGTTTTATTTCAGCTATAGTTTTTGAGGTATGACACAAACTTGTGTTTTTTCTAATCGAAACCATAGTCCGCCATGACTTTATAAAAAATCCATTTTCAACGATTCTAACGATATACCACTTGACATAGTTATTTTTATAAATAAATAAGTTCTGGGTATTTTTCTCTTTTTGTTTTCGAACTGTTCAAGTTGTAGGCTACAGAAACAATTAATAGATGCGAGCGACAATTATTGACAGGTGCAAATAATTTAGTTTCTAATTAATGTTTATTGAGGTTTCGTAAATTATCAATATTAATTTTTCTAATCAAGAAAAGCGTGATATGATTGAGTGTTGCATTTTGTGCCATAAAAATGCCGTAAAAGCTGCACAACAGTATTTCGAACGGTATTTTGATTGTCGCCAGCCTTCTCTACCTACCTTTAAGAGACTGTATGATAATTTGGGAAAGTATGGTTCTTTCTGTAAACCAAATAAGGCTGCAAGAGGCATTAATGAAGAGGCAGAGATAAACGAATTGGCACTTGTAATGCAAAATCCATTGATTTCAACCCGAGAAATTGAAACGGAAGCAGGCACGTCACAACTTACTGTTGTAAGAGTACTGAAAAAGCATAGTTTTCATCCCTAAAAATTATCAGTTGCACAAACACTACACCGTCATGACTACAATAAGCGTATTGAATATTGTACTTGGTTTAGTAACATGTGTGAAGCTGACCCTCAGTTTACATTTAAAGTTTTGTGGACGGATGAAACACGATTTACGAACTGCGGCGTGTTTAATAGACATAATCAACATCTATGGAGGCAAGAAAATCCGCAGGATAATGGACACACTGCAATCAGGATGGAAAATGAAGAGGACATTTACTCAAAAATGATGCCTACACCGACCCATCCATAATCAGTGTTCCGGTACGATTTGTATTTAATTTCTTTTTGTTATCGTTCAATTTATTTATTTAAATTTTTCCACATACTGTATTTTGTTTTTGTTTAATTATAGATTTAGATACCCAAACATTCATAAACGATATAGAATCGGATGACAAAGTCACACTTAATGTTAATACGATAAATGAAATGGAAGAAAATATAAAGTGCACAACCAGTGGTTTTTGTTTTAGAATTTTTCATATGAACATAAGAAGTATTGCAAAGAATTTTGATGAATTTGAGTTACTTATTACTGAAAGCAATCTAAACTTTGATTTCATAATACTTTCTGAAACTTGGCTTATTGAAGATGCGTCGTGCTTTAATATCGATGGTTACACAACCTACTACAACAGTAAATTTGGAAAATCAAATTTACCTGTTAATATCACTATGTTTCATTTTGATAAGCAATATAACATAATAAGATCAAAAACTACAATCGCAAACAAACAGTGTGCTATAAGATCAGTTTATAGACCTCCTTCATATCCAGTTACTGATTTTTTAGAGCAAATGGAACAGTACATATCTGATAATGGTAAACTTGCTTGTGAATTTTTCGTTGGTGACATTAATATTGACCTACTAAATTCTAGCGATCCAAACGTTCATAATTATTTAGATATTTTAAGTAGAAACAGTTTCATTCATGTATAAATGCACCTATTCGAAATAATAAAACATGCATCATGGTGGATGCATGTTTTATTATCTTTGCTAAAATAAATAATTACCCCTTTGATATAATACCAGTAGTTCTACATTCCAAAATTACAGATCATTGTCCAATTTTACTGCAACTTAGCTGTCCAAACTCCAATGATAATTTAAAATCTGGTGGCATTATAATTGTGAAGAAACAACAAAAAACTATAAAGATTGTGGATTACCAAAAATTAAAAAAAAATCTGAGTTCAGTTCTTAGGGATCAAATATAGTCAGAAAATATTGATGCTTCACTAGAAACACTTGTCGGACTAATACTAATACTAATACTAATTCTTGGAGTAGAATAAAAGTACTAAATAATAAATAAAAAAGAGAAAACCATGGATCACTAATGGCATTATTCAATCTATAAACATTAGGGATAAATTATATCATCAAGCCCGTTTGTATCCTAATAATGTAATAATACAAGGTACTTATCTCAGATATAAAACTTCAATCTCACATCTGATTAAAACTGCAAAAAATAGTTATTACAAACCAAAATATGAAATATATAAAAATAATTCACAGAAACTTTGGAAATTAGCGAAAGAATCACTTAATAAGAATCGACCAAAACAATAAATTCACTAAAAATTAATGGTGCAGATCTAAAAGAGGAATCTGAAATAGCTATGAAATTTAATGAATATTTTATTAATATGAAAAATCTAGCAGAACAAATTAAAATTGACTGAGAAAATATAAATGCAATGCTAAATCAGGTACCGAAAAACGACAATAACTTCTTTTTAACACCGACAGACGCAACTTAGGGTTTGAACATAATAAACTCACTAATATCTAATAAATCTCCAGGTGCAGATAATATTACGGCCACAGTCCTTAAATCTATCTCAGAAATAATTGCTGAACCACTTACAATGACATATAATGTATGTTTTTTATATGGTTACTTTCGCAATTGTCTCAAAACTGCTATCGTAATTCCATTATATAAAGATTGCTCTAGAGATTCTGTTAATAACTATAGGCCTATATCTTTAATAACAAACATTGCCAAAATTCTTGAAAAATTAATAAAACGTAGACTTATGAACTTCTTATTAAAGTACAACATTATATCACCAAATCAATATGGATTTATGTAAAATAAAAGAACTGAAGATGCAGTAACCCACCTTTCTAGCAATATATATGATTTACTAGATAACTCTAAAGCATGTGCTGCTATATTTCTTGATTTGGCAAAGGCCTTCCACACCGTGAATCATGACATATTACTGAAAACAATGGAAATTCATGGGGTACGAAGAGTTCCTCCAGATCTGTTCAAAAATTATGTATGCAATAGGACTCAGGTTGTAAAAGTTAAAGAACATATAAGTCCGCCTTTAACAACAATGTGTGGAATTCCGCAGGGAACCGTATTAGGTCCGATTTTATTTTTAATCTACATTAACGACCTGTTAACTTCCACGGTAATCGAAGGTAATATTATTGCATATGCAGATGACACTGTCTTAGTGACTAATGCTGAAAATTGGGATATTGTTAAAAATTCAGTTATACGAGATCTAAATGTTATAAAAAAATGGTTAGATGCAAATATATTAACGATAAATTTTTCTAAAAGCTACTTTGTTTGCTTTAGTATTTATGAAAATACACAACCGACATATTCAGAAATTATAATAAATACACAGTAGTAACTGCCCATTAAGCAACTGTAAATGCATAAAAATTCATTAAGCTACATCTGTAAAGTATCTAGGCATTATTATCGACCAATATATGAGATGGGATGTCTATATTACTTACCTGTGCAGTAAGCTCAGAAAACTATTGTATACTTTTAAAAAAACTTTTAAACCTTTCGTCAGCTTACTGTTTTTTATTATGCACTAGCGCAATCACTAGTATCATATTGCATTATTGGTTGGGGTGGAGCAGGTGGGATGTATGTGGAGCGTGTTAAGATAATACAAAAATGCATCTTAAAGGTAATTCTGAAAAACAATATTTTATATTCTACTCGCCTCGTTTATCAAGAAACTGAAATATTTAACGTTTCTCAATTGTACTGTCTTTCTATTTTAAAATATATAAATAAAAACCCTTTGTCTATTAGTCGATTTGCTCATGAATATAGTACTAGAAACCAAACTGATGCTATTCCAATAAGAACCAATAAGGCAATTGGCCAAAAATGCTTAAAATACTATGCACAAAAGTTTTTAATAAATTTCAGAGATACATAAAAGAATCAGATATACATCTAAATTTCAGAAATGTTAAAAAAGTTTGTAAGATCTTTGTGAGGCACAATATTAGAGACATGACAGATTTCAGTTAAGAGTTTCAACAAACAAAGAAGAAAAAAAAAGATGCAGTTTGGAGCGGGAGCTGTTTGTGCGAATTAATTTAATAATTGATTAGCATAAATAGTTTTTGTTTTAAAGTTAATTTGTTAATTAATATGTTACACATCATTTATCGTTTTTACTTTAAATAAACGGACAAGTAGAATAATTATGATTATACAGCGCAATACCACACGCGACCTTTAGCGGTCTAAGTGGTCTAATCCTGTTATTCCTAAATGATACTTTGTTTATAATCTCTGAAACTTCTTTGTGGCGTGAATCTATAATTCATATTCTTTTTTGGGTATTTCACCATTCTGCAAATTAAAATTATTAAATAACGTATTAAATAACGAACGTTTCGAGGGACAATCTGCCCTCGTTGTCAACGAATAGCAATTAAAAGGAAACAAGAAAACTTAGCTTTTTCACGGAGATTGAAATAATGTTCTTCTTTATTATTACTATTATTTTACATCTTATTGAACTGGCAGTTTAATAAATTGCACATACTAAAGTTAGTTCGGCACCCATCATGTGTAATTTTTGTGATGACAATGCCAATTTCTTTAAGTAATGACAATGCTTGTTTTGTCAAGGGAACCTTTTGTTCGCTGTTGATACCTGCAATACAAAAATATCGCAATGGTAAATATCCCAATGTTGAACAGAGGAGACCCAAAATTAAGTACATTTTTTACGATACATTAATTGGTGATCGTTATCTTCACTCTCTGCAGAACGATTTTGATAATAAGTTAGATGAATTACCCTTACAGACACGTGGTATGCTCGAATGGTTTCAACACGATGGGGCAACACCACATAATCAGCTAACGGTACGAAATCATTTAAATGAAACATTCCCGAACTCATGGATAGGAAGAAACGCGCCGGTTACATGGCCACCTCAATCCCCCGATCTATCTGTTTTAGATTTTTATTTATGGGGAATGGTAAGAAATAGGGTGTATCAAAAATCGTACTACACAATAGACGACCTTAGAGAAGCTGTACTAGAAGCTTTTGTTAATATTGATGGACGTTTCGTTAGAAAAGCAACAAATTCGGTTTTAAAAAGGTAACTTGTGCATTAATCATAATGGTGGTCCTTTTGAACATCTTCAGTCTTAAATACTTTACTTACTTTAATTACGTTGTTTTGGTACTACTTTATTTATATTTCAATTTCCTTTATTGTTTCTTAATTTATCGGTTGCCATTCTCTGTTTATTAGTTTTATTTAAAATTGCAACTCCAACGGAATAAATATTTCACACCAAAATAATTGTTTATAATTAAGAAATTAAAAGAAAACTTTTAATAACTAACTTGAATTTTATTATTAAACACGATGTGCATCTATCAATTGTTTCCATAGCCTACTACTTGAACAGTTCGAAAATGAAAAGAAATAAATAGCCATAATTTATTTATTTCTAAAAATAACTATAGCAATAGGTATATCGTTAGAATCGTTGAAAAATGGCCTTTTTTATAAAGTCATGGCCGACTATGGTTTCTATTAGAAAAAACACAAGTTTGTGACATAACTTAAAAATTACAGCTTCAATAAAAAAATTGGTTAGACTGTGTTATTAAGCACATAATTATCTACAACTTTTTACTTTACACATTTTTTCTAAAGACAATGATAACAGAGCTATAGGCACCGAACGAAATTAGAAAAAAATCATTTTTGCGAAATATCTAATTAGCCTTGCATTTTTTCCAAAAAACAAAAAGCTCATTAAATTGAGCTCGTAAAACTGCAATTCCTTCCTCATTTAACCGTCTCTCTATCTCCAATACTTTCCGAGATCACCATGCTAAACATTAAAAAAAACTCACCTTGTATATGATAGGAATGATACGAGATACAGAGGGCACACGCGACGTAGCCAAGGGTGACTTTACAATTGAAGAAGGCATGGTTATTACAGATCACGGCAATAAAATAGTATACAAAGGTGCTATTAAGAATATTACTTTATATATGAATTGTATGTAAGTTATTAGTAGCTTCACCGTACTTATGCGAACGTTTTGTCCGTCCGTCCGTCTGTCTGTCTGTCTGGATCGCCTGTAACTTTCGAACGGCTACAGATATCGAAATTTTGAAAGGGGGCAAAGTTGTTGCTAAGGTCCCGAGCACCTTCATGCGCTATTTGGTTTTGGCGAAAGGTGGCGATTTTCCACTTTGCAAAATTTCCAAACATTGTAGCACAGTGGCGGCTTGTCCACTTGGCGCCATCTACAGAAGTTCGGTGGTCACGTTTTGAACTACACATTCTGGGTGCACTGTAATACTTAATGTTTGCGCAGTGCTGAAGCTACTCTTTAGACCTGTACTTGAGCAGTTTATTCCCTAAATTAGAAGCTTAAGATCTTTTGTACGGAGCACTAAATTACGTTATAAGATCGTCTAATAACTTGTTTATATTTTTGTTTGTCGGATCACCGTAACAACTAACATCTGGTGATCATGACATTACTCCCCCCCCCCCCCCCCCAAGAAAGGGTTGGGAGAAGGAGACCAGGTAGAAAAACGAATATAATCTCGGATGAAACACAACACTACACATACACTGTCACTGGTTGCACGAACCTGGGTCGTTAATAAAGCGTTTCTTCCTATTTTAGAAATAAAAACTGAAAAGAGAAAAACGGCCAGCATATGTATGAAAAGATAAAAAAATATAAGCAACAAACAAATAAACATATGGAAGCTAAAGCTTATGTTAATCTAGAAAGTAGGATGATTTCAGTCGATCGAAACTGACTGTCCCGGCAATGCCTTCCAGCGACATCTATTTATCTATCCTTTGACAAGACTTTAAAATTACCTAAATAATTAGGTTTGATGCCCTTCTTGTGTGTACAATTTCTAAGGTACACGTGTTTGCATGATTCTAAATCCTTGTGGATGTGTGGGTTATGATTAGGATAATTTTTGTTAAAGATTTTTTTGGCCCGTGATGTAGCGTTTTAATCTGGCTAGAAATGCTGACATTAAAATGTCCTACGGTTGAGTAGAATTGTTATCGTCGAAGAAAACATTTGGCAATATAAGAGATGGCCCATAAAGTATTTCGGCAGGAAAAACTTGTAATTCTGATTTAATACTGGATTTAAGAGATAAAAGTATCCGTAGGGGTCTATCTGGCCAAGAATCTATACCTGTTGAATTTAAAGCGTCTTTTAATGTGCGATTAAAGCGTTCGATGATTCCCCGGAATGATATGTACTAGATCGGATATTTTTAATTCCTAATAAGGATATGAAGTTTGCCCAAGGACGTGTTTGAAGTAGTAGTATTAGTAGTAGTAGTTGTGGAAAGATTAATGTCAAGCAAATAGTCCTTCATATGCCCTTTTTGCCAACCCCATGCCATTCCCGTAACTACCCCCACTGTCATTTTCTACATCAAACTCTTCTCCTTGCATAAATCTTCCCGACTCTCTGATGAACTGCAGGATGTCGACTCACGCTAGGGAGTTCAGCTCCATCGAAGTATACGTGCACCAAAAGTTTTAATCCTCAGTCGCTGGTACTCCTTACACTGCCCACGACAAACAAAATGTTCCTGTATTCCTAGCAATGTTAGTTGCCTTTTTAATTTACAATGGCCTGTCAAGATCCCTATCAAAAGGGAGCCGTTAGCTAGACTGCTATATGGTACTTCACCTGACGACAGCCTCTGCACCTTCTCCACTCTTCCTCGCTAGTCTTGTAAGTCCACTCCGTTAGAGAAGTTGAGACCTGCTGTCTTGTGATGCCTAGAAGGGGTTCTGGTCGAATACTGATGTCCTCGGCTCCGAGTCTGGCTAGTTCATCGGCCTTCTCGTTGCCCTGAACACCCGTGTGTCCTGGAATCCAAACAAGTTCAACGTGCTTGTCTCTTACCAGTTCTGCTAAAGCATCTCCACATTTCTGGACGAGGGCGAGTAGATTGCTTTTAGTGCAGCCTGGCTATCAGCTCATCAGATATAGATTTTACACTCTAGTAACGTCCTGATTTCATTCTTAGCTGCCACCGATAGTATGGCGTAAACTTCTGCTTGGAATATCGTGGTGAGTTCTCCTAAAGCATAGTTTTCTTCTGCATATATTCCTGCTTCAGAGGATTGCCTGTCCGCTATTCGGGAACCATATCCGTATAGCATATTAAGGTATCCGACTGGAATTTAACCTGTTTCTGCTCCCACTCATCCCTAGTTGGCACACTGAGAGAATACCCTTTTTCCAACCTTAGCCGGTCGTCCGCTTTGGTTACTTTGTAAGTTGACAAAGGTATTTCTCTAGCCGCCACTTCAGCAATTATTGCGTGACCTATGCATATTCCTCGTCTCTTCCAAAGTCCCGCATACTGAGGTGGGTAGCCATGGCCTCCCTCTTTATCCAAGAGCAGGCCAGGGAATCCCAGTATAATCTCAAAAGCGGCTGTCGGGGTTGTCCTCATTGCAACGGTGATTCCCAGACAGGCCTTTTCCAGTCTTAAGAAAATTGTGGGTCGTTCAATACTTGGCTACCAGGTCACTGAGCCATATTGACCTCTTGGGCTTATTACCAATATGTAGAGCCAATGCAGAATCTGAGAGTTGATCCTCCAGTTCTTATCCACCACCCGGCGCAGTTACCATAAGGTTGCTATCGACTTATATACAGTTTCATCGATATGCGACCTCCAACTTAATTTACTATCCAGGATTATACTCCAAAGTATTTGACCCCCTGCACTAGTGTGAGTGGTTTTCCATACACTATGGGTGCCCTGAAATCCTCAGGTTTCCTTCTTTTAGTGAAGAGAATGATCTCTGTCTTAAGTGGGTTTACCGACAGACCTTTCTCCTCATACCACCTTTCGATAATCCCCTATTACAGACGATGCTTAAAAACCTGCCAGTCACAAGTACCAGCCCATCGTCTGCGTATGCCTGTACGTAGAAATCTTCTACCGTTAGGTGTTACAGCAGACCGTCCATTTTGAGGCACCATAAATGAGGTGATAGGCCTTGCGCTCACAGAACAGTCCCCTAGGTTCGCCGCCATGGTTTTTTCTTCCAACGCCGATCTTACCCAACTGACCATCGCGAAAGAAGTGTCTCTAGCCTGCAGGGCCTGACTTATGGTAGACGTTCTTGCCTTATCAAAAGCTCCTTCAATATCAAAAAGAACTTCCTTATAATGAAGTGTTCTTTCAACCTTATGCACGACTGCGCGGAGTGTGGTTTCAATTGATCTTCCACGTCTATATGCGTGCTGGTTTCTGTGGAAAGAGTATTCGTTTATCACCTTCTCCATTACACATCTATCAATAATTACCCTTTCTAGGTTTCTTAAAGGAAAGGACGTAAGACTAATAGGTCTAAATGATTTGGTATCCGTGTAGTATTTCTTTCCTGTCTTAGGAATGAAGAACACTCTGGCTGCCTTCTGTTGTTCTGGGACACATACTGTTGGACATTTAGAACACTTGGAAGAAGGTAAGAAGGATATCCAGACCTTTCTGAAGCAATGCTAGGAATATTTCATCTGGCCCTGGCGGCTTAAAGGGTTCGAACTCGTTCCCCGCCCATGTGGCCGCACCCTCCTTCATAACACACTCAGCGAACTAGCAATTCTCTGTAGGATCCTGTTCCTGCTCCACCATGTGTGTTAATTGGATGGTGCCATCATTGGGAAAGCGAACTTCCAGTAGGTAATGTAATGATTCCATGACCCATCACTCCTCTTAAGCGCTCCTATAGTTTGACTTGTGTCGCGGCTTAAGATTTCCATCAGTGTTTGAGAATCCGATGTGGAGCTTAACTCCGCACAGTATTTCTACCAGCTGTTTTTTTTTACTGCGCCTCAACTCTTTTTTAAAATTACTCCGTTATTTAAAAGTTGTCCCAGGAGGCCTCTATCCCATCTTTGACAGCTCGGTTAAAGGTTCGTCTAAATTCCTTACGCAGATCGGCTAAGGTGCCATTCCACCATGGAACCCTGCGTACCCCCAGAAAAAAAAATCGCTTGATAAATCCGTGAATTTGCCTAATATGCCGTTGTTGAAACTCGAAATATAACAGATATTCACGTTAAAACAGTCGCTTTTAATGGCAAAACAGAAATATTTGTCTAGCATATTCTCTTAGCATAAAGCCAAAAAAGTAACACCTTTACTACCATAGGTTACTGAGATGTAAATCAGTTTTCTAAAGTCTGCGAATGCAAAGTTCGAAGGGGCACTGACGGGGAACCAAAAAAGGGAGGCGCGGGGATTTTAAAAAAATGCATCTTTTGTAGTGTTCCACTGGCCAAAATATAACTTCCCCTAATTCTTCCTTTTATTTCGTGGGCTACGTGGTGCAAATCAGTGACCGGCGAGGTGCGACACGGGTATAGCTCAAACCAGATAGCGGAAAATAAGTCGTATTTTTCACAGTAATAAAGCAATACAAGTAATTGTTTCACTAAAAATGTCTTCATTACTTTCTACACATTTGATACGCTGGAAGAATGCATGTATGTGCAATAATTTTCAAAATACCTCGATACTGAAATTTATACTGCGCCTTCTCGGTACGTTTCGTTTAAACAATTTCTGTAAATTTATTAGAAATAATTTCGAAATTAATTTGATATCATACGAATCTAGGAAGAACAAGCTTTCCACTAATTTAAAAATCTTTGAAAATATCCAAAACTTAGCTTGTAAATGAGATGTACACATAAAATTCCTCAATTTTCAGTAACGAAAAAAAATAGAAATATTTTTTCTGGCTTTCGCAATTGTAATCAAAATTACGCCCTCCACATTTAGATCCGCAAGGTCATTCCAGATAGTGTACTGTTTGAAACTATATCTTCGAGTACACACCCAATAGCGTCTTTTGAAGAACCTATTCCCGACTATGAATGGAATATTTCCAAATATGGATAAACCATGGTGATTCCATTAAATATCCTCGAAGGTCTCTATATTTGTCACCCAATTACTACGTTTTACTTACAACAAATAATCTACAGCTCGACAAGTCATTAAAATATCGATTCCTTGAAAGATGCTATTGTAGAAGCATGTTTTAACATAACCCCTATAATATAAGAGCATATCCGTCGTAACTTCTATGACAGATGAAGCCATTGTTTGCCAGTAAATGCAAGCATATTTGAACATTAGATTACCTTATTAGTACATGTACCTTTGCTTCTAATAACTGTTCTGGATCACTTTTAGATTGTAATGTAACTTCAGGCTGGTTTATTTACTACATAAATTAGATAATAAAAGCTGTTCTATTTACTACTTTTTCTTGTTACTGGAAGGCAAATAAAATTTATTTCTGCTGAAAGCGTTTATTTAGATTTTACAGTACTACTTACACTGAACACTTTTCATAAAACTACAGTATAGTCCCAGTTATCCCAGTAGTGATTACCCGACTTCCGCATTAACCGACACAAATATCATTTTTAAAAATTCCGGATTATACAAGGTTAGTTTGAAATTTATCCGATTTATCCGAGCTTTAATTAGGGGATTCCCCTATTTATATGGTAAACAATGACAAAGCAAATCGTTGTTTGTTTGCAGTTGGATGTGCTGTGGATTACAGTTATATTTTACGTAAATACATCGTCAGTTATACCTACTCGTTCATATTTCTTGTGTACATTCAGTAATATACATATAATCGCGTTATCCAAGTTTCCGCTTATCCCATGCAGGTGCCGCCCACGTAACCTAGGATAATTGGGACTATACCTATCTCAAAAATATTAATAAATAGCACTATTTCTTAAATAATTCGTAATAATTTATTGAAATAAATAAAACAATGCAAACTTGATGCGCCTAAAATTAAATTAAAATTGTTTTTCAGTTTTGCCCAATCACATAACTCAATGGTATCTTTTATAACTTCTCAATGTTTATGTCTGACAGCCAGTGAGACACACTGTATATTACCTATGTTCAGAGGGATAGCAATCCTTGTACTTTATCAACGATTTACTTACACAGACAACAAGAATAAGATTTTTCTGTCGTATGAATAGCCTCTACACCGCTAAGTTAATGGTAATATTAATACATACTTGTCAGCTGATTAATGTTTAGAAATACAATACTAACTCTTGTCTTTTCTATGCGTCTTCATATGTCTCACTAAATGACTTCTCTTAGTTGCTTTATGTTCGCAAACGGAACAAGAATAGGGTTTTTCTCCTGTATGTATTCTGATATGTTCAACTAACTTGCTTTTTTTTCTCGCTCTATATTCACAAAAAGAACAAGTAAAAGGTTTTACAATCGTATGAGTCTTCATATGACTAATTACATTACTTCTGTCAGATGATTCATATTCACAAACAAAACAAGAATAAGGTTTTTCTCTTGTATGCGTCTTCACATGTCTCACTAAATTACTTTTCGTAGTTGCTTTGTACTCACAATTCGAACAAGAATAGGGTTTTTCTCCTGTATGCGTTCTGATATGTGCAACTAATTTGATTTTATCTCTTGCTCTATATTCACAAAGGGAACAAGAATAAGATTTTTCTGTCGTACGGGCCTTGATGTGACTCTTTACATTACTTCTGTCATATGAATTATATTCAAAAATAGAGCTGGAACAAGGTTTTTTACTTATATGTGTCTTCATATGTCTCACTAAATGGCTTCTATTAGTTGCTTTATACTCGCAATTAGAACAAGAATAGGGTTTTTCTCCTGTATGCGTTCTAATGTGTTCAACTAATTTGCTTTTGTTGCTTGCTCCATATTCACAAAGGGAACAAGGAAAAGGTTTTTTTATCGAATGAGTCTTCATATGATTAAGTACATTAATTCTGTCAGATGCTTTATATTCACAGACGGAACAAGAATAAGGTTTTTCTCTTGCATGAGTCTTCATATGTCTCACTAAATGACTTCTCTTTGTTCCTTTATAATCGCAATTAGAACAAGAATAGCGTTTTTCTCCTGTATGCGTCCTGATATGTTCAACTATTTTGCTTTTGTGTCTTGCTCTGTATTCACAAAAGGAACAAGAAAAAGGTTTTTCGGTTGTATGAGTTTTCATATGACAAATTACATTACTTCTGTTAGATGCTTTATACTCACAAATAGAACAAGCATATGGTTTTTCTCCTGTATGCCTCTTCATATGGCTCACTAAAGAGCTTTTATGTGCTGCTTTATACTCACAAATTGAACACACATATGGTTTTTCTCCTGTATGCTTCCTTATATGTGTAACTAAATTACTTTTTGCATGCGTTTGGAATTCACAATCAGAACATTTGTACGGCTTTTCTCCTGTATGAGTCCTCATATGGCTAACTAAATTAATCTTCACAGTTCCTTGGTATTCACAAACAGAACATTGGTACGGTTTTTCCCCTGTATGCGTCCTCATATGTATAACTAATCTAATTTTCCTGTCCGCTTTATAGTCACAAACAGAACATACAAAAGGCTTTCTTCCTTTATGAATTTTCATATGTTCCAAAAGATCACTCTTCTGGTCTGTTTTATATTCACAGATTTTACAGGACACAAATGATTTCTCTACAACACTTTCATTTCCTGGACATGTAGCTTGCAATTCATTTTTTATATCAAGTTCCTCATGTTTAATAGTCATTACTTGATAAGTTGAGTTGTCAAAAATCCCTTCGATGATCTCTTGCTGAGCAGGTAAGTTTCCAACTGCTTCATTCACATCGACTTTGTTGGTCGTTGAATTGCAGCAATTATAATCAACCAACTCCTGCTTCACCTCCATTATTATAAATATGACAAGCTCCAATCAATGTATCAAGTGAACTGTAAAAAGACAATGTCAAGTTAGTTTAGGTTAAGGTGGTAATTTTTAATTAAAATTAAACAAATGTCTCTTGCAACTAAATCCACTTACATACATGCTATAATTTTGTACAAGATTACCATAATTTTGTAAGATAAAATTCAAATATGTGATTTGTACAAAGCATATAGCTTGGAAACTAAGAGCACAGTAGGATTTAAACCCCTGGGTTCATTATACGCAATACGTAGCGCAATCATTATTATTAATCACAGATTTTAACTACCGCACTTTGCTTAGATCTAACAATATATGAGGGAGGCTCCACCATTGAGGTAGTAAAATGCCTGCGTTGCAGCTTCAAATTGAAGTAAACAGTAAATATTAATAAATAAACAATTGCATGTGGCTTTAGCGTACAAGATAAGAAAAAGGATGAATATCTTGGCCGATTACAAAAAAAAAAACTAGAACTGTGTACAAAACCTAAAATACGCAATTCAGGTAGAAATTCAAAATGTTATAGTTATTTAAATAATACTTGTTTTCTTATCTACTTGTCGTGTTAAAATTTTAATTATTAGACAATAAGCTAATTAAATAATTTAAAAATCGTTTTCCGTTACACTTTACTACATTGTCGTTATTACAAATCTACAAATATCGATTTTTACCACTATTTCATGTTGTTTCCTGTTTGGATATTTGTTGTCTCCTTCTAGCCTATCTTTAGTTTGACGGCTTATGGTTGCCAAAAATACGGATAAAATATAATTAAATGCAGTGACTGCTCCGCGAAAGTCGAAACTGCTCTTACTAAACGCTGTGTTAACCCAAATGCAGAAATTATTTGCTAGGGAGTATGGAAATCTTATTAGTTTACTGTAAATCGAAAAGCACTCCAGAAGCACATTAGAAGTTTTCGTGTCAATATGGCCATTTATAAGTGCTTATTCTGAAAAATATTAGCTCCACGGAGATCTCCGCGTGTTATTTTGGCAGCCAGCTATTGTAAAACACTAATATTGTGGTTAGTGGGTACCATAAATACGGATAAAATATAATAAAATACAAGATCTACTATAACGGAAAAACAATAGATGATGGCCAGTCAGTTTAAAAATTATTTGCATTGTTCTTCAAATCAGCTTACGAAAATGACGATAATTTTTCGAACGACTTCTTAAATTTGTTTCAAACCTCTTCACATGACTATAATTTTGCTGAAAACCTAATCAATTTTTGTAGACTTCATAATAGGTTACGTTCACTTGACAAAAATAAGGGACCTGGTTTAGACGTAATCTTTTAAAATTAAATGTAAAAAAGCATTTCTGAAATGTGCAGAGAAACTGTTGGATCTGCACCCTAACACACCAGAAGAAGACGTTTGCAAAAGATTAGCAAGAGCTTTTGATGTACATAGAACTTTAATGCCAGAATTTAAATTTCCCACCAGTTTTTAGTTCTATAAAGTTACTAAAACAAATTTTACCAACATATATTTTTAAAGGAATTCAAGTTATGCCAACATAAACCCTAAATTCTTTGAACTTGAAAATTTTTATAGGAAAAAAACGTACTTTACTTGATCTTTATATAAAACACTCATTGGTGCCGAAGTTTTTCAAACTGTATAAAAATTTGAAGAAAATCTAATTTTATTCCATGAAAAGAATTTGACACTTAAAATTTTGACATTAATGGTACCGGGTGACCATAAATGGTTGTGATTTTGTTTCTTAGGTTAGCACTGTTTATGTTGGTGGCACTATAAGTCTATGTCAAATTCGAGGTTAGCAGGTTGGGTTTTGCGTCAGTTTTGACACAAACATAGACAGATTTTTTAAAATCGTTTATTCATTAAAAATCATCCATTAATAAGAGTCATTTATAGACGATTCTCTATACATTAATAAACCCCATAAATAAACGATGAACGGAAAAAAATATTTTCATTGTGAATTTTTCGATTTTTATGAAATTTTTGTAGAAATTGAAGTTTGAGATTGGTTGAAAAACTATACTTACAAAAAAAAAAACGTTTTAGATAAAAGTAGAGAACTTTATAGTACCTTAGACAAAAGTTGTAGACATTTTTATACAGTAGTAATTAAGTAGGCAACGCTTATAACAACCTCATAGCTTTCACATATAGGTAACTTCTATTTTTAAAAATAATTTGGGAAATGGGTGGCTTTACACCGCATGCCCCTAACAAAGTTAAAAATTATATATCAAAATTATGATCTTGTTAAATGTGTTACCTACATAGCTATTACAGGATAAAATGGGCGGTCTGCTTATAATCTTGTTCTTAAGAATTTTATTTTTATCAACAATTCAGGCCCGGATTAAGGGGAGGGCCCAAGGGGCCCGGGCCCTGGGCCTCCCACCAAGAGTGGGCCTCCCACCAATATAAGGGTAAATATCACAAAACAGGAAAAATACATGTCTCTTTGCTGTGAACTGTTTATAATGATATGGAACATTTAACAAAAATTTCCATACATTCTCTCTTACTTCGCTAGCTTGATATGAAATGTAATAATAAAACTGTATATTTTAAATTAGTTAAAATTATTTAAAATCATAAAAAGTTATTGTAGGTACTGGTAAACTGGCCTGTTCTTCCAACAGCATAGTAATGCACATTAAATTTAGTTACAGTAGCTGATAATTTACTAATTTACATTAGTTATAATTATTCACAATTAAATGTTTAGTATGTTTTTACTTGAATAACACAAATTGCATTATGTTAAAAGTCAGATATACTGCGTGAATTGGACTTTAGTGACATCATTAGCAATTTTGTAGCACGAAAATCAAGGAAAGTGCCTGTACTGTAATGGTCATAACGTTATTCATTCGCTGATTTGTAATATATTTATGTCTTATTTGTGTTATGTTATACTATACTTTTTAGTGAAAACATTGAATAATTTTAACTGAATTTCTCTGCGTAAATAAATTTTGTAAATAAACTTGTGTTCGTTTCATTTCGTGGTTTTTATTACATATTGCAACACCGTGAAACAATGGGCCTCCCACCAAAATGGGCCCCGGGCCACCAATATCTTAAATCCGGCCCTGCAACAATTATAAAAAAATTTCGGAAATCGGTAAAAGGCATATTACAATAAACTTATATTTACTTATTTATTCACATTATCTTAAATTGCGTTTCAAGTCATAAGTGTTGACGGACGAAATAATTCATTAATAACGGCCGGTATTATCAACCTCATTTAACTAGAGTTTTAGTTAAAGGAGATTTAAGTTTAACGTCCCTACCGAAATGTTATATTTTTTGGCTTGTCCTATTTCTTGTTACTTTTATGGGGTAGGTCGTTTGTACAGCAGTAGAACAATTAGGCATCCTGATTATGCGTTGTGTTAAAATGGTGACTGGAAAAATGGTTACAGCTGTAAGGTAGGTATTTCTTTTGTTAATATAATCGATGTTTTGATGTAGTTGTTGATATTAGGCATTCACAAAAGCGTAACTATGATATGCCTATCATTTACTACTAGCTAGTAATCTGAATTATCTAGCTATTCAAGAAGCTGGCTAAATAATTTTAGAACTGACCTGGGGTTCGGTGCCCGCATCTGGTAGATGCTGTACAATTTTTAAACCACTTAATGCCTACTAACCGCGTGTATTCTGCTACGCATCTTGTATTTATGGCATGCTGCGATACAGTTTTCGTAATGTGCAATAACATTTCAATATGCAAATGACAGACAAGCAATCCTAATATGAATATTCCTTTGTTTCAGAATCGTGATAATATTTACAGTGTAGCGGCTGATGAAATTGCAACGAGGTGTCTTATGTGATTCTGCAGATTTCTGTCGCCTTCTTGAGGTATAGGAACATATTTATAAAAAATTATATTAAAATAAGGAAAAAGATTATTAGCATTCATAAAACACTTCCCACTCAAAACCAATATAAAAACATTTATCTACGACCACTACTAAAATTTTTCAGTGTCGTTTCTGTACTGAACTGTAATTTTTTAAATAACTGATTCACACATTCAGTACTAATTCTGTGTTAGCATATGAAGTTCCAACTTATACCATAAGGTCTCATAAATGTTTCATATTGGTTATAGAAAATATTGAAAAAATTGGTTGGGTCGGCATCCCAACTGCCTTAAAAGTCAAAACCCATTAGTTTGCATAGTCGCATGTTATTTTATGTCAATCGCATGTCACTGCACATGACACATGACAATAATTAGAAACCTGAATCGGGCTCTCATTTTCAAACCCAAAAAATATTTTGCTCATAAGTTTATGGTCACCTTTTTCACAAAAATCAGAGATTTAAACAATCCTTAAAATTGATGTAATTTGTCTAAAATTTCATTAACATAAGTTAATTTTTCTTAAATAATCTTGTTTACTCACAATATCTTTATTTCATCTGTTTTGTAGATATTTTAAATTATTTATTAGGTATTTTAAAAACTATTTAGTTAACGATATTCTATTTATTTGTGTTGATACTAACAAAATAAAGGCATTCAATTATTTATATAGATATTGATTGACACTCTGTACTTCGAAATAGATAATTTTGTGCTGGTATTAATAATTTAAGGTGCATGTTGAATTGTAAAACTTATAGAAACGATTTGACTGTTGGATACCAATAATGTTTACGTTTCCGTCTTTAGTACTAAGTTAACTTTTTTGCACTACTGCAGTAAAAAACATTGAAAATCTTATTTCAAACTGCGTCATGCAACTTGATTAATTTTCATACAGTTTGAAAAACTTCAGCACCAATGAGTGTTTTATATAAAGCTCAAGTAGGTGCCTAATTAGTACCGTGGTAATAAAATGTGTACAAGCTGCTTCCAACAAAAAGCAAGAAAAAATCCCTTAATATGGCAGCATTAGTTATCGTTTTAAGAATATATAATTACATTATTACATAACATCTTTATAGTAAAACATAAAATACAAATTGCCAGACTATTTTACCTTTACCTTACCCGTGTCTATCATAAAGATCGTGATGCAGTTGTCCCTTACATCATAGGGTAAGTCAACATTGCAGTATTTGTAACCAACAAAGCTTGTCAAGTGATTTGCATGTAATTGCTGTGTCACAATATAATCACTCTTTATTTCAGTAAATTGTTTGGAAGGCAGATTAACTTTTCCATACCACTGAAAAAATAATGTGAAATTTTGTTCTTAAAATGGCCTAAAATTGTAGAAGCGATTTCTTCATTACTAGAAAATTATTTGTCTCATGCAGATCTGACTTCAATTTTGAAAACAAAAACCAGTTGCTAGGTGCTAAACGGGGATATTTAATTCTTCGAAACCTCATTACTGAATAGCTATCGTTACTGCAACTGAAGTGTACACATTGGCACAGTGGCACATTGCCATGTGATAATCTCGCTTCCCAGGGCAGCTTTCCTTGGTATTTCTCTTTGATGGCATCCTTCAATTTGTACATTAATGACATGTAACATTCACCAGTGACTCTAGTATTTCTTTCCTTAAAGTCCACTAGCATAATTCTCTGAGAACCCCAAAAGATGGTGGCCATGATCTTAGTTTGGGATTGTATCAATTTTGCTTTTAGTGGCAAGGGGGATCCAGGATACCGCCACTCCATAGACAGGGGATCATGGTACAGTACCATAGTTTCATCTCCAGTGAATTGAATTGATCACTTCCTTTTCTTGCCTTTCACAGAGTGCTAAAAATTCAGAACCTAGAGCATTTCATGTGTCGCTGTTTTTGGACAACACCAAAAAGTTTTGCCACCCATTTTGCACTCACTTTGTGAGTTACACTGGTTGTGTAATATTCGAAGCACTGTACTTTTTGAAAGTCCACACTTTGATGATAGTTTTCTATCGCCTTTCAGCACGTCCTCGCACCAATGCAGTTTGTTTCGTGAGTGAGTATTTCTGCAGGTCTGCCTTGAGGATGATTATCTTCAATCGAATCTCCCCCTAAGCAATAGTACTTAGCCTATTCTTTAATAGACTAAGGCTTTGCAAGGCTTTTGCGTTTCGTCAAAAATTTAATAATCGCATTATACTCAAGTTTAAACATTTGAAAATATTGTGCAACAGCATTTCTTTTTGCAGCGCTTGCTGGAGTGCTACTAGTGCTAGAGCCACAAAATTTTAACTGTAGTCCAATAAAACAATGTTGGGGGTTGACGGAGTAAAAAATGTTTCTTTAAACAGTACAAAATCAGGCGATAGTAACTTTATTTTTGTATGATTCATCAAAATTTTCATTACTTGCTGTTGACATTGAAATTATTTTTTTAGAGATCAGAATTTACCACATCATATATCTGGTGTGTGTTATTTTCGCAACAATCAGTTTATCTATCTACACCTCTTTGTCCCTAGGTGTGTCTTGGCTGATTCAACAGTCGTCCTCCATCTTCTCCTATCCCTTGCCACTATTTCTAATGCCTAACTTCCCTATGTCGTCCTTCGCACAATCCACCCATCTTTTTCTAGGCCTTCCCTGTGATCGTTTACCTTCAATGTTCCCTTAGAAAATTCTTTTAACTCTTCTGTTGCCCTCCATTCTCTATAGATGTCCTGCCCACCTAATTCTGGCTGCCTTTATTGCTGCTACTATGCTTCCCCCTTCTAAAAGTTCTTTTATTTTGGCGTTTGACCTTCTTCTCCATGTATTTCCTTCTCTTACTGGTCCCACTATGGCTCTTATTACTTTTCTATCGAAGATGTTAAGTAAATTTTCTTGTTTTATGGTCATATGCCAAGTTTCACTGCCATATAGTACAATTATTTTGTACAGCCATATTTTAATTGATCTGGATAATAATGATGACCTAAATATGTTTCATGGCGAAATAACATTTATTGCCCTGCAGTATTCATGTTCGTATGTCTTCTTCTATGTCATTACACTCATTTATCACAGATCCCAAATATTTGAAGGAGTGCACGGATTCAAAATTGAAGTCTCTTACTGTCATATTTTGTCGGATTCTTCCTCTAGCGCCTTTTGTCTTTTTGATGAATTTTGTTTTTTCCTCATTAACTATAAGTCCCATTTGTCTTGCCTTTTCTTCCAGTTCCAAGAAACCTTCTTTTACTGATAATATATTTCTCCCTACCACATCTATATCGTCAGCAAAGGCTAGTAGTTGCTTTGATTTATTAAGGATTGTCCGTTTTCCCTTGTTGGGGAGCTTACGTATTACTTTTTCCAGCACCAAATTAAACGGTAAGGTAGATAAGCAGTTGCCTTGTCTTAAACCCGTTTTTAATGTGAATGGCTCTGATAATGAACCTTGCACTTGAACTTTGCATTTTGAGTCTTCTAATGTAATTTTAGTTAGTCGAATCAGCTTTTGAGGAATCCCCAGCTCTTCCATAGCATTCCAAAGTGCTCTTCTGTTTACTGAATCATAAGCTTCTTGAAAATCGACAAAGAGGTGGTATATATCGATGTTAAGTTCCCACACTTTTTCCATTATTTGTCATATCGTAAATATATGATCTGTTGTGGCCCTTGATGTTCTAAAAGCACTTTGGTAGTCTGCTAAGATCTGGACAGTGTAATTTACTAATCTATTGTGTATAACCTTAGATAAGATCTTATACGACGTATTTAACAAGCAGAATCCTCTATAATTTGTGCATCTCGTCTTGTCCCCCTTCTTATGTATAGGTATTATGATACCCCTTGCAGGATTCAGGTATTCTTTCTTCCTCCCATATTTTTTCGAGTATTATGTGTATTTGTTTCCATAAGTAATTTACTTTCTTCTGCTATTATCATTTCACTATGAATCCTATCCTCTCCTGATGCTTTCTTTTCTTGAAAGTGTTTATTATTTTTACTGTCGCTTCGTAAGTAGGCGTTTCAATATCTGGTTCCGGTCTTGCATACGTTCTCTCATCCTGGTGCTCTGCCTCTGATCTATTCAGCAAATTCATGAAATATTCTTTCCATCTATTAGTTATACTAATTTTATCACTGAGCAGTGCCCCACTCTCGTCCCTAACTTTGATGGATCGTGCCTGGAAGTCCTTTCGCTTGATGTTCACCTCCTTGTACAGTTGTCTTACATTTCCTTCTTTTTGGTGTTTTTCTAGGTTTTCTATTTGTTTGTTTGGAAATTATCTTTTTTTTTTCTTTCTTAATAGCCTATACACCTTATTTTTTCATAATTATTTTGACTATTTCTTGTTCTTTGTTGTAGCTTAATAAAGGCCTTTCTAATTGGCATTCTTGGTCAAACCACTTCTCCTTTCTTGTTGTTTTTTCCTCTCCTAATATTTCTTCTGCAGCTCTGGTTATTATATTTTCAGTTTCCTTTACCAACTCTTTTATAGTGCTCTCTCTCTGTGTTTGGGCTAATATCTGTTGCTCTATTTCAGTTTGGAATGTTGACGCTATATTATCAGTTTCAAGTTTTTCTATGTCAAATTTTCTCTTAGCTTCTTCTCTTGGCTTTTTCTCTTTATTCCACTTACATCTATAGGTTATTCTAACTATTGCATGGTCCGATTTATGTACTGTTCCTCTGAGACTTCTGGCGTTTGTTATATTTGTCTTATACTTCCGTTCGATTAATATATGATCTATTTGAGACATATTTCTACCATCGTTTGATTTCCATGTAATTTTATATATGCCTTTTCTCGGAAACTGTGTACTACGTATTATCATGTCTTTAATAGTTGCGAACTGTATGGCTCTGAAGCTATTATCATTACTGTCTTCGTGGTAGCTGTTTCTTCCTACTACTGGTTCGTAGCATTTTTCTCTACCAATCTGTGCATTCAAATCTCCAATGATGTTATTTTAATGGTTTGCTTCGGGCTTTTATCATATATTCTTTCTAGTTCATCATAGAAGTTCTCTTTGATTCTTTCCTCCTTAATTTATGTATGTGTGTGGACATTTATGAGGGTAATATTTTTGTTTTTGGTTTTAAATCTTATAGTTCATAAATATTTGTTGATAGGTACAATAGTTATTTAAGCATAAAGGGAAGTACCTAAGTAGCTTTTACCAGTCGAGAACGAGTTTGCCAGCCCTCGCTCGCTCGGGCTGGCAAAGTTTGAGACTGGTTGTAGATAGTTACTTCCCGAGCATGCTTATAATATTTTTCTCCATGCCCAACAAAAATTTGAATAATTTTCATTATTATATATATTTTTTTAAATTTACGGTTTTTACATTTCAAATAGGAAAGGATCAGTTAAGTTCAAATCCGTTCAGATCACTTACAAAACTAAAATTACTGTAATAACACGTAGTACACTTCTTCCCTTGGGGAGTAGGTACTTACTTCCCTAATGTCATGACAACCAGTAAACAAACAGTAAAATGAACTTACCTGTAATGGATATGTCAAAGTAAGCGCAACTTACTAGATGGGCATGGAGAAAAATCTATTATTAGGTGATCTACATCGTTTTTGACTAAGAATCCCGTTCCGAATGTGTGCTGCGTGTTATTGCCTCCACTAGAGTACATCATGTGTATATCATTGTTCATCCATCTTGTTTCTTGTACTGCAGCTATTTGTGTTCTATATTTGTCTATGTCTTTTAATGTAGCTTGTAGGGCTCCCAATCTGTGCAAACGTCTCAAGTTCCAGATCGCTAAAAATAAATCATTTTCCTTTCTTCGTTGCTTTAGTCCTCTTCGTGTTTCCTGTCCTTTCCGAGGCCTTTGTAGAATTTTTTTAACAGTGTTCTTTTGTACGGTAAAGGGGTTGTAAGCCCCCGAGAGGTTGTTAGCCTCACGCCCAACCCTTTTAGTCGCTTCTTACTGTGAGTCTATTCTAACCCCAACCCACAGGGGCTACAATAATCGGTTCCCCTGAAGTTATTATGTGGTCTCTTGGTTGTGATTAGCCCTAGGAAAGTGATATTTTGATTATGTAGGTCTGGTAATTGTCCTACTCATCTGTTTGGTTTATGCATTAGAAGTTTAAATTTTTTATGTTTGAAGCTTAGAAATATATGTTGGTGGTTTAGGAAGTGACTCTTGACTCGTAAAAGTGAATCAAGTGGCACTACGTAACAGTTTGTACGTGCAAATACAGCATTTGGCTCATCTGCGTCAATCTACGCGTGATATTTAGAAGGCGCTGCCTCTGACGCCCGCGCGGGCCCGAAGATAATTTTCTGTTCGGCGCCCGCGCGGGCGTCAAAACTCGGTTCTTTTGGCACCCGCGCCGAGTCCGGTCCGTGATGTTTGCGCGCAGCTTATGGGTGCTGGCTACGTGCGAGCAGCGGTGACGTCAAAAAAAGAAAAGAAAAGTGGCGATAATAATATTATTAAGAATGTACCATTCTATAAACAAAGCCTTATTAACCAGAATCAATATATTCTGCAATGCCTAAAAATTGATGATAAAAAAATATTAAGACTCTTATGTAAGGGTAACAATGAGAAAATTAATATATATAAAATATGCTATACGTCTATGTCCAATACCATCTTATTAGAGGCAGAGATAAAATTGGAACGCCTAAAATCATTATTTACAGAGGATGCATGGGAGAAATTGTGTGAAGTTCTAGAACAAATGAAAGGAAACCGTATTTGAATGTGAGATAGATATAGGGGATTACTCATGTATTCGCTGTGACTTATGTCTCCAATGGCTGCACATAACATGTATCGGAGGACCTGTGGATTGCAGGCAGCAATCTTTTTGTAATTTTTGCAGAAAATAAAGTGTGGATTTATTTTATTTTTATAGGTATACGTATTCTTTCTTTTCAGAGCTTTATCACCAATATATTTTTGAAGAAACATTGTCTTAAATAGTCTGTTATATGCATTATTTTTATATTATGTTAAATTAAAAGTATCGTCTGCCTGTAGTTCTTCACAATTTTTCTAAATTGGGAGAAATTTAAATTGGTTTTTTAACAAAATTTTAAAGTAGACTTTATATAGGCACCATTAAGTTCAGCTTTTAATTGAAATATATAATCCATTAATATTCTTTTGTTTTTCTATTTGCGCAGCTAGGTAGAGTCCACGGAAAGTTATGCCGTTTGCGGGTAGTGCACAACACAATGCAATATTTTATTCTTGCATTGTTGACTACCTGCAAACGGTATAACTTTCCGACGATTCTACCTATCCTTATTTTATGTAACTATTGGTAGGTATATGTACCACAAAAATAAGACTGAAAACGAGAAATAAATTAAAGAAATTGTAAAGTCCGATAAGAGTGGGTGCCAAAAATAAAAAGTTTTGATGCCCGCGCGGGTGTCTGACAATAGAAAATTTGACACCCGCGCGGGTGCTGGAGGCAGCGCCTATTTAGAATTGTCTTAGCTACCCCAACGTTTCCTGTTGAGTTTTAATGTGTTGCCTACGCTGCCTCACGAAGTTGTGCTTTGGGTTACCGTGAGTGTGGGCACGGTCATGTAAAGACGCCCACCGAACTGCTTTACTCAGTCGTAGAAGTACAAGGTCCGCAAAGGAATTTTGTCAGTATTGCTTTTGTAGGCCTGCTTGTGATCACCTATAATGCTGCCATTATGCATGCAAACACTGCCAGAAATGAAAACCAAACAGTTTTCATGAAAAGATATATAACCTGTAGAAAAAAAAACAAACATGCGTGAAAGTACATGAAAGAATACACAATTTTAATCGATAAATGCTATGTGCGTTATTAATATTAGCACGGAACAGTCCACGAGCTTGAAATCATTGACGCGGTATGTCCATAGGATGATGTAACGCCTTTTTCTGACTCAGCAGGTTGCCGCTGCTTTCTGGCGCGTCATTTGCTGTTGAAGTTATTACAGAATGCGTTGTAACAATAGTTACTTATTAAGGTTTTGGATTTTCCTAATCTTTCTGGCCATTATTCGAGCACGCTGAATTTTCATTGCAAGTTTTAAATACACAATACGTTACAATCTAATTACATACTACAATGTAAGAAGTACAGTTTAGTTTGCTAACAGAATAAAGGTTAAATACAATAGGTAATTATTAACTGCGAAAATGTCATGAACTGAACCTTTACAAACCGAGGACGAGCCGAAAACAACTTATTTTTCCATTCTTCAAGGACTCGTTTTCTTCTAAAGTTAGCAGACTGTTTCTCTTCTTTGAGCTATTTTCCCGCTCGATACATTACTGGTAGAAATAGTCCCCTAGTCACTATAATAATAATAATAATAATAAACAGAATGCAACACTACACACTACCACGAAAGTGTTTCTATGCAACAGTTTCTTTTAAGAAAACCAGTGTCTAAATTGGCGTATTTTTTTTGTTAACTTTACTGTCAATGTCCGGCGCGTAACAGTGTTTAACGGCCCTGCCGACGGCGTGAGTTAAATTGTATTTTTCAGTGTCTTAAAGCGCGATTTAAAAACTCAAAAGTGCATATAAGTGGAGTGGAACCTAAGGGTTGTGAACGAAAGAGGAAGCATTAGTGTACTGTTTATAATAATAACAGGGAGAGTGTTTAAACAATTTTGGTGAAGCGAGAGCAAGATCAGATAAGCGGAACAGCTGATCCGGGTTCAAGTGCGCGCGCGCGCGTGAGATACCGAGGTCGCGGAGCGCTGCATTTAAATAAAAGCGCGAAAAGCAGTAGTGTAGTTCGGAAAAACGAAAGCAGATAGATGAATGAAAACGGGAGTTCAGGCGAAAGCAGCAAAGGGCAACAGTCGGAAGAAGTAACAAAGAAAAGAATACGGGAAGAGAAGGATAGTTCATTTGAGTTAGAGTTTGCGGCGTTCGGTAAAAATAAAAAAACCATCAGATCGCCGGTCGCAAAACAAAGTAAAGACGAGGAAAAGGAAATGGATGTAATCAAAGAGTTACTCACGGGAATAAAGGGCGACATAGGAGAAATAAAAACGGAAATGAAGAAAAATAATGAAGAAATTAGATCACTACGCGAGGAAGTTAACAAAATAAAAATGGAATGGAAGAAGGACAGAGATGACTTGGCAAAACGGCTGGAGCACTCGGAAGCAAGACTGGAAAGAATCGAAAAGGAGAAAATAAGAAACAACGTGGTAATAACCGGAATAAATATGGAAAACAAAGATAGAAAAGGGTTACTGGAAACTACGGAAAATCTACTGAAGCAAGAATTAAAAGTGGAAGCAAAGATAAAAACGTATACAAAGTGGGAGAAAAAAGATTTGTGGTGGAGCTAGAGAATTGGGAAGCGAAACTAGAGGTATTAAAAAACAAACCGCAACTGAAAGGAAAGGAACTATATGTTGATAGTGATATGACTTATAAAGAAAGATCCATACAGAAATTAATAAGAGAGAAAGCTAAAGTAGAAAAAGAAAATGGAGCCACGGTTAAAATTGGACATCAGAAGCTGGAGATAAATGGAAAAGTAATGAAGTGGAATCTAAAGGAACAAAAATGGGAGGAGGAGAGGGGTAGTCAGCATTCAAAAAACTGATAAAACAAAATAGGCGATGGGAAAGCATGACGACGGAAACGCAAAGAAAAAGGAATACGAATACGGTACAAAATAACCAGAGGCAACGAAAGGTAGAGCATGAACAAATAGTTGGACTAGCAACATGGAATGTAAGAGGAACGTACACAACAGGAGCTTTAAAGAATCTAGTTAAAGAAAGTGAAAAGTACAAAATAGATATAATGGCTATCCAAGAAACAAACCAGAAAGGGCGGGAAATAATCGATGTCGAGGGATATACCTTTTTTAACAGCGGCGCGGAGGACAGGAGGTTAGGAACAGGCTTCGTGGTCAGACGGCAGCTGAAGCACACGGTAATACGTTTCACGCCAATAAGTAATAGAATGTGTTATTTACGGATTAAAGGAATATATAGAAAGATCAGTATATTAAACGTTCACGCGCCAACGGAAGAGAAAGACCCAGAGGAAAAAGACAGGTACTACGAAAGTTTGGAAGAGGAATTTGAAAAAATACCGAAATATGACCTAAAAGTTATATTGGGTGACTTTAACGCGAAGGTCGGTAGGGAGGAATTTTACAAGCCAACGATTGGGAGCTACAGCAAACATGAACTAAGTAACAATAACGGGGAAAGAATGATAGACTTCGCTACTGGAAGGAGGATGCGAGTTGCAAGTACTTACTTTAATCACAAAGAGATCCATAAAGGTACGTGGATGAGCCCGGATGGAAAAACAGTCAATCAGATTGACCATGTAATAATTGAGGAGAAACATATAGCGTCGGTAAGAAACATAAGGGTGTGTAGAGGAGCAGACGCAAATTCTGATCACTTTCTGGTAAAGGCAGATATTAAACAAGAAATGCCCAAGGAAAGTAAAGCAATAAGAGCTAAAAGACAAGAACGAAATATTAGTGACTTAGAAAAAGAGGAGGTGAAAAGCAGTTATGAACGCGAAATAGAAGAAAAATTATCCAAAGGAGGAGCAAAGGCAGATATTGAGGGTAAATGGAGTGAAATCAAGGAAGCAATATGCCAAGCAGCAGAAAAGATACTAGGAAACAAGACAGAGACAACCAACAAAGTATGGTATGATCAACAGTGTGAAGAAGCGCTACAAGAAAGAAATAAAGCAAGAATAAAGATGTTGGAAGCAAAAACTGTACAAGCTAGGAAGGAATATGAAAAATCACAAAAGGCAGCAAAAAGAATCTGCAGGGCAAAGAAGAGGGAGTATGAAGCAAAAAAGTTAGATGAATTGGAAGAGTCCCACAATAAAAACGAAATAAGAAAATTTTATAAGGAAGTGAGGAGCATCAAAGGAGGGTATCAGCCCAGAACAACATTTTGCCAAGATAAACGAGGTAATTTAGTAGGAGGGGAAAAGGATGTAATGGAAGAATGGGCTGAGTATTTCTCAGGCTTGTTAAACAAGGAACAAAACATTGAGGAAGAAGCAGTAAACCTAAGGCTAAGGGAACCAAAAATCGATAATATAGAAATCCCAACGTTGGATGAAGTAGAAGAAATTATAAAACAGATGAAGAGTAACAAAAGTCCTGGGAAAGATGGAATAAGAGCAGAACTAATTAAACATGGAGGCAAAACATTGCACAAGGAAATATACAAGCTCATAGAAGAAATTTGGAAAAAGGAAGAAATGCCGAAAGAATGGCAGAAAGCAATTCTGTGCCCTATATATAAAAAAGGTAACAAACATCAACGAGAGAATTACAGAGGCATCGCCCTTTTAAATATAGCGTATAAAGTCCTGTCAAAAACAATAGCAAGAAGATTGCAAAGGTATGCCGAAGAGATATTGGGGGAGTACCAGTGTGGCTTCAGACCTAATAGATCCGTAGTGGACCACATATTTACATTACGGCAAATACAGGAAAAGTGTTTTGAAAGGAATATACAGCTGTACATAATTTTTATAGACTTCAAGCAGGCTTATGATTCCATCAAGAGAAGGAAATTATTTGAAGTAATGGAAGAGCTGGGTGTCCCAAGAAAAATCACAAAATTAGTGAAAGTAACCTTAAACAGAACAGAGAACCAAGTTAGGGTAGCAGGATGTCTCTCGAGGGAATTCGAAGTTAATAGTGGTTTACGACAGGGGGGCCCACTCTCCACAATTCTGTTCAATTTGATTTTGGAAAAAATTATCCGGGACACTAAAGTGAACAGGGAAGGGACAATATATAATAGATCGCAACAGTGTGTGGCGTACGCTGATGATGTTACCCTGATAACAAGAACTAAGGAGGAACTAAAGGCTTTAATAAAAAGACTAGATGAAAATGCAAAAACATATGGACTACATATTAATGAAGAGAAGACAAAATATATGGCTGTGGGAAAATGAAATGTGACCCACAAAATAACATAAAAGTGAAATGTGACCAAGATAAAGTCTACTGCTTTCAAAGAGTCGATTCCTTCAACTACTTAGGAGCAGAAATCACAGGTGATAGCAATCAAAAACGAGAGATAGAAAAGAGAATCACAAGTGGTAATCGAAGTGCAGCGGGGCTACATAAAATTTTAAGTGCTAAAAATGTGACAAGAAAGGCTAAAATAAAAGTGTATAAGACAATAATCCGACCAGTGGTAGTATACGCGAGTGAAACGTGGACCCTAAACAAAGAAGATCAAAGAAGGTTACTGGTGTGGGAGCGAAAAGTACTGCGGCGAATTTTTGGGGGAAAGAAAGAGGGACAGTGGTGGATAAGAAGAACTAACACGGAAATAAAATGCCTGTACAACGAGCCTGATATAGTGTCGGTAGTGAGAAGGCAAAGAATACGATGGTTGGGCCATGTGGCCAGAATGAATGGAGAGCGTGTGGCACAAAAAGTGTTATTAGAAGACCCTTGGGAAAAAAGAAGAAAGGGTAGACCCAAGAGGAAATGTAAAGAATGTGTAGAGCAAGACCTGAAAGAATTAAATGTGAACAAGAGCTGATCGTGGACAAGCAACGTTAAGTTTCTTATGGAAGCTTTCCATAAATTCTAATTTTATAAGTTTTGTGTCCATCGTACTCAGTTTATTTAATACAGCAGTATAATTTATGTGTTGTTTATTAATTCTGTAAACAGATAAAGGCAGCATTCCATTACAACTTTTGGTGGTGATGTAGGTATTAGTGATCAACGACAAATCGTTAAGATTTTCGCAATCCTAGTTAAAATACTCTTTTCAGTTGAATATTGAAGAAAGCTATGGACTTATAAAATAATTTAATGAAAGTTTCTCTAGTTTAATCCAAAAGTTGGTTAAGGAACATATTTTACAGTGAATAAACAACATAACCTTGAAACCGACAAAAATGGCAAGACTTTGTGCTGTGTTTGGGAGCATATTTAATTACAGATTGTGGTTTGCTAGATGCATTGTTGAATGCACTGTTCCTTAACTCCGCCGCTTCATTTATAATCTTCGTTATCAATACTCGAACTTCGCCGGCCAACACAAAATTGCCATACTTAAACTTTTCGGATATAGGTACCTGATTCTTAATCCGCAGAATTTTTAATTATGTTTGTTTCTTCTGCTTAAGAGCATATTAAACAACAAGATAACACAATATATTTGGATGGGCTGAATAAAAATATGAATTAAATTTGTTATGAAACGATTGCAAGCATTAGCAGTGCGTTCACTTTCACATGCACTTGACCATAGTAAAGGTTGAAGCGTAGTAGATTTGCTAATATAATTATCAATAGTAATATAACAAGGGCGAGACGTACTTACTTAATCAGTTCGGGATTGGTCGATTTTGTATCCTTGCAAGGGAAAAAAGTACTTTACAATTTAGATGTCCCCTGAACCCAAAAAAACATATTTTTGTTCATCGGTCTGCCTGTGTGTTAGTGATGTTAACTTTAGTTACTTTCCGGTACTTGTAACTTTTCGTTGTAGTATCCGTTACTTTGTATTCGTTACCGAGTACTCATTTATTCTAGAGCCTGCGTAGAGAGTACCCGAAAGTTCAATGAGAGTATCCGTTGGTTTCAGCTTGAATAACAAGCACACGGAGCTGCGAAAGCTGATATACCTAAACAAACAAAACAGAATGCTTACTTCTTCGTTTCTTAGAATTGTGCATTTGGCACGGCGCTTATACACACGATAATATCGGGAGTTGAATTTTTACGTAAAAAAGGGGTTTTAAAACAACCTGGTTAAGAGTCTTGCTTTTATTTTGTTTTCAAAGTAACTTTATCTCAATGTCAGAAAACATCCCCGAAACCTCGCTTATGTGATAAAGCATATTAAGCATTTCTTCGTGAAAGTACCTACCTATTTAATTTTAGGGAATTAAAAAAATCCTAGCTAAGAATAAGAACGCGAATCGCTGTTCGAATGTGCCTAAAAATAATTTTAATGAAACCTCTTACCTTTTCAGACAGCATTCTAATTTTAAACACAATCTCAAACTTAATCTTCGGACCGCAAGATGGCGATAAAATAAAAAGCAAGGTCGAACCAAATACTCTTGGTTAAACTAAAGTAACTGTTTTAAAAATGTAACGAATACTTTTGAAAGTTGATATCCGTTACTTCGGATCTTGTTGAGTAACGAGTACTCGTGTAACGAATAGTTACTTTTTTGACATCACTACTGTGTGTGTGTGTGTGTGTGTGTGTGTGTGTGTGTATGTGTGTGTCTGTCTGTGAACAGCATATCTCAAAAACGAAAAGAGGTATGGCATTGAAACTTCATATATAAGTTTTGTGTACTATGTAGATGCGACAGCAAGCTTTTGAAGAAAATCGCATAACCGATTGTAGGTGTTTACTCTTGTGATTTTTCAGTTTTGTTTTCGATTTCTTCAAAAACGGCCGTAACGATTTTTGTCCAACTTGACATTTTTATTACATTTTTAATGTGTATTGATGTGAGACAGGTGATTTTCCAGTTGAATACCTCTAAAATGGGGTTCTTTTGTTTTTTTTTCTATTTTTTGTATTAACTCTTATTTTAAGTAGAACACCCGGTATATTATTACATTTTTGAATGCAGCTTAAAATTTCAGAGACAATTTTTCAGGATCTAATGCTCTATTTTGTACCGTTTTTGTAGAATTTACAATTTTTGACAAATACTTCAAAATTAAAAATCAAATTTTTGTCTAATTGTAAGATCACTGTAAAAGGAAGTTGTGTGGGTGTATCACACCAGATTTTTAAATATAGCTATATACAACAGTATAAAATATGATGGTGGGTAGTCGTGACTTCGTTTTCTATATCCTGCTCTTAAAAATTGACACTTTTTGCTGCAAGATTGTGCAGTCTTATTAAGCCGCATTCTCTATTCTGTTCTGATACATCCCTGTTAGCATATCCAGGTAATGCCTGATTGTATACGTCGTTTTTTTTAACCAGGCATATTAACTTTTGGTAAAAATTCAGTATACGGTTCAGTCTTATTCTTTCTCTAAAAACAATTCTTCAAGACCAAACAACTAACCTAAACCGCTAACCTGAACCGCCGAGAGCGCAACAACATTGCTTTAAACATTACGAGACGATAGCGACTTTTCTTATCATCCAAGGACCAAGTATTTTCCACGTCCGATTCTATAAAAAAGTCATGTACATTTCTAAAATAGAACAACTGCACAATTTCAAAGCACACTTACTTACCTTGAGTATTCGACATTTTTGAACTACAGGGACCGGCAGAAAAACCGGACGGTTTTGAAATAGTTGCAAAAATTACAAAATTACAACATACATTTATATTACGAAAAATGAGAGAAAAAGAATTGCCATTTACTAAAATATATCTTTAATTGCAAAAATTACAAAATTACAACAACATTATTTACTTTATTTGAAAATTATGTCTGATAAGTGACGACCACCATTTCTGACACAGTGCTGCAGCCGTGTTCGGAAATTTTTCATCGTGAGAAGACCACGTACCATTCAAGAGTTAAAATTAGCAATTCGCAATGAAATACGAGCCATATTAAACGACATGGTACTGAGGGCGATGAGAAATTTCCGTTGTTGTAATTTTGTAATTTTTGCAACTATTTCAAAACCGTCCGGTTTTTCTGCCGGTCCCTGTACAAGACGTGTTTAATACTATTTTTATTCAATGTTTACGTTTGTTACTAGGGAATCTAAACCGATTGTGCATGCGTTCGTAGGTCAAGGGCGACTAAATTTTCAAATAAGTTTGAAATTCATACTTGGACGGTCGAAGCCGGCCTATGCGGTCGTTTGTTACCGTAGCAGTGTGTGCTTAGTCATATACTCGTATAGTCACCGGTCCCGGGTGGTGTAACTTGAACAAGCTTTCACGTTCGATCAGCAGAGTTAAGCAACGCTCCCTCTGGTCAGAACTTGGATGGGAGTTCCACGGCTGCACCTCTCGGCGCCTCGTGATACGGCTGTCACGGAAATAGGTGGTCCCGGCGGTCATAACAACATCATGACAGTCGTTAGTGGGGTTGGAAGTCCCCATAAATGCACAGCGACGCCAATAATTGGCCTAACGGCTGTAGGCTGAGTGCGGAATAAATAAATAAATATAAGTACATGTGTTTGTCGTGCAGTCTGATTCATACCTATATTCTCTAAAAATTTTTTGCCTAAAAAATCGAAAAATCACCACAAGCCCCATAACAAACCATACAAAAATTGTCCTCGATCAGCTGTCATTGTTATGACGTCACTGTGACGTACTTGGAAAAGACCAATTGAAAGACTTCAAATAGATTAGAATAAGTTTATTTACAAATTTGTTTGACTTGTGAGCGATGTGCTCCCGACCGAAGTCAGTCAAAATCTGCTGTCACAAACACTACCATTTTTACAGTGGCTGTTAAGGGTATACACGCCAGAGAACAGTGTCCTTCCCACGCATTTTGGCACTTAAAAGCAATATTGTTACCGTTCCATTTCCGTCCAGTTTCTGCAACCTTCCACCTGCCCTTTTCTGTTCACACGAAATGGCACGTATTTCAAATTGCAAATAACTTGCAAAACTTGCTCTTTCCTAAATTCCTAAATACATTTCATCTAGTTATTAATTGACTAACATCCATTCTCAATAACGTCTATTGTTTATTACATTTGAGAATTATGATTCGTAATAATTTTAAGCAAAACAAATATGCCAAAATTAAGGCCAGCGGGACCCAGACAAACGGCGTGATTTTCAAACCATCTGTCAAGTGGATGGTAACAGAACAGCCCTCGTGTAAATATTTTTTGTGTGTTCATTCACTTAACTAATGCATTCAGTTTACACAAAAATTATGAGCTTTTTCTTGTAGAGTAATGTCAATTAAAGTACCTTACTCTAAAAATAAAACATACACAAGCACCAGTGGTTAATGAGGGTGTATAGTGCAGTTTTGTTGTATGACTTTCATAGATAATGTTAAAAACCTGTATGTGTACTCTACGTGCACAATGCTGCTGTATTGCTAAATTCTACCTTAATAGTCTACTTTTGTTGTAGGAATGAATATGTTCATCTTCCATTGGCTCACATTTCATTAAAAGATGTTTAAGAAGTATAATGAACATTAAACAAGAAAGTGTGGCAAGTTGCAGTTCCTCACAAACCGCATCTTGTATATCACAGAACATGGATAACCATGGAAATTTTGATAAGTTGTATATAAAACAAGAAAGCGTCGAAAGTGTTGATAAGATCGATATTCATACAGAAGTGAATATTAAACAGCAAGACTTTAAAATAAAAAATGAAGACTATGAAAACCAAACATTTGACGAAAATAATACAAATATTGCTACGAAATCTGGTAGAGAAGAAAAACCTTATAGTTCTTCTGCTTGTGAATACAAAGCAACAAGTAAAATTAGTTTAGTTACACATATGAGATTGTATAAAGGAAAAAAACTATACAGTTGCTCCATTTGTGAATACAAAGCAACACAAAAAAATCGTTTAGTTGAACATATGAGATCTCATACAGGCGAAAAACCATACAATTGCTCCATTTGTGAGTACAAAGCAACACAAAAGAATAATTTAGTTAGACATATGAGATCGCATACAGGAGAAAAACCATACCGTTGCTCCTTTTGTGAATTCAAAGCAACACGGAAAAATAATTTAGTTGAACATTTGAGATCTCATACAGGAGAAAAACCATACAGTTGTTCCATTTGTGAATACAAAACAACACACAGGAAAAGTTTAGTTAGACATATGAAATCACATACAGGAGAAAAACCATACGATTGCTCCATTTGTGAGTACAAAGCAACACAAAAGAATAATTTAGTTAGACATATGAGATCGCATACAGGAGAAAAACCATACAGTTGCTCCATTTGTGAATACAAAGCAACACAAAAAAATCATTTAGTTGAACATATGAGATCTCATACAGGAGAAAAACCATACAGTTGCTGTATTTGTGAATTCAAAACAACACGGAAAAATAATTTAGTTGAACATATGAGATCTCATACAGGAGAAAAACCATACAGTTGTTCCATTTGTGAATACCAAACAACACAAAAGAGTTATTTAGTTAGACATATGAGATCGCATACAGGAGAAAAACCATACAGTTGCTCCATTTGTGAGTACAAAGCAACACAAAAGAGTTATTTAGTTAGACATATGAGATTGCATACAGGAGTAAAACGATACAGTTGCTCCATTTGTGAGTACAAAGCAACACAAAAGAGTAATTTAGTTATACATATGAGATCACACACAGGAGAAAAACCATACAGTTGCTCCATTTGTGAATACAAAGCAACACAAAAGAGTGATTTAGTTAGACATATGAGATTGCATACAGGAGTAAAACGATACAGTTGCTCCATTTGTGAGTACAAAGCAACACAAAAGAGTAATTTAGTTATACATATGAGATCACACACAGGAGAAAAACCATACAGCTGTTCTGTCTGTGAATACAAAGCAACACACAAAAGTGATGTAGTTAAACATATGAGCTTACATACAGGACAAAAACCATACAGTTGCTCTGTCTGTGAATACAAAGCAACACGGAAAAATTATTTAATTTCACATATGAGGTGTCATACAGGAGACAAGCCATATAGCTGCTCTATTTGTGAATACAAAGCAAAACAGAAAAATAATTTAATTTCACATATGAGATGTCATACAGGAGAAAAACCATACAGTTGCTCTGTCTGTGCATACAAAGCCACACGCAAAAGTGATGTAGTTATCCATATGAGCTTACATACAGGACAAAAACCATACAGTTGCTTTGTTTGTGAATACAAAGCAACACGGAAAGATCGTTTAGTTACACATATGAAATCGCATACAGGTGAAAAACCATAGAATTCTTTTGTTTCTGAATTTAAGACCACAGGAAAAATGATTTAATTGAATATAAGATATTTCATACAGGAGAAAAATCTTCCACGGAGATTGTTTTGTAGATAAGATGTAAAGCAACATTTAAAAGTTGTTTAGTTCAACATATGAGGTCTGATGCAATTTAATAGTTTAATGATTTGTAACTGTGAAATTGTAAGTAAAAAATAATTTTGTCGCTCACAACATCTTGCTTAGAACCAGAGAATGGAATGTTAACATATTATGTAAACTAGTAATCTTATAGTAACTTACGGTGAAGGAAGTAAATATTAATGTTGTGTAACTTTTCCTTCTAATTAGGCATTGTTGATAGCAATTGTAAATATGGTAGTTAATATAAGCAGTTAGTAGTCATAATGTAGAATTGAAGACCTTGCTGTAACAAGAAGACAGCTCCATTTGTAGTAGTTTTACAGGTACAACAATAAAGTGCCATGTTTTATAGGTTTTTTTTTTGTATTACACTAGAAATATTGCAACCACAATTGATCATTGGCCGTGGATTCGTTTATTTTTTCAGTCATCAAACGTAGGCGCTTTTTTTTTTTCTTTTTTCCAGTTGGTTTAGTTTGCTAATTTTGTGCAATTTGCGTCTAGGCCCAGTACGAAACGGAAACCGATAAACCCGTTTTACTACATTTGTTGTCATCCGCCTGCTGAATTTGCCCCGGAATATTTTATTTATCACATGGAACCTGTTTTGCAGAAGCCAAAGGATTTTTTGCAATGGGAGAATTCAGCATCCAGAAAGCTTTTTGTTTCTGTCCCACCGATATCTGCATTAGGCCATTAGTTCTATGTTACAATTTTTATATTTAATTCTGAGTTGTTGGTAAGATAGTATCAAGAGAAGTTCCTTTTTAGCGCTTAAGGCAGCTAGCGAAAGGTATTTAAATCTGTTTTGATAGTACATAACTATGTTTTATAGTTGCAACGCCAATCGACAGACTTGCGTTCAATTTCTCAAGTTAGCGATTAGCTTTTTTTACTAGCGCCTGCAAGGCTGCATGTTAGACAGGAAGAGTTTTCGCTGATTGACGCATGCGCAGTTCTAGTAACTGCATTATGATTATGAACCCTGATACTATTAAACAGTCAATTCAGTTTTGAGCCAAATTTCTATAATTTTCTTTCAATATTTACTTTTGCTCATCTTATTTCACTTTTGTGCCTATCAAAATATATTAACTTGCAACCTCCTGGGTCGTTTTGCATTCAGCAAATTAATTTAATGTGTTGGTGTCCGTTATAAACAAATTTAACAAATAACGCCAGGTTCTGAATCTGTGAACCTGGTTTAACTTTTATGTGTCCAGAACGTTATTTATCTTGATATTGTTTTAAGCAACTGTAACAAATAAATTTAAATTATTAAAGCCTCGTTATTATTCTCTACTACTGGTATATTATATTTCATTTTACCCTACCGACATGATATGAATACTTAAAGAATGTAATACCTGGCGATACTTCATACTGAGCCTTTAATTTTAGGGCTGTTTAATTTTATGTGATGTGTGTTCTTTGCGTCTAATACTGTGGATAAGTCGCAGACAGGAGTTCTGCACCATTTGTATTCTTCTGTTTGTCGCAGCACCAATACAAGGCCCATAAACAGTATCGCATTAATTAAACTGAGATAACACCAGAGAATCACATAAAATGTTATTTTATTTTTAAGTTGATATTGCAGACTTCTTAATAGCAGGAAAATTTTTATGTTAACCCTTCAGTACCCGTTCACGGTCTGTGAGACCGAGCAAACACATAATGCAGTATATTACTTAATGTGCTAGCGTTAGTTTACCGCCCATTTCACTACCTTCCTATATATTGCCATTGAAGATCCGTATGCAGTTTTGAGTTCGTGCGTGCAGTGGTTTAAAAGTTATTTATAATTTCGGTTTCAGAGACCGAAGCGGGTACCCGAGTTATTTTTATTTTTACCTTTGATATACTACCAATTTGAGGAAAAGGAAGTATTTTCTGCATTTTTAGTAACACTGTTATACTAAAACATTATTATAGTCATGGCAGATTTTATGAGAAAGAACAGACGATGCGAGATATAATAGCGGAGGAGGATGTCGACAACGCGTTTTATGATGATGTGCCATCGTCTGAGGAAGATAATTTATTGGAAACTAGGGAAGCGAACAGTGACACTGAACAGGAAATATCTGATTATGAAGACGTTAGTGAACAAGAAACTAATGCCATAAGATATCTCATTTTTTTATGGAGGTGGCAGAGGGGTGTCGGACTGTGAGACCGGTGCGGGTACTGATGTCTTAGAATTTTGAACGGGTACTGGAGGGTTAAAATGGAATTGTCATAAAAATATGGTAAATTTTAAGTGGAATACCAGCCTATTATTCATCCATTTTCTGTTTACTTGTTTATATTCTGCATCACTTGTTAATGTGCTAAAGTTCCCAGAAGGGAAACACAGATCATCAGATGTTTCTTTTTGAATAACCAAATTTAACTTTGACTTAAATCAAAAGAGGTGGAATACCATTCGACTTTTACCTACCCGTTAGGAATTGTTTTTAAATCGAATATTACAGTAAAGTGACAATGCAAATAGCAACGACTTTGAAGGTTGTTTTTTCAACTAGCATGAATCAGACTGGCAGGGACAGTAGACTGACAGATTGTCATTTAGTGACCACAACTAGTAATTTTTTGTTAAAGGTTGGCAGATTGTGGTAGGTCATTCCAAAGATTACTTTATAGGCGCAGGGCCATGGCCTGGAACAATATAGTGTAGTGGTATTAGGCCCTACGGCTCTGCTCTAAATGCAGCACAATGTTAAAATTAAATTAAAGCACAGAGTAGGGGTATTTTATCTAGCCGCAATGCAAAAGTAAATGTCATTCTGTAAATGCATTGAAAAATGGATGCTTGTGTTAAGAGTAATGAATTGATTAAGGAACGCACAGGAGAGAACTTGCTTTTCACAGGGTTAAAAGTCAAATTTCATATCAATTAATTATGGGTGGAATTTTTAACAGTCTACCAAATTTACCCCATCTTTTCGTACAAAAAAAAACTTTCGTTTCCCAAAAATTCTAAATGCTCTCCCAAATTAAGAAAATACATAATCTTAAAGCGACAACCAAATATTGACATCATGCTAGTCTCTTATATTATTTGTTCCTAAAAATAACTTTCGTTGGCTAAAAATGCTAAATGTTCACCAAATTTTATTCCGCATTTAATTCTAACATGATACCTAGATATTTAATTTTCGCCAGTGTCTTATATTATTTAACAGTTAAAAAACACTATTTGTTTGGCAAAAATATACAATGTTTACTATATTTTATACCACATTCAATTTCAAAACTATACCCAGATTTATAATTCCTGTTAACCTAAATATCACTTATAAGAAAAATCTATCATGTTTTATTAGGTCTTGTTTATAAATGGGGACAGAAATAAGTCTGAAAAATTCTTGGAAATAAATCAATATCTTTATATTATATAATTCTTCTGTACTTCTGTATGTAACTGACCTGCTCCTAAACGGCTGGACCGATTTTGATGAAATTTTGTGTGTGTGTGTGTGTGTGTTTGAGTGGGTCCCTGGATGGTTTAGATTTACAATTGGACCTGGTATGTGGCGTTGCAATCGGTTTCTAGGAATTTCTTTTTAATTTTTTTTACGAAATTTCTTTTTTATCTTTTTTTAAGATTTCTCGCATATCAGAACATATAACCCCAAAATTTCACCCCCCCACCACCCCCCAATATTTTTTAAAATGAAAAAAATCGAAAATTCGAATATTGAAAAAACGTTTGCTGAACCCGCTAATAGCAGGCAGCGGGCAGGACGTCTGTCGGGTCCGCTAGTATATATATAAAAATCTAACACAAACTTCACAAAACAAAAAGGAAAATTAAACTTATTAACACCCGTATTCATAGTCGTTCGCCAGCGACTCGCCGGCGAAATGCCGGAGTTTTGCTACGCCCCTTACGAGAATTAACATTGCATAGTCGCTCGCACATGCAGCGCTCCGCCGAAAACCATAGTAACGCTCATCCTTGGTTTTACCGGCGAGCGACTATGCAAGGTTAATTCTCGTAAGGGGCGTGTCAAACTCCGGCGTTTCGCCGGCAACTCGCTGGCGAACGACTATGAATACGGGTGTTATTCTTTTCATACGGCAATACACTGGTTACACTCACTGTAAAAGCTACTAAGCGCCGTGTGCGGCTGCAAGCTGAAGTCTGCAAGAAGTTTGTCTGGGAGCGACAAGGAGAGATGCGCGAGCTTATTTCATTTTTGGAGTAACAGAATAATTATTTGACTCACAAGTAGTTTCTCCGAGAAAGACTAAATATAAATGGATAGCGCGAATATTGATTATGTACAGCACGGACGCGTAACTTCAGCGTTCTAAATTTGGTGAACATTTAGTAAAATCGATAGACATATGGAATTTAAAATGTAAGCAATGGTAAAACAATACGCAACATAGCTATTTTAGTGGTGCTGTTCTCATTTTCCGAAGTAGAATAATTTGGGTTCCATTAAGATTTTTTGATGTTCATTAAATTGTTTGGTGGACAGCGCTAGGGATGTGTACATTATATTTGATCCCATTAATTATTAGGTGAAGCTGAATGAATAGCCAAACAAAATTAAATTATCACAAAAAGGTTTGCTAAATACAGGTGATGAAGCGTAGAGTTCATTTTAGTTAATTACATATAATTTGTGAACGATTCTAAAAAGGTATTAGCCAAGAAAGATGAGAATGTATGCAAAGAGCAAATTAGTGTAGGTATGAACGAGCAATCGTAAAAAGCAAACTTGTCTTGAAGAATTATCAGAAAAGGAAACATTTAAAACTGGAGAGGAAGCAACGAAGAAAAGCAGACAGTTGTAAACCAGTAGACAATTTTGAGGAAAGTGGACGAGAAACTAGTCAGTGTAGTTACGCAAATGAACATGCAACGAGTTTAATAAAAATGTAGTGGCGCTAAGACACTCAGTGACCATATTAAAATGTGATCAATAAATTTTAAAATGTAATTTGTTTAGACTTAATTAGTTATAAGAATGTTAAATATAAAAAGTAAGTTATTTGAACTCAGTTGATGTCCTGTTATTAGATTTAAGATTAGTTTTTGTTTAATTAGGACGCAAAGAAGTAACAATTGAATAAATTAATTTTCTGACGTGCAGTTTTGGCTCTTATTTAAAATCAAGTTTTATCTATAAAATAATAAGATTTACAAAATAAAAATTATACCACTGCGTAGAGCAAACGTCAGTGCACCTGTGGGAATGAAGGTAACGTTTTCCTAATCATAAAAGTTATTTACCGCAAGAAGCTTATGAACCTGGGTTGTCGACCTCTCCAAATTTACGAAGGCGGTTAGCTGCGAAATCAAGGACCCAGGACCATAGCTGACTACAGGGACACAGCAAGGGGAGCAATAGGACAACGGCGAACAACAGAAACTCCGGGGACAGCGCTTCCAAGAGAAGATCCAGCCAAATTACCCCGTTCCGAGCAAGATCGTACCACATCGAAAAGTTCAAAGGTCTGTAAAAAGTTTATTACAAGCGTGAGAAGCCTGAAATCTGTGTACCAGACCAACATTACCGTTGTGGATACGACTCAGGCATATCCAAGCCTCCGGCTGGAGTAATTTTCCCGTAAATTGTTAATTCCAATTGTGAGGTTAAGGGACCAAATAACAAATGCAAATCCAAGCCGCGTCCGTGTGACGTAGAAAGACAAGTTAATGCTGGAACAAAAGAAAATTAGAAGCGCGAAAACACTAGAATTCAAATAATACCTGTAGTTTGTTCACAATTTCTTGAATTTAAAAGTCAAAAGCGTTTGCTTGCAAGTAAATACAAACCTAATTTGTGTAATTTGACAGCAGCCATATTTGCGTCTGCATAGTTTGAAGTATTTGAACGCACAGTGGCGTATCAGAAGTAAATTAAATTCATAAATTAGCAGGAACACCCCTGTGATTTGGGTCAAGTCTCTATCCGTGCTAGCGTTTTGAAATCGAAATTGCAGATAGAATAAAATACAAAAGAGGGCAAAAAACTGTTTTATTTGATTAAAGTAAAAATTGCAGCATCTAGTTCTTCAACAGTCTAAAATCTGATAAAATCTGTTAAATTTAATAATTGCAAATATAAAATATAGGTGCCGCAACGCCTTAATATTAGTCACGAATGAAAAAGTTTAACCACGATACCCATAGGGTTAATTTTCTTCCAATTTACCCAGAAGTTGCTACGACTTTTTTAAATGGGATACCCTGTATATTTCTGCATTTTTGGATGTAGATATCATTCCGTGTATTATGATATCATTCTCATGATCATTTATAGCTATTTAAGTAACAAGGAATGTAAGGACCTATTAACATTTGAGGTAGGCAAGTACAAGCCAAGACGAAGTCGCGGCTTGTTGCCTGCCGAAAATGTTAATAGGCGATACATTCCGAGTTATCTTATTATATTTTTCCCGCTGCTTATCGAAATTTTCCTAGATTTTTTAAAAAATCGTTTGGTTTGTCACCTGTCACCAGGATTAGTTTTCGTGAGTCGTGTTACCTGTGAGTGTCACATGTCACATAAACACTTGCAATTTCTAAACAAAACGTCTAAATCTGCATCTTGCTTTGCTAATTTTGTTATCCTAGGAACTTAATAATAATATTAAGTTCCGTTGTCAAGGAAAAGCAGCAAACAAATATAATCACCGACTTACACGTTTTGTTACTAAGGCTGTATCACTGACTTTCATGATCAGCAGCCGAAAAAGTTAATTTAAAATGTTTAAAGTAATTTTTATTTTTCAATCTAGAGTTCCGCATCTCGATTAAAACCGTTCTTACGGCCGTAAACGATTGTCGAAAAATACGTATGTCATTTTTCGGTGATACTGGCGCTTACAAAGTTGACTAAAATACTTGACAATTACTCAAAAACGTCACATGAAAGTTGTTAGCCGTTGAAAGATTTAACAATTAATAGCACCAAACTAAACCAATTATAAGAAGTAATACTGTAAGTACTTCGTTATTATCGGGTTATATGTCGATAACTTGTTGCACAATAATAAAAGAGTGTCAGTTTGACAGGTTAAATAGTCCGACCGCGTCAGCGGGAGGATTATTCTGTCAAACTGACACGATTTGTTATTGTGCAGGAAGTTTGAGACGTATAACCTGTTCGAAGTACGCATTGTATTCGATTTAATTTTTTTTAAATAAATTCTAATATTAGGATCAAATTAGTATATTATGCAACGAGCATTTAATGATAGCTATTAAGACACGAGTATGAGAATTACGACACGAGCCGTAGGCGAGTGTCGTAATGAATATGAGTGTGTTAATAGTCATTAAATGGGAGTTGCATACAGTTTTTTTCTACGACTAGTCGTAATAGTAAAAAATAAGCACTTTATTTTCAAAAATTTTTAAAATTATAATGAAATTATGAGTTGTAACTAAGGAAATATTATGGAAAAACTTTTATTATAAACAAAACAAAAAAAAATCACAAAATCAAGATTTAAAAAAGAAAAGGACATTTTAGAATTATTTTTGATTTACAGTTATATTTGTGATAGTACAGTTATTAAAATGCAACTGCGGCGCTTCTGGTAGTTTTGTGACAATATTGGTAGATGGAGTAATAATGTTTATTGAATTGTTGGTTTGGTTATATTCAATTTAATTCATAATTTGATTGGCTACGCTAACTTTATTTTGAATTGATTCGTCAATGTAGTTTTCGGCCACTGTTGTGGATTTCCATCCTCCGTGACGTTTTAGTAACGTGGTGTCACCACCAGCATCAACCAATATTGTGGCAGAACTGCGGCGAAAGCAGTGTCCGGTATATAAATTGGGATCTGGAAGATTTAAGCAAGTAGCAATTTCTTTTATTCGCAACCATATATACAATAAGATCAAAACTGACTTTTAAAAAGTTGGAAAATGAGATATTCCCAACTTGTAACTTTCCAAGTGGTCGGAAAAGTGATTGCCGTCGCAGCGGTTGGAAATGAATCCATTCCCGACCGCTATGTAGGTAGGGACACTGGCAATCTTGTTCATCCATTCATACGCGACACAACCTATCGTATCATAATATAATATTTTTTCCAATTATTGTTTAGAATAAAGTGGTTGCGAATAAAATAGTATACATACCACGGTGAAAATTTTCATTTCTGTCTCGAGATAAAGTTGACCTCGACGCTACGCGTCTCGGTTAACTACTTAATCTCTCGACAGGAATGAAACACTTTCCACCTCGGTATGTAATATACTATTCCCATGTTTCCAAATTTGTTTATTCCTACGTTTTGTACTGTGCATTTTTCGTTTACGTAATTGATAAAAAAGATGGTATTGTACAATTGTTTGGACGAAGATTCATGTACTTCTTGCATATTTCATAATACTTTTCCGTTATTGTAAATTTTCGTGTTGTTTTAGTTTTTGTATCTTTAATTGTGATTAAAAGGGTTGATGTATAATCATCTTATATTATAAGAACGCCTGCCGCCGGCCGCCGGCTGACCGAAAGCAAGTGGCGCGCGCACATGCCGATCGCGCCGCAACACGCAGCATGAAGGGTCCGCATAATGGGCCGGACGTAGGCTGGCTACCAGCTTAAGCAAGCATTTTTATTGTTAACCGTTTCTTTACGCTGGCAGGGCCAGACGTAGGCTGGCCAACGCGTTCTAGTTTACATCTCTAAATTCCAAATTGTGTAGCTCATTCCTTCTACAAGCTCCCATAATACCAAAGATACATGCCACCTATGAAAAAAAAAAGTTTTTCATGTACATTTGATTGCAAACTAAGATTTACTTACCTTGGACAATAAATATTTAACATCTGGGGCTTCTCCAATAAATTGCTTTATGTCATTTGTAGAAAACGTTTTTGATTTATTTGGTTTATAGCCTTCAGATTTTCTTTTCAATAAGGCGTGCAATTTGGGATATTTGATTATGTCCACGTTTTGTTTAATATATAATGTAGATTTCAAAATTGAATAATATGTCCATAAACTTGTGGATTTTTTCGTTTTTGATAACTCATCAAAATAAACAATTAAGACGTTTTCTGAAAAGCTGCTAACCTTATTTTTGTCCCTCCAATCCATAAACTGAGAATATAATTTTTCGTATGCCTTTGCTGATTTTACGGGTAATAAATTGTTTGCGACATTTATGGCCTGTTACACAATTTCTGGTGGGGTTAAATTCTCAATTTCACTCTCACTATCACTCATTTTTACCGATTTTTTTTGCAACAATCACAAATTTTAGGGATTTACTAGGTAAACAGTGACTATCAATTGTTAAAATTGATAAATTTTAGATCTGTCAGATGGTCATGGCACTATTTGATATTAACCGAATACTTATTGGTTATAAACTTGTATCTTAATGAAAAATTTGAATCTTAATGGATAACATTAAAGTACTGGTAGGAAATATATAATAAATCAATTAAAGTATAGGTGTTTAGACACAGCCATCGTGAGCAAGCAGCAGCGGGGAATTTTTCGTTGCGGCAGTTGGCAGTTGCAACCAGAGAACGGCGTCGACAAGCCGCTTGCGAGGAGCGAGCTCAATACGTATCTTACAAATTTCAAATAAATGTAAAGTGAACCAGTAAATAAATTATACAGTCCACATCAGGGTTTCATTCCCTAACATAAGGTCCATCGGAGCCGAATTTGGAGAGCGTTTACGTGAAACTGCAACGATTATTGCATCAGAGAAGCGTGGGCGTCGCCATTACGGAGGAAAATTCCAGGAAGCCGGTCGTGACGGCACAGATTGCAGGGTGAAAACACAAACGAGGCGTGAGTCATCCTTTAATTTCTTTATACGTTCCAGTTCACAAGTTTCCTTACAACCTAAGTAGCCTTTATTTGTGTACGATACACGCGAAATATGGCAGAATACGATGAGTTAAAAAAGAAAGGCGGGTCCTTAAAAGCGAGACTTACCCACTTTCAAAATTATTTAAATCGCTTGTCTAGCGATACCGACGTGGTGGTGTTAAACGATTTGCAATTCGTGGAGTTAGAACAGCGAACAGAAAAAGTAGAAGCGTTATTAAACGAATACGAGGAAATTTAATTAGCTATCGAATGTAATGCCCCGGATGCAGAAGAGCAATATGTTGAACGGGAAATATTTGAGGAAAGTTATTATAACACAATTTCGCGAGTAAAAAGTATGTTACAAAACAATACGCGTAGTGCACATGTCGGAACATCTGTGCGAGCCGAAACTGAAAGCGTAACTTCTGGCAATTCACAACAGGCGTACGTTCCGTCAACGGAATTTGTCAAACTACCAATTATTGAAATGCCAAAATATCACCGTCAATTCAGTAAATGGCTTGAATTTCGAGATACATTCGAATCATTGGTGCATTCAAACGAACGATTAAACGATATCAATAAATTTCACTATTTACGCTCAGTTCTAAAGGAAGGGGTATTAGAAATCATTCAATCGATAGAATTTTGTGCGGAAAATTACCAGCTTGCGTGGGAAATACTGTACGAAAGATACAATAACGAAAAACTGCTAGTGCAGATGCATACTAAGGCTATATTTGATTTAGAAGCGGTTACTTCTGAATCGGCTGCAAAATTAAGAAACTTAATTGACTCAGTTTCGAAACATCTTCGTGCGTTAATAACACATTAATAATTTACATAATTTCGGGAAAGCTCGATGAAAATACTAATTTTGAATGGGAACAATTCAAATCGAATTTAAAAACGTGCCAACCTTTGACGAATTTAAACAGTTCCTTAATAGGCGCGCGGATTTATTAGAAACTGTTCAATTGAATCGGCCATCGAGGGCTAATGCGGGAAATTTAAATACGAAGCGAACTAATAATAAAGGTAATGAACAAACGCGAGGTTTGTTTGTTGCAAAGTATTCGTGTGAACTATGCGACGGAGAACATTATTTAAGAAAGTGTGAAAAGTTTCTTGCTTTAAACGCGTTCGAACGTTACAATGAAACGAGAAGGTTAAAATTGTGCGTTAATTGTTTACGACGGGGTCACATTGCACGAGAATGCAAATTTGGATATTGCAAAAAATGTCCGGAAAGGCACAACACGTTACTACACGAAAAAAAAAACGGGACAAGTAGAAAAGGAAGACTTCCATAAATGCGCGTAATAATAAACAAGTATTGTTATCTACAGCGGTAGTTCAAATTTTAGATGAGGACGGAAACCCTCACACGGTCAGAGCGTTGTTAGATTGTGGATCGCAGTCTAGCTTTATAACAGAAAATTTATGCGAACAATTAAAATTGCCCAAGCAGCGGGCAAATGTACAGGTTGCGGCTTTAAGCAATGTAACTACAAATATTCGATTTAAATGCGATATTTTCATGCGTAGTCGTACGAGCGACTTTTCTACAAAACTTCATTGTTTTGTTATAAAGGAAATAACGGAAGCGTTGCCAAATTGCACATTCGATATTTCGAATCTTGCGATTCCTGAGGTCATGCATTTAGCGGATCCGAATTTTCATGAGTCCAGTCCAATAAATCTATTGATTGGCGCTGATTTGTTCTGGTCATTATTATGCGGGCAAATAAAGGGTTTAGGTAAAAACAAACCCATTCTTAGTAAAACCAAATTGGGGTGGATAATTGCAGGTCCATTTTTGGAAAATACGTCAAGCGTTATGCGGTGCAATTTTAGTCAAAATCTGGAAGTACAAGAGCAACTTGCACGGTTTTGGGAAATCGAAGAATGCGCAGAACATAAACACCTATCTGAGGAAGAAACGATATGCGAGGAACATTTTGTAAATTCTGTAATGCCGAACGAGGATGGGAGGTTCGTGGTTTCCATTCCATTTAAGACGTCACCTAGTACGTTAGGTGAGTCAAAAGACAATGCACGTAAACGTTTTTTAAATTTAGAGCGTAGGTTAAACGCGAACGATACTCTTTGCAAACTTTACAGGGCGTTCATGGCCGAATACGAGGCGCTAGGCCATATGACTAAACTATGCGACAATTACATCGATAGTAGCGATGTATCCTATTACCTTCCACATCATGGTGTATTGCGAGAAAATAGTGAAACGACTAAATTAAGAGTTGTCTACGATGCGTCTGCGTCTTCATCCAATGGAATATCTTTAAATGATATTCAGATGGTAGGTCCAACCCTTCAAGATGATTTATTCAGTATTATTCTACTGTTTCGAAAGCATAGATACGGGGTTACGGCGGACATAGAGAAGATGTACCGCCAAGTTTTAGTGAGGCCTAACGAGAGGTCTTATCAAAGAATTTTTTGGCGCACGGATTCGTCAAAACCTTTAGATACGTACGAATTGAATACGGTAACGTATGGATGTGCGTCGGCTCCATACTTGGCTATACGAAGTTTATGCGAATTGGCAAATCAATGCGAAATCAAACAAACTACGGATGCGATACGTTCTGATTTTTATGTCGACGATTTCATTTCGGGTGAAAATACGATTACTGAAGCATCGAATTTATGCGACAATGTAACAAACGTTCTGAAAACTGGAGGTTTCCATTTGAGAAAATGGCATTCAAATAGTTCAGAAATTCTGGCAAGTATTGCAAAGGAAAATTCAAATTCTCGCGTGACATAGTTTGGTAAAAGTGTAAAAACGAAAACGCTCGGATTAACGTGGGTCTGCGAATCAGATTTATTCGTGTACAGTATTCGTAAAGAGTCTACGACGCATTTAACAAAGCGTACTTTATTATCTGCAATAGGACAAATTTTTGACCCTCTTGGATTACTAAGTCCATGCATTATAATCGCGAAAACGTTGCTACAGCGCTTATGCCGTCAAAAGTTGGTGTGGGACGAACCACTACCCTTAGACCTTAGTTGGCTTTGGTCGAACTTCGAGAAGAGTTTACCGCTATTAAACGAGATTAAAATTGCGAGGCGCGTGATATGCGATGATCCTAATAACGTAGAAATACATTCGTTCTGTGACGCATCAGAAAACGCATACGGTGCTTGCATGTATATACGGTCAACCAATAGAGACGGCGATACGTGGGTACGTCTCCTATGCGCGAAATCTAAGGTAGCACCTTTAAGTTACTAACGGTACCTAGGTTGGAATTATGTGGCGCTTTAGTGCTAGCGCGATTAGTCGGTAAGGTGTCTCATTCGTTACACGTGAATGTATCTAGATACACATTTTGGACAGACTCAACCATTGCGTTGGGTTGGCTAAAGCACGAACCGAGTTCATTGAAAACGTTTGTCAATAATCGTATAGCAGAAATACAAGGTTTAACAAAAAACGGAATATGGCGGCATGTATCGACAAAACACAACCCAGCGGATTTATTGTCGCGAGGTGTTAATCCGGATAAATTACGCGAATGCGAACTGTTGGGGTGCGGGCCGTCATGGTTAAAATTAAGCGAATGCGAGTGGCCAAGTCCCAAGTACGAAACAAAGGACTTGCCTGAATTGCTGAGCAACAACGTGAGTTGCGTGGTTAGAAATATTTTTTCTTTCCCATTTGAGAGATTTTCCACATTGAATAGAACTATACGTTGCGTGGCATATATGGTTCGTTTCAAAACCAACTGCCGAGGTCTTGATCAGCGACTGATTGGTGCGCTCGGGATTAATGAGTTAGAGGATGTAAACTAGCAAGTTTGAATCCTTTCATCGACATAAACGGTATATTACGGGTCGGGGGTCGTCTTACGAATTCAGACTTTCCCTATGACAAGCGTCATCCGATAATCCTGTCCTGCAAGCATTGGTTGACGAAACTAATATTTTTAAACGAGCATGAAAGATTACTGCATGCCGGGCCGCAGCAACTATTATTTTCTTTACGTGATCGGTACTGGCCACTAGATGGCAGAAATTATGCGCGAAAAATTGTAAAGGAATGCATACGATGTTTTCGATTTAACGAGAAGCCAATACAGCCTGTGATGGGAGATTTGCCGAAATTACGAGTTCAAGCAAACTTTCCATTTTATGTAACCGGGGTTGATTACGGGGGCCCTTTCAAATTAAAATATAAAAAGGACGAAGCGCGAAACTGTCAAAATGTTGGCTTTGTTCATTTGTTTTAGCACTCGCGCAGTGCACCTAGAGTTAGTTTATGAATTAACTTCTGAGGCGTTTATACTTACTTTAAGACGATTTGTTTCCAGACGGGGGAAACCAAGGCAAATTTATTCTGACAATGGCTTAAATTTTGTTGGAGCTCACAGCGAGCTTCAGTCTCTTGGAAAATTCTTACAGAGCAATGAAGATGCGTTAAATAATTCATTTATAAACGAAAACGTTAACTGGCAGTTTATACTTGCCCATTCTCCACATTTCGGAGGACTATGGGAGGCGGGGATTAAATCCGCGAAACACCACTTAAAACGGGTTGCTGAAGAAGCAGCATTAACATTCGAGGAATTTAGTACATTATTAGCGCAAATAGAGGCTATAGTAAATTTCCCCGCCCTTTAACCTGTATGTCACCCGATCCCGACGATTTAGTTCTACTTTCTCCGGCTCATTTTCTTATTGGACGGCCATCTTTGCCTGATCCGGATCTAATCAGTCTTCCGGAAGGACGATTGTCAAGCTTCCAACGTATACAGCAATTGCGACATTTCTGGGCCCGATGGTACAAGGAAGTCATTTCGGAACTTCAAGAACGAACCAAATGGAAACGTTCTTCATATGTTAACCTGCGTGAAGGAAATATGGTACTCATCAAAGAGGAAAACGTCCCACCCATGAAATGGCGGCTGGGCCGTATCGTGACGATTCATCCAGGAAAGGATGGAGTGGTTCGAGTGGCAACCATCAAAACAGCAACGGGAGAGGTGAAGCGAGCATTTCCGAAGATCTGTCCGCTACCCTTTGAAAGTCAGGACTTTCAAGGCCGGGGGCATGTTTAGACACAGCCATCGTGAGCAAGCAGCAGCTGGGAATTTTTCGTTGCGGCAGTTGGCAGTTGCAACCAGAGAACGGCGTCGACAAGCCCCATGCGAGGAGCGAGCTCAATACGTATCTTACAAATTTCAAACAAATGTAAAGTGAACCAGTAAATAAATTATACAGTCCACATCAGGGTTTCATTCCCCAACAATAGGAGTAGAAAAAAATATTTTATTAGCAGCTCGATTTGTTTGTATTAACTTAGCTGAAGTCATCTCCATCAAAACAACATAAAGTTGACAAAAGTTATGTATTGCGTCGCCTAGTGAAGTTACTCTAGTATAATCGATTTTGTATAATCGAAATTATACAAGATAACTTAACTAAATCCAGCCTTCTGATTGGTTGAGATCGCTACGAAAAAAATAATCATTATAACACTCTTCAAAGTAAGCCAGATAGCACAGAGAAATGTAAAACAGAAACTGATCACAGATTTCAAAAAAATAAATCCGACGAACCAGTTTCAAATTTTAGAAAATGCCCCAGAATACATTGCTACAGCAATGCAAGGTAAAAAGAGCACTACTTCGCCAAAAATTCAACCTTCTCCTATATTCTTATCAGGTATTGTAAAAGTCGATCTACTAACCAATATGCTAAATATACCCTAAAATTGATAAATGAAGAAATCAAGTTGATAACCGAAAACAAAATTGCCTATAGAGAGCGTGCCAGGGCCTAATAGATAAAGATGTCAAGCATTACACATATATGTCAAGAGATAAAAGAAGCTTTCGTACAGTTGTAAAGGGTCTACACCACACAACCAATATTGAAAGGCTGAAAGCGGATATCATAGCCAAAGGGCACAAAATGAGATGTATTCATAACCCAAAAAGTAGCAAGGATAAAAAGTCATTGGATATGTTTTTCCCTGACTTAGAACCCAGCGACAATAATAAAGAGATATACCAAATAAAACATCTACAGTACTGCAAAGTTATGGTAGAACCGGTACGGAATAAATGACAGATTCCCCAATGCGGGAAATGCTTAAAATGGGGACATACACGAAACTACTGCACACGTCAGCAGAAATGCATTAAATGTGGTGGATTACATAACAACAAAAACTGCGCGATAAATGAAAGAAAAGATCTTTGCTGTGCCTCTTGCGGCCAAAACCATTGTGCTAACTACAAAGGTTGCAATATATATAAAGAACTTCAGCAAAGAAATTTCCCCTCCCTAAGACCTAAAAATCCAGAAGTGCAGCAGAAAAATAATGCCTCTGGTCCCTCCAGAACTACTGTCGAAGGATTATCATTTGCGACGGCTCTTAAAGGAGCTAAATCAGTAACAAGTAACACCGATGTTGCAGCTACAAATTCCCAGCAATCTGAGGACAGAATGTCCAGACTCGAGAAGCTAGTTGAGCAAATGGCTCAACGAATGGACACTATGCTTAACATTGTGTCTAAACTGCTTGAAAAACTGAACTAATGGAACTACGCCTGAAGATATCTGTGTGGAATGCTAACGGCCTAATCAACCATGGCCCTGAAGTATCAGCTTTCTTAAGAGATCATGATATTGATTTCACGCTGATCTCTGAAACTCACTACACAAATCGCAGCTACTTAAGGATTCAAAATGACATAATATATGACACTAAACACCCAGATGGAACAGCTCACGGAGGCAGTGCTGTAATCGTAAAAAAAACAATTAAACATCACGAAGCACCTAAGTATCAGACGCAGCACATACAAGCAACTACTATTGTAATTGAAGACACGCGAGGACCAATATCCATTTCTGCAATTTATTGTCCCCGACGGCACACAATAAAAGAAGACAGATATGCTGCGTACTACGCCACTCTGGGAAATATATTCCAAGGAGGAGGCGATTACAACGCCAAACACTTCAGATGGGGATCAAGATTAACAACTTCCAAAGGCAGCGAACTTGTAAAATGTCTTGATAAAAATAATATGAATATTTTGTCCACCGGAAAGCCCACCTACTGGCCCAGTGACAGGACTAAAATCCCAGATGTCATTGACTTTTGTGTCACCAAAGGTATCTCTTCAGGTCAGCTCGTAGATCGTAGATCACACTCCCGTTTTAGTAACATTAAGTTCCAGAATAATCCACAAACAGAAATCAGTAGCACTCACCAATAAAAGAAGAAACTGGGAGCCATTTAAAGAGCTTCTCGGAGGGAGAAAAACTACAGGCATCTCGTTAAAAACTGCCGAAGAAATAGATACAGCTATAGACAACCTAGCAATTAAGATACAACAAGCGGTTTGGGATGCAACCCCCCCAGGTGGATGTCAACGCAAAGCAACAAAATTGCTCCAGGATGGTTAAAGAAGCAATTCTTGCAAAGAGAATGCTAAGAAAGACATGGTTGACTACCAAAGCCCTCCAAGACAAGGCAAGATTCAACCAAGCAATTCGGGATTCGAAAGAATTGCTTAACAACGAGAAGAATCAAACAATACAGGAATACTTGGAAAGGCTAACTCCAACAGAAGCTACTGAATATTCACTGACGTTCGCCGCACATCTGGGTGATGTCTTTCAACCTTTCCTATCGCAAATACCGCAAGCAAAGGAAGACATTCTCACCGCATTCCTCGAGATACCATATCAAATGGCTGTACCCATAAAAACGATAAAAATCTCCGAAGTAGAAGATATGATTCGCAGGAATCTAAACCCAAAGAAGAGTCCAGGTCTTGATCTTGTAACTGGACAAATTATAAAACAACTACCTGGGAAATCTCTAACTGTGCTAACTCAAATCTACAAAGCAATACTTAGAATCGGCCATTTTCCATCCCAATGGAAAGTTGCCCAAATTATCTTGATTCCCAAACCTGGAAAACCGGCAGAAGATGTGTCGTCATACAAACCCATCAGCCTACTATCGAGTATATCAAAGCTCTTCGAGAAGGTATTTCTGAAGAGGCTGAAACCTTTGCTTGACGAACTGAACATCATCCCCGAGCATCAGTTTGAGTTTCGTGAAAAACACGTAACCATCGAACACGTGCATAGAGTAGTTGAAATACTGAATAAAACATTCGAAAGCCAAAAGTACTGTTCAGCTGCCTTCTTGGATATTACCCAAGCTTTTGATAAAGTATGGCACCAAGGGTTACTATACGTACAATCTGAAAACCAAACTGCCTGCAACCTTTTACCAGATGTTACAGTCTTACCTATCTAACAGATACTTTGCGGTAAAATGCCAAGAAGCCATCACGTCTAAATCCAACACAGTCGGGCGTTCCACAGGTGTTCTCGGACCAATTCTATACCTGTTGTATACTGCAGATATACCAACTACACCGAACACCATCACTGCCATGTTTGCCGATGATACTACCATCATGGCAATAAGTTAAATCCCAAGATACGCATCAGAGAAGCTACAGGAAGCATTGGATAACATCCAGGAATGGCTGAAGAAATGACGAGTAAAAGCCAATGAGATAAAATCTCAGCATGTAACATTTATCTTAAAGAAGAAAACATGCCGCAGCGTTACTCTCAACGGACATCAACTCCCTCAGTCAGACTCTGCAAAATACCTAGGAATGCATCTCGATAGGCGGTTAAACTGGAAGCACCACATATTCACCAAGCGCAAGCAGCTGGGACACAAGTTCTCCAAACTTTATCGGTTGATCGGAAGAAAGTCTAAGCTACAAGTATCACTGGCCAATAAACTAATGGTGTATAATGTGATTATCAACCCTGTGTGGACCTACCTACGCGATACAGTTGTAGGGTATTGCGAGTCATTAAACATTGAACATTGCAATCTTACAGAGATTCCAATCCAAAACATTGCGCACGATTACCGACGGTCCCTGGTTCATGACAAACTCGTTACACTGCGACCTAAAGTACATATAGTTCTACAAGAAGCCAAGTGCACGAGTGCGAAATACTTCTCGCGCCTCGAACTTCATCCCAATTCTCTTGCTGTCAGTCTTCTTGACAACAGCCAAAAGCGATGCGACCCCTTAGATATAAGCGATAGATTATAAGTCTTTGTCATTACTAATCCTACTGTTATAACAAACAATATGTTTACTAGTTGTTAGGCCCATTAACCCCGCGTTTGCTCAGCAAGGTATTTATTTGGCACCCATTATTTGTAACATTCGCTTATTGCCTTCGGGTAGATCGCGAATAAAGTATGAGTTTAATAAAAAAAATACCCAAGCAACTGTTTTTGCTCCTGCTTTTGAGCTATGGTCGTCGGCAAAAAAATGTTTTTTTGTTTTTTTTATATAAATAACTGGTTCATAGCATTTCATTGTATTAGCGAAACGGAGTGATGCTGAGTATCGAAGTATTCTTGGAAAGCACGGAAGGGCGCTTTTCTTGGGTGGGGGGTACCGTATATTTATTTATTTCATATGCCACGGCAGCTACCTTTGCGGAGGCAGGTAGTGGGTTGAATAAAAGTCAGGTTGAGGGATAATTCAAATTTAATATGGTTGTTGTTAGTATTTAACAGACATGGTTTTTAATATTGCGATCGACGTTAAAAGTGAAGGTTACAACTTATCTTTTCCTTAGTTGAATTGCTCTAACACTGCGAGTCCAATCTTCATGATCAGCTGTTATGTAGGTGCCTTGGAACATGCAGCTCTTGGCTTCAATTTTGCAAAAAGGCCATAATGACGCCCCAGGATGGGTGGATGCGGTTGGGATAATTTACAGCGTGCGTGGCTCCAAATTTGACCCCAAACTAGAAACCTTCACGCGACTATTTAGTGGAATTTAATAACAACAGAAATATTCTTACCGGTTGGTCGGTTTCTAGTATTCAAAAGGTAATTTTAGGGTGCTTAAAATATGCTATGAGCAACCCTTCGGAAAATTTTGGTACCGCAGACAATGCGTGTGTATGCTTAGACGGCTTCGGCAAAAGTGCCTTGAAACCGATGGCCTCGAAAATTTTAGAAATTTTGCGGACACGCGCCGTTAGAGCAACTCGTGTATCAGTCTTAATATATCCCCAGTTATTTTTATGTTACACACCCCACTTATTAAAGATATTAAATTACTATAACAATGCACATTGTCACTATTTATTACACAACAACATCCCTCTTAATTTAATAGTACCTTAGCAACTAGCATTATCATGCATAATCAAAAAAAAATATCACAGCATACAAGAACAATATCATTATAATTGAAGGCTACCACATTTAAATAATAATAACTAGCACCTAGGGTAATTATACATAATAAAAAATGTATCACAGCATGCGAGAATAAATATAGTTATAATATGGCTATACACATTCAAATAATAATACTAGCACCTAGGGTAATTATACATAATAATTAATAGCCCACCATGCATAGCTAATAACATTTACACGTTTATAAATATAATTGCATAATACCCGTAGATACATCGAACGTCAAATTATATTCATCAGTTTAATTGACTTCTCATGTGTGCTCAGTAAATGATTACCAGTAGCTAAACAAATAGCTAATAAATTTTAGATGATTACAAATCTCATTTTATTGATCAAAGCGGTATTTAGCAACGGTAGTTTTATGTGTAACTTCGCGTACAACACGCCCAAATGGTGGGAACAAAATCGGTAGAGTCAAAATCGAGAAAAAGTCTTAAATCAGGAAGGTCCCTACCATTACCAAAACCAAAAGGAGCGCAAAAAATCACCAAATAGAAAAAACATCATTTACCGAGGCCAAAGCCAATTTCACATTAACTAGATCCGAAGTACGGTTTCAAGTCTTTGACATGCCAACGGCCAGCATCGCTGCCGTCAACATTTAGTAAATCATAAACTAAATTTCCAATTTTTCGTTTAATGGTACACAAAACGTACTTGGGTGCTAATTTAGCAGAAAACCTATTAGCTGCATCTGAGAGCACCTTATTTCTTTTCCAAACTTTATCACCAATGTGGTATTCTATATCCCGTTTCCGTAAATTATATCGCTCTGAATTCCGCCGATAAGATTCAGAAACTCGCCCGAGGCGGGAATATTCCTACCAAAATTTAGAAATGCGGGACTATATCCCGTAACTTCATGTTTCGCGGTTCTAATAGCATACGCTATCTTTGCTAATTCCTTATCCCAATCCTGGTGTTTTCCCCAATATAGCTTCTAATAGCCGTTCCTATCGTACGATTTATACGTTCTACAGGATTAACTTGTGGGTGGTAATACGCATTGTACCAGATTTTCTGTACTTTATACTGTTTAGCCAATTTTTTAAACAATGATCCTGCGAATTGAGTACCGTTATCGCATAAAATGATTTGAGAAACTCCGTAAACTAAAAATACTTGATCTTCCATGAAATTAACAATAGCTTGGGCGGTCGCGTTTCGAAGAGGATGGAGTAAAACATATTTAGTCAACCAGTCGGATACAACTAAAATATAACAATACCCTTTGGAGGATCTGGGCAAAGGGCCCATAATATCGACGGATATCATTTGCCATGGATAACGTGCCTTTTTCTCGCGTCCCATAAGGCCAAAACCCTTAGAATTCGGAGATTTTTGTTCATTGCAGGTTTTACAAGCTCTTATATAACGTAATATGTCCCTACGCATTTTCGGCCAATAATACTGTTCTGTAACTCTACCTACGGTTTTATAATACCCTAGATGAGCCGCCGTCGGTTCGTCATGGTAACGTTTAATTATATTACGCCTATCAGCATTCGGAACCAGTAATTTCCAATCAGTTATATTGGTTTTTAAAGGTATTTTCGAAGAAACATGTTTATAGATATACCCATCTTCAGTTTTCCAATGGGGATATAAATCAGGGTTCTTAATGATTTTACTTTTCATTTTCAAATACCACGGATCTGAACGTTTCAACTCGATCCCTACGACATTAACCTCGTTAGGAACAGTGCGCGACAATGCATCAGGTACAATGTTAACTTGCCTTTTCTATGAACTAACTCGTAATCAAACTGTTGCAGTTTAACAGACCAGCGGGCTAATTTGCCTGTGGGTTCCTTCATTCTCTTTAACCAAAGAAGTGAGTAATGGTCCGTAACTACAGTAAATTTGGTGCCCTCTATATAGGGTCGAAATTTATCAATGCAAAAAATAACGGCCAGACATTCGCGTTCCGTCACGCTGTAATTACGTTCTGCTTTATTTAGGCTTCTACTAACGAATGAAATAACTTTTTCTTCACCGTCCTGCATTTGCGTAAGTACTCCTCCTAAGCCGGTATCGGAAGCATCGCACTGAATAACAAATGGTAGGGAAAAATCGGGCGACGTTAAAATAGGTGCCGAAATTAAAGCTTGTTTAATAGTTATAAACGCGGATTCAGCTTTCTCATTCCAGATTATGGTTTGTCGTTTTTGTTTGCCTTTCAATAGATCATTAATTGGCGACATTAACGTTGAGAAATGCGGTATGAAGCGCCTATACCAGCCGCACATCCCTACAAAACGCTTAATTTCGCTGGTAGTTCGAGGTCTGGGATAATTTACCATTGCCTCGACTTTTTCGGGATCGGTTCTGAGACCGCCTCCGTCGACTATAAAACCCAAATACTTCAAAGTTGAACAGAAAAAAAAATTTACACTTCTTTAAATTTATTGTTAGGTTAGCGTTATGTAAACGATTACTAACCTCAGTAAGTATCTTAACGTGCTCTTTGAAAGATGATGAAGTAACTATAATGTCGTCAAGGTACACGAATACTTTAGGTTCTAGTTCGGGTCCGAAAATAGCGTCCATCAATCGTTGTTGAACTTGCGCCGAGTTAGAAAGACCGAAAGGTAGGACAGTGAAATGAAAGAGACCTCTGCCTGGCACCGAAAATGCCGTTTTTTCTTTAGATACTTTATCTAGAGGGATCTGCCAAATGCGCTGCGTAAATCGATCGATGAAATATACTTTGCGTCCCTTAACGAATCCAGAATGCGATCTACCTGAGGTAAAGGATAACAGTCCCGTTTGGTAACCGCATTCAATTGCCTCCCGTCAAAACAAAAACGAAACTCCCCCGATTGTTTTTTTACTAGCAGTACGGGCGACGACCAACTACTAAAAGATGGCTCTACCACTCCTAACTCTAGCATTTTGTCTAATTCCTTATTAAGGTGGGCTAAAATGTATGGTGACATACGGTACTGTCTTTGCTTTATGGGTTTGGCATCCCCCGTATCTATGTGATGTACAACCCTATCAGTTTTCCCTAGTCTTTCTTCACTGCTGATAGTTTCAAATTCTGCCTTAACTTTCTCTATTTGAGAGAGTTCACAGTTGGAAAAAGTTTCTTTAAAACTTGAACTAAACGACTCATCAATATTAGCTGGTGAAGGAACATTAATTTCAAAATTACGCGTTTTACTTTGAATATCCCACGAATTATTTTTAAAATCTACAATTAATTCAAATAATTTGCAAAAATCTGACCCAAGAATAAAGTTATGGTCGACCGAAGGGACAACTAAGGCTTCTACCAATTTACAAGTAGCTCCGATAAGTACGGGAAGTAAAACTGAACCGCTAATCACTTGACGTTTTCCGTCTGCAGTCCTCACATATTTTTCTTTGGGTTTCCTAGTTTTAATACCTAAGTAATTTAAAATAGCTAAACCCCTTTTCCCAACGATGGTTTTATTTGCACCCGAATCTAATAGTGCTGTTACATTATGATTCAAAATTGAAATACTGATATACGGACGGTTATCATGAAGCTTACTGCAAAATACGGGGCCAACTTCAGAACATTTATAAAAAATTTTAACCTTGGATATCCAAGAACCCCATTCTGTTCGAGACAACTTAGGTTTCTCATATTTAACACAATGTTTGCGATTTAAATTATTTACATTAGACCTCCTATTGAAATATTCTTTATTGTTAGAAGTTATTACGTAGGAATTATTTGGTTTGGCCTGAGTCACACGAAGAGGCGGAGAACGGCCGTCAACTGCCGCCCCAAAAATTAGTTTTTTGGATTGTTACTATTCGAGCATTTTCTGCAAGTCGTAACAGTACAACCTGGAGCACCACATTTAAAACAAAACTGTTTTCGTTTACTCCTACAGTAGCGATGTGTGTGATTTCCCCCTTGACAATTCCAACACGTTACCATAGAGATTTCCGACCTTTTAACATTATGATTTTGAAATTGATTATTTTCTAGATACGCTAAGTCCGGTTCTAAAACGTTTTTAGGTTTTGGAGGTGGATGGTATCTATCTTTAAGTGCTAAAGATTCATCTATACGTTTGCATAATTTAATGAGTTCCGTTAAAGAGTTGATTTCTGTTAATGCAAGTCTATCGGTGTAACGCGGTAATAAGTTTTTCTTAATATATTTCAAGCGAGTGTAGTCAGCTGGTTCCGTAGGTAATCGTTTAAATAGCGCGTCCATGGATGATATGTAAACGTGCACCGGTTCTTTAGGTCCTTGTGTTCGCGACTTAATTTCATCCCACAATCTATCTTCATAATCGCTAGGTAAATAGTCTCGTTTTAAAATTTCTACAAGTGAAGGCCAATCGGATACTGATGATTTTATCGCTCGAAACCAATTTCGTGCGTTTCCCGTAAATAATTCAATCGCGCAATTATACAATTCTTTATAGCTAACGTTTCGCGATACGCACAATTCATCAATGGTAGCTAAAAATGAATGTACACTAGTAGAACTCCCATCGAAAACTACTCCCCATTTATATACTGGACACGATTTCTTTACTTCAGTAGCAAGTACTGTAGGCGGTATATTTAAATTACATGCGGAAGAAGTTGTAGCCACGGGTTGATTTTGGTTCAAAGCTGTTCTCTTAAGTTTTTCATACAAATCCGCTTCTACTTCTAAACAACTGGCGTATGATTCGTTCTTAAAAGAAAGGATATCTGCGTCCTCATCTTTTACGGGCATTCGCTTAACACGCTCGGTTAGATGCAGTAACCTAGTTTCAATACGTATAAACATTGAATCCGATTCGGGACCATCGAATTCCTCTACCAAATTTTTAATTGAGTTTAAAGTCGCCGTAACAGCCGCTCTTTCCGTCTCTGCATTGTATAACGGATCTTCAAGTACGATATTGCGAAATCTTTCTGAATCTAAAGCTCGGGTTAAAATTTTGCGTCTACTAGCTATATCTCTAACAGTAGTGATGCTGCGTATACGTAGTTCGTAATCTAACTCGTCGACTATTAAGAAATTTGGACGTAAACGAGACATGCTTGACTAACTACTTTTGGTTTAATAATGTTAAGGAAATTATAATCGCAAACTTCAAAATAATTAATTAGCGATAAATTCAGTAGTCACACATATCATTAAATGTATAAAATAATATTACGTTAGTAAATAACGCTTTCAATCTTTGAGCACATAATTTTAAATTTAAGGAGCAACAAAAAGGTAATCATCAACCAGCCCGTCTGTCTTGACAGATAAGTACCAAATGCGCTTAACAATTTGAGCGGCAGGTATAACAATAATACTGTGGGTGCAAAAATTTTGCTAGACACGTATTTACAACTAAATCACCATTAGACTAATTACGAAAATTTTACGAACAACTTTTGCCTTTGCCAATTAGGTGAAATTACCATATTTTTACGGTACTCGTTTTGTGGTTAAAAATGATTGCAGAACAAATTAAATTTCAAGAAACTGGTGAAATAGGTTAACATTAATTGCAAAATTTAATATATAAATCTATAATTTTTATTCAAATTAATCCTTCAACCTGGCCATCACGCATATGGGCGCCATTTTAGTGTAACACCAAAATTACTTCGACACGAAGTGTACGAAGTATTGAAATTCCCTCATATCGAAAACCACTCTGAGTCAAATATCTCTAAAATTCGAGCCAACCGACTAATGAACCCACTATATCAAATCTCCGTCTCGGCGGTGCGGATCTTTTGGTGAAGATCCCAGCCCACTAGATCAATCCCCCGCATTGGGGGGTGCCTAAACGTGCTGTGCGGGGGATGTATGTTCGTATGTGTACACGATTCCGGTCGCCAGGAACCTTCCTGAAGTCTTGGATCGTTTTCATACGATAGGTCCTCCGAAAATGAAGGCAACATCAACTTTTGAGCTAAGGTCGTCGGCAAAAAAAAAATTTTTTTTGTTTTTTTTTTTTGATAAATAACTGGTTCATAGCATTTCATTGTATTAGCGAAACGGAGTGATGCTGAGTATCGAAGTATTCTTGGAAAGCACGGAAGGGCGCTTTTCTTGGTTGGGGGGTACCGTATATTTATTTATTTCATATGCCACGGCAGCTACCTTTGCGGAGGCAGGTAGTGGGTTGAATAAAAGTCAGGTTGAGGGATAATTCAAATTTAATATGGTTGTTGTTAGTATTTAACAGACATGGTTTTTAATATTGCGATCGACGTTAAAAGTGAAGGTTACAACTTATCTTTTCCTTAGTTGAATTGCTCTAACACTGCGAGTCCAATCTTCATGATCAGCTGTTATGTAGGTGCCTTGGAACATGCAGCTCTTGGCTTCAATTTTGCAAAAAGGCCATAATGACGCCCCAGGATGGGTGGATGCGGTTGGGATAATTTACAGCGTGCGTGGCTCCAAATTTGACCCCAAACTAGAAACCTTCACGCGACTATTTAGTGGAATTTAATAACAACAGAAATATTCTTACCGGTTGGTCGGTTTCTAGTATTCAAAAGGTAATTTTAGGGTGCTTAAAATATGCTATGAGCAACCCTTCGGAAAATTTTGGTACCGCAGACAATGCGTGTGTATGCTTAGACGGCTTCGGCAAAAGTGCCTCGAAACCGATGGCCTCGAAAATTTTAGAAATTTTGCGGACACGCGCCGTTAGAGCAACTCGTGTATCAGTCTTAATATATCCCCAGTTATTTTTATGTTACAACATGTCTGCGATATTACCTATCTTTTCCAGACACATTTTTCAAATCAAAATACCCTTCACATAACCACTCGCGTATAAAATGGTATTTTACATCTACATATTTACTGTGAGCATTTTCGATTTGACTTTGCACAAAACATACTGCCGATGTACTATCAGAATACACTAAGGGACGAGGAATTTCATGCTTTCCATTATTAAACAAATGAAGAGACAATAATTTGTTAAGCCAAACTATAACTTTAGCGCAATTCACGATGCCCATGTATTCTGACTCCATGGTTGACAAGGCAACTACCTTTTGCTTTGTACATGTCCAGTGGATTGGTACGTTCGCATACATAATGACAAATCCTGAGAAGCTCTTACGGCTATCTCGATCTGTAATGTGCATTGTTAACACTCGATAAATCGATGCATCAATTCCTCGTCGATTTAACATATTTTAACAATTGTTTTAACAGATTCACATGAAAACCAGTATGTTCTTCACTATACTGTGACAAAAGGATAACACTAAATAATATGTCAGGTCGTGTTTTCATAGCTAAATACAATAATGAACCAATTACAGATTGATAGGGATACACAGTATCTAACCGCTCCCCTTGTCTAGGGTTTTCAACAACTACACCAACAGGAAAAGGAACTTTAATCTTCAATTCGTCATTTACATTGTATTCACCACAAATTTTATTAATGTAACGTCTCTGACTTAATAAAATTTTACCATTTTCTCAAATAAATTAAATTCCAAGTAAATTCGTAACACGATCTAACGATACGATATCAAAACACTTTGAAATAGCTTTGATAACTTCACTTTGTATACAGGATGTAGAAATGCTTTACGCACCATAGGGATTTCAATGGTAATTTTTTCATATGAAAATATTTGCTTCCCTAATTATTTTACAATACACATCGACTCGACCCTCGGTTTTCGTCTCTTTTCCCCGTGCGTGTTCCCTTCCCACCCACAACGTAATGTCCAAACGTTTCTTCTTTGGGAGTGGTTTGGGTGATGGCGGGACAACTTTCGATCGAATTCTGTTTGAGATAGGTGCTTCTTCTCCAATCGCTTGTGGGATTTCATTATCGGATTTGCTATCTTCTTTTCCATTAGATTATTCTCCCTCTGGAATGGCAGACAATTTCTTCTTGCGCCTCGGAAAATCTTCATCCGATTCTGAATCATCATTATGGAGGTGAATTGGAGCTGATGTGCGGACTTCTTCATAGGTTTCACACGTAGGGATAAATTTTCCTTCTGAACACCAAATCCATTCCTCGTCAATCGTGGTGTGCTGCGACTCCGTAATTCGATTATTTCGAGGATTCCATAATCTGTAACCTTTAGTAGTCGTAGCGTACCCAATTAGAATGTATTCACCACCTCGAGGAACTAACTTATCCCTATCAGAGCCCAATTCTAGTTTATATGCTTTCGAGCCAAGAGAGCGCAAATAATTTACGTATACATTTCGTTCATACCAAACACAATAAGGCACATCATTATTTAATTTCGAGTGCGGAAAACGGTTTTTTAAATAAATGAATGAAATTGCTAATTCAGCCCATAATCTCTTGGGCAGACCCGTTTGTGCACGTAAGGTACAAACCCCTTCAAAAACTGTTCTATTCATCCTTTCCGCAACTCCATTCATTGTAGGCGAATAAGGATTTGTAAACTCTTGTACGAATCCACATTCGCGTGCTAACTCACCAAAACGACGATTTTTAAATTCTAAGCCATTATCACAACGAACTCGTTTTAATTTGAGCCCCGTTTCTCGCGTGCCCTTTTCCTCCGCAGGTCCAACACGAAAATCGCGTCGAAACGTCCTGGCTTCGTGGGCGTTATCGCTTTGTCCTCCCCCGGACGACAGCCGACTAAGAGTCGCACTGTCTGGACTGGAATTGAGACGACTTGAAGTCACATTCCCACGTTTTCCATGTCCCCGAGTTGATCTGGAGCCATCTCGTCCACGTAACTGCGATGTGTAGTAACCCCTGGCTTCTCTTTCACCAGTGTTTTCAACCAATTGGTCAGCTACAAGTCGATTGTGTTTAGCAAGTAGAGAATCTACAACTTGTTTAACAGTAAAGTTTGCATCATCGAGCTGATATAATTGTTGGCGAATAGTAGAGTAAACATCTGGTAATCTTTGCAAATATTTAAATGCGTGTTGCTCTGGATCTATATCGATGTTGACAGCTTTTAGTTCCTTAACCATACGTCTACCCGTCCGATGAAAATTGACATTTCTTCATCCTCTTCGATGGCTAATTCTTCGAATTCTGTTCGAAGTCTCGCCTTACGAACGCTCGACGGTGGTTGGTAGGTTGCTAAAAGGTCGTCCCAGATCTCTTTCGCCGTCATTTCATCTTGGAGTACTTGAATTTTACAGTCTTGTAAATGCAAAGTGGTAATCGTTTAGTGAGAGTGAATAAACTGGGAGTTAATGATAGTAAGAACAAGCGTAGTGGAAATAAGGAACCCCAAAGTACACGTAAGCGAAACTAAAAGCAAATTTAAAGTTTTGTTTTGCAAGGTGACGGGAAACGTAAGGTAGAAATTCGATCACGAAAAGCTCAACAAGAGCCGCACGCACAGAGAAAGTACTGGCACGGGATTGGTGCATCGAGCGCTACGGGTGGAAAGAGAAGACATACCAGTGGCGTAACGCAGAGGAGAGTTTTGGGGTATCTAAGGATAAAAGACGAACGAGTTCGTAAAAGAGATCAAGGGTTTAAGACAAACAGTACGAGAGGAGCTAGAGGTGATAAAAGAACCGATAGCTGAACTACAGAGGTACTTAGATGAACTAAAGGAACTGAAAGAGGAAGTAAGGCAAAGAAATGAAAAAATTGACAGGGAAAGAAAGGTGCTCTATCAAGAACTAAGGAAGCTGGAAAAAAAGATAACAAACAAAAACAGAACCACACAGAAAAAGAATAAAAGAACAACTTACACGAAAGAAGAACTTTTGGATCTACAAGAAACGGAAGCAAGCAGGAAAGAGCCAAATAGTTATATAATAAAAATAAGAAAACTTAAAATCCAAGCAAACAGGAAGAGGGGGATAAATAGGGGAAGAAAAGGTCCCATATGGAAAATTGGAACATGGAATGTAAGAGGAATAAGAGGGAAAGAAAAAGAACTAGGACAAGAATTTGCAAAATCAGATTTAGAATTAATCGGGATAACGGAAACGAAGAAAAAAGGGAAAGGAATAGAAAAAATAGATGAAGAAAACCTCCTGTTTTATAGTGGCGTTAATATAAACAAAAGAGCAGCGGAATGAGTAGGGTGCATAATAAATAAAAACAACGCGAAAAATATTGTAAAATGGGAATTTTGCTCAGAAAGAATAATGACACTGGAAATTAAAGTAACAACAAACCATATGGTGACAGTAATAATTCCGTATGGACCAGGTGAAAGTGATAAGTAAGATAAAAACAGGTTCTGGGAGATGTTAGAAAAAGAAATTGAGAATAGCAGAAATGAAGTTGTAGTTTTGGGAGACCTAAATAGCAGAGTGGGGAATAACGCACAGAAATATCAAAATGTGATAGCCCTATTTGGAGAAAATGTCAAAAATGGAAATGGACAGAGGCTAATCGAGTTTTGTATCGATAACGAGATGATAGTGACAAACACGTTTTACAAACACAAAGAAATACACAAATTCGCGAGAAGAGAACCAATGAAAAACGAAAAATCAATAATTGATTATGTTCTGGTACAGGGTAGCAACAAATGGAAGGTTAAAGATGTGAGAGTGAGAAGAGCGAGGGAAATAGAAAGTGGCCACTTCCTGCTGGTGGCTGAAATGAAAAGATAAGAAAATGAGAAAATCAACATTGAGGAACAAAAACCTAGAAGAGAAATAAACACAGAGACATTAAGAAGAAAGGAATTACAAAACAGATTTAGGGATGAAGTCTAACGATTAAGCATAACTATGAGAGACGACCAAGAAATAGAAATAGAAAAAGATTGGGCAGACTTCAAAGAAATAATTTTCAAGGCAGCAGAGAAAGTGTGCACAACCAGACGAAAAAATCAAAAACGAACCAGCTGGTGGAACGAAAATATTAAAAAAGAAGTGCATAAAAAGAAACTGCTTTGGAACAAATACCTAAAGAGCAACAAAACAGAAGATTATGAAAGATATAAAGAACAAAGAAAGATAACAAAATTACTAGTAGCTCAAACAAAATCACTGGAATGGGAACGTTTTGGAATAGATACCGGGGCAAACTTTAGGGAAAACCTGAAACGATTCTACAAAATAATTAAAGGATTGAGGCAAGGCAGAAGGAACCCGCTACACTATATCAAGGACAAAGCGGGCGATATAATCACCAACGGAAAACACATAATGGAAAGATGTAAAGAACACTTTCAGGAACTGCTGGAAGGTACACCAAAACAAACTGCACAAAAACCAAAGGAGGAAGACCAAAAATGGGAACAGATAGAGCGAGAGGAAGGAGAACACCAAGAAGAAGAGATAAGCTTGAAGGAAGTGGAAGAAGCAGTGCAAGGAATAAAAATGTACAAAGCAGCGGGGCACGACAAAATAAAACCCGAAATGTTGAAATACATGGGAGAGGCTGGGATGTACCACCTGCACAAGATAATACAACAAACTTGGATGAAAAATAAAATCCCTAAAGACTGGGAACAGTAGGAGATACGAAAATTATAGAGGGATCTCGCTCCTCAGCGTTCCGGGAAAAATCTATGAAAGAATATTAGAACAGAAAGTGAGAAAAATTATAGAGCCAAAGTTAAAAGAGTCTCAGAACGGATTCAGGAAAGGAAGAAGTCCGCAGGATGCAATATTCGGAATTAAGCAAATAATAGAGAAAACCATAACATATGATCAAGAGCTCTATGTATGCTTTGTGGACTTGGTTAAAGCATTCGATATGGTACCAAGGGAACAAGTATGGGAAGCGCTAAAAAAGTACGGAGTGAGAGGCAGACTAATAGGAGCTATCAGGGGCTTGTACAAAAAGACAAGAAATTATGTAAGAGCCGGAAGTTAAAGTTCAACAATGTTCATAACGCACGAAGGAGCGAGACAAGAAGGAATACTGAGCCCTCGTCTATTCATCACTCTGGTGGATGATATAACAAGAGAAATAGAAAGAAAAATAGAAGGATACCAGATAGGGTTTAAAAACATGGAAAGGGTACGAGTTTCAGAATTTATGTTTGCGGATGACATAGCCATATTAGCAAACTCAGAAAGAAAGCTACAGAGAGCAGTAGAGTGCTGGAATCGAGCAATTGCTGAAAGAAACATGAAAATAAATACAGAAAAAACAGTAGTGATGATGGTAGCAAGAAAACCGAGAAACATTCGCATTACTATAAACAATGAAGAACTGAAGCAAGTGGAAGAATTTAAGTACCTGGGAACAACGGTGAGTAGGGATGGAAAACAGGAACAAGAAATCAACAACAGAATACAAACAGCAATGAAGGTATATTTCGCCATAAATAAAGCAATAATTGCCAAAAAAAGAGATATCAAAAAAGGCAAAAATTAGAGTGTATAATGCAATATTTATCCCAACCCTAACATACAGCAGCGAGACATGGACACTGAATACGAGACTACAGATGCGACTACAAGCATGTGAGATGAAATTCCTAAGAAGGATTGAGGGAATAACAAAGAGAGACAAAATAAGAAACACAGAAGTTAGGGGAAGACTAAAAACCAAGCCATTGGAACAGAAAATTGAAGCAAACCAGTTGAGATGGCTCGGACACCTATTCAGAACAAACAGCGAGAACATACTAAGGAGAGTATGGGAAGCCAAGCCTGAGGAAAGAAGACCTAGGGGAAGACGAATCACATCATGGAATAAAAGAATGGCGGAAATATTAAAAGACAGATTAATAAACTGGAAAGAAGCAAAGGAACTAGCGGGCGATAGAAAGAAGTGGAAGAAATTCTGTGCAGGAGTTAGGAGTTAGTGGTGCAGAATATGTAAAAATAAGAGTGTAGAGTAAAAAGTGTTAAAATAAGTAGTGGACAGTTTAAAGTAAGTGAAACCTCGACACCGTATTACGGTATAAGAGGATGGGAGAAGAAGAAGTAAAGGTAAACAAATAGTTGACCTTTCCTTTTGGCATCTCACTTTCCACTTCTGTTTCTGCTCTGCATCTGCAGGTTCCTTGTCTGTTGCATCAAGAATTCCCCATAGTCCGCGATCTTCCAGAAGTAATCTGATTTTCTTTGCCCAGATTTCATAGTTGTGCTCATTAAGCAAATCGACTCTTATTTGTTGTAAATCTCCTTCTCGAGATTCCACCATTTTCGTGATAAACTTCGCAAAAATACAAAATAAACAGTCAGTCAAAATTATTCTAAACAAAAATCTTAGTTTTAGTTGTCTTCGAACGGCTGCAAACTCGTAAATTCAATCGAATAAGCACACACCGTTCGATTTTCCATAAGTGACAACACCACAGTTTTTGTTCCTAAATACGCACTTTTCAACTCCGAAAAATTTACTTAATACTTCGAACATACCTTACAGTGTCCACACGTGTCGTATAATTACTCCGCCGGAAACTCGCTTGATCGGATTGCTGCTGGTTTTCTTTTCACCACTGCGCTTGGGAACGCCCCAAAATTCACGATCTGTTTTCGGTAAATATGCGTATTCATCTTCAAATTTGACTTTACTCTTCGTCTTTACTGCCTCGAATTTGTAGATTCACATCAAAATTAGCATTATAAAATACTTAGTTCAAATTCAGGATCTGGTCCATACTCACAATGAGGTGATTCAGTAAATTAACATATATTTTTTACATTCGCTACATGTTTCGGTTTATCTGTTAAACCATCTTCAGGCTAAAAGATAAAGCTTATAAAAATACGAGGAAAGAAACAGAGAGCAAACACCTCACCTAATGTCAAAATTGGACAGTCATAAATAAACAATTAAAATTAAAACAGACAACGTGACCAACATGTTAAATGAAATAAATTATTTGTTTATATACAACGGTCAGCCAAGGTGAGAACTGTCAAATACGTATCAAAGCCACAAAAACCGATAAATGAAATAAAATAAGCAATTAACAAATTTTCGATTGAGAAATATATTATTGCTACTGTTTGCAAACTCCGTGACCTCATTGAGGCAACGATTGTTTAACCGGGAGACAATTTCGAATATTTCGTAAAAATTTAAATTATTGTCTTTAGGGCAGACGTGAAGAATTTTAACATTGGCGTCCCGATCAAATTTATGATTATTCTCAATAATGTGAGAGGCAAAAGCCGATTTATTATAATCAAGATGATGAATGTAATTTGAGAATAATCAGCAGGCCGTAGCAGCCCTAACCGAGTGGGCCTACAGGACCAGCGAGGAAAAGTGGAAACGATGCAGGGGCTGTCGTCAGGTAAAATACCACATAGCGGGATTTGATTCAAAGAAATCGGTCTGGCTAATGGGAAGGAGCCGAAGAAGCACAAATCTTTTGATAGGGATCTTGACAGGCCACTGTAAACTAAAGAGACACCTAACACTAATAGGAGTAGAGGAAGATCCCATTTACCCAAGATGTGGGAGGGATGAAGAAACGTCCTTTCACTACTTGGGAGAATGCGAGGCGCGAAGCCAGACATCTCGGCGCGGGGCCAGCTCGGCGCCGGGACAACTCGGCGCGGAGCCATCTCGGCGCCAGCCAACTCGGCGCAAGGCCATCTCGGCGCCGAATTCAAATTCGCAAACTACAGTGTGCACTACGTAAGAAAATTATTATAAACAAATAATAAATAAAGCGAACGGCAAGAAGCAGGCATCAAATGAAAAAAAAAATTTAGAATTTCTTGGCAAATCAAACACTAACGACCAGAGGTGGTTGCAAATGTGCCAAAGTTTTCAGTCCTTGAGATTGTTCAATCAGCTAAAACTAACACACAATAAAAAATCTCATTGAAATCTTGCTTAATTTCCGAAAAATAGCACTTTTTGGATTTACACAATTTCGAAAAACGCCATTTTCTAAATAAGTAAAGGGCCTTTTATTTCAAAAATATTTCTTTAATGTTTATTTCCGAAATAAAAAAAAATTTAACAAAGGTTTTTTATTATGAAATAAAAATCTTTGTTAAAAATATTTATTTTTCCATAGCAGTCTTTGTTGAAAGTAAAATTCTTTGATATGGGACCTAAACATAAAAGAAAATGTGAGACATCAAAGTTGGCCGAGGATTTTGATATTTGGTATAGGAGCATAGTTGTTCATTCTAAACAACTTCTCTTAAAAACTTTTTGTCGTATTTGCTACATAAAAGGCACACTACTCTACAGTAATAGTATATTGTGTATCAAGGCCGTAAAAGCACTTTTGGCCGAGGTGCACACAACATTTTTTAGGCGATCATCACAAAAGAATTCAAACATTTAGTCACAACATTTTTTTTTCTGAACATTTTCTTGAAAAACATAGTTACCTTAGGCAACTGAAAACAAAAGCATCTCCTGTCAAATTTAATATTAAGCTTCATCGCGTGTGTTTTGAGCTTTTTAAAATGGGTGATAGCGATAGTTGAGACACCCCCGATGAAATTCTGGAAGCTGCAAGTGTTGCGACCCTGCCTATATAGGTAGGTAAAAAGTGTTCAGGAAGTAGTTTCTGACAGATCAGTTCCAAAAAAGTAGAGTTTGACAGATGTGTACAAAAAAGTAAAACTTTACGGCGGTAAAAGGGGCCATAGAATCGCCATTTTTGTAATGATCGCCTAAAAAATAGGTTTTTTGAAAATTTTCAAGGCATGCTTCACTTTTGAAAACTGAAATGCTGTTAGAAATTCGCCTTTAACCAAGCAGGGCTGAACCCCAAAAAATGAAAATTTATATCGAAAATTTTTTACTTTTTACAAGTCATTTCACCTATCCGGGGACACAATGTATATACATGGTGATTTCCTTTTACCAGGATATAAAGCTAAAAAAACTTTACCACTTTTGCGAAATAAAAAAACTAACGGAGATACAGCTGATTGCAAATAAAAGTGGGACAAGTCTTGAGACTACTTTTTGCGTTTTTAATAACGTGTGAAACTTTCTCTAACTTATATTTCCGTAGGTGAATACATAAAATACTATTAAAGATAGAAGCATAAGAAAAGGAACATAATTACGAGTATGTAATATGTTATTGTACTTCATATTACAATATTACATATTAGCTGTCCCAGTTTTATTTGCAATCAGCTGTGCAAGGTGTTAAAGTTTAAAATTAAGAACTAAAATTACTTAACGAAAATCATACTAAACTTAATCTAACTTAAATGATATGTTCAAAATTATCAGCATTCGCTTCTACACACACATTCCGCGTATAAGAGTGACGCGGCAGAGGCATTTTGACGACACTCCCAGTAAATAATAAGCATATTCACTCATTCATTATTTTCATAAACATGAGTCATTATTGTAGCAATAACATTAAGAAAATTACAATGGAAAACTAGTTGACAGGCCATTGCTTAACAACAGAGATAAACAAAAATAAAATTGTCCAGCCGCCTTTGCGCCAAAGTTTAGTTTTTAATTTGAAACTTTAACACCCTGTACCTCCGTTAGTTTTGATATTTCGGAAAAGTGGTAAATACAAAAAATGCTTATTGTTTAGCTATATTTCCTGGTAAATGGAAAGAATTAACTTAAAAATCACCCTGTATATAAATATATATAAAAAAAATTGGTAATGTTTACATTTTATTTTATACAGGATGACAACTTGTTCGAAAACCTATTTAGCTCGTATTAGATATATTAAGTGATTTTTACTTAGTTAAAAAATGGCGTTTTTCGAAGTTGTGTAAATCCAAAAAGTAACATTTTTCAGGAATTAAGCAAGATTTCCATACGATTTTTTATTGTGTGTTAGTTTTAGCAAACTCAACAATCTCAAGGTCAGAAAACAAATTTTTTCGTAAAAATGTAAAATTTTACTGATAACGGAAGTCACGTGACAACTTTCTTTTTGCTCATTGCAACCACCTCTGGTCGTCAGTGTTTGATTTTCCAAGAAATTCCAAATAATTTTTTTTCATTTGATGCCAGCTTCTTGGCGATCACTTTATTTATTATTTGCTTATAATAATTTTCTTACGTAGTGCACACTGTAGTTTGCGAATTTGAATTCTGCGCCGAGATGGCCTTGCGCCGAGTTGGCTGACGCCGAGATGGCTCCGCGCCGAGTTGTCCCTGCGCCGAGCTGGCCCCGCGCCGAGATGGCGACTCCGAGATGTCCTAGAACCTGCGAGGCGTACCTGCGACTGAGATATAGAACCCTCGGAGCAGCTACGCTTCAAATGGAAGAGTTGAACTTCCTATCCTGGGCTAATATTTTGATCTTCATTAGAAAATCAGGAAGGTTTAAGCAGGGAGAAGAGCCCATTGAAGAGGTCTATAATGAAGGCGGTTGAGGGGATGGCAGGGGTTGGCAAAAAGGGCCTATGGTGGCCTACTTGCTAGACTTCGGTCTCCCCGCAAGTACTATTACTACTACCTCGTCTAAAAGATGAAAGTACTGTAATCGCGTAAAAATCACCTTCCGAGATTTCTTCAGATCTTCACGTTTGAGGGTCCCTAGATGACAGATTGAGCACCTTAAAAAATTAAATTTTGTTTATTTTTGCTTTAACTGAGAAATAGATAAAAGTAATCATTTGCACATAGCTCTGGCTTTGCCATTGGCGAAAATGTCACCTAACAGATACAGGGTAAACATCACAAATAGGACAGAATAGTATGGTGTCTTTATAAAGCAGCAGAAACTCGTACAATACGAGCACGGTCGTGGCTCAGTTGTTTAAGCGACGGACTAGAAAGTAAGCTCGAAATATTAATCTCATTGGCCTCGAAGCGCGGAGTTCGAATCCCAGCGGACTACATTTTTTTTTAATTTGAAAATTTATGTAATTCGTGCGAGAGAAGTTCTGTGTAAACCCTTTTACAGATTTTTACTTATGAGTTTATTTTATTGAAATATATCATATTACACGAACGTTTCGAATATTCTGCGATATTCTTAATGAAAAAAATTTTACATTCAAGTAAATTGCAGACCAATCCTATTTTAAGAATATAAAATTACGGTACGTGTATCAATTATTACGCTACGTGTATCAATTATTACGCTGCCAACTTTGCTGATAACCCTTTTCCGATGAAACGCGAGTTGTTTTAGTGTATGACTCTTTGTGACTGAAGAAAGCTTGGGATAAACATTTTCAATGACTTTCCACCAATCTATAGAATCATCAGATAAATCTACCTTAGGACAAGTTAAACAGTAATTCAACTCTTTTTATCAACATCATTACAACCGTAATCACTATTAGTATGATCAGTAAATTAAAAAATTGTCAGAAGCTTGGTCATGTAAATCACCTGCATCTGGGGATACATTTACATCTCCAGGTGCAGGTGATATACATGGCAAGCAGACAAGCAGTTTGAGGAATGTTTAAGCACATAAATCACTAAATCCTCGATATATCCAGGGGAGTTGTCATGTATACTTAGGTGTACCCTTACCGGCACATTTATTATTGAGACTAAAACATCGTACTTACCTTAATTATGGTTATGTTTAACATGTTGGCTCATTTTTTAACCATATAGTAATTTTGAAACCCGGAACTGTCACTACTCAGTTGATAGTCACCTAGTCACTATAATAATAATAATAATAAACAGAATGCAACACTACACACTACCAAGAAAGTGTTTCTATGCAACAGTTTCTTTTAACAAAGCCAGTGTCTATATTGACATATTTTTATTGTTAACGTTAATGTCAATGTCAACCGAAAATATTGAGATGTAATCTATTATTGAAATGTTAAAAAAAACATTTATTTCTTCGTTAGTGGTAACATAATTTATTTCATTTCTTTGTTATCTAAGTCAGTAATTGTAAAAAATCAAGATCATAAATCATAATTATCAACACTGATGAGAACGAAAAAAATATCATTACATAAAAATAATATATATATATATATGGAAGCTTTCTCAGGCCTTTTAGGCCCATAGCTTGGTTATTTCTTTCCATCTCTTTCGATCTTGGGTCTTGTTTTTCCAGTCTCTTATGTTCTTCGCCTCTAAATCTTCCTCCACTGCCTGTATCCATCTTTTCCTTGGTCTGCCTTGCTTTCGTGTTCCTTGTGGAGTTTTCCGTATCATTATTTTGGTTACTCTATCTCCTGCTTGTCTTTCCATATGCCCCAGCCAGCGCAATCTTTGGGCTTGTATAAACTGCGTGACATCTGGTTCTCCGTATAGTCTGGCTAGTTCGTCATTGGTTCTCCTTTCCCAGCTCCCCTCTATTCGTTTTCCTCCATATATCCTTCTCAGTATCTTCCTCTCCCATCTTTCCACTTTTTGTTGCGTGTTTTTGTTTAAAACCCATGTTTCGCATGCATATGTCAGGGTGGGCCGCACTACTGTTTTATACACTCTTAGCTTCGTGGTGATTGCCACTTCTTTGGATCTTAGGATTTCACTTAATGCACCCGCACACCTTTCACTTTTCATTATTCTCGCATTCACTTCTGCGTCCTCTTCGCATTTACTAGTTATTAACACCCCAAGAAATATAAACCTGCTCACTTTTTGTATACGGATCTTTCTACCGCCTTTTAGTTGTAGCTCCACATACACATTGTCTTGCTCGAGCAGCGGAGCTGCTTCCGCTACCATTAGCTTTGTTTTTTCTTGGTTGATCTGTAGGCCCATTCTTCTAGCAGCTTCTTCCAGATTAGCAAATACTCTTTGTAGCTCTCTTTGCGTCCGGGCTATCAGTGTGATATCGTCGGCATAGGCCAAGCACTGGTGTCCTTTATTCATTAGGGTTCCTGTCCTGTTTATTTTGCTGCTTCTTATTATTCTTTCCAGTACCAAATTGAATAATGCGGTCGATAGCGGATCTCCCTGCCTTAATCCTCTCTCCACTTTGAATTCTTGTGAGGTAGTTCCTCCAGCCCTGACCTTATTTTTTGTGCCCGTTGTTGTCGCTCGTACTAATCTTGTTAGCTTGTCAGGAATCTGCATTTCTTGCAACGCCTTATACATCTGATGTCTATCTACCGTATCATAAGCTTATTTAAAATCTATGAAAGCCACATATGCTGGTATTTTGTATTCGTAACAGCTTATCAAAATTTGCTTTAGTGTGAAAATCTGGTCCATTACTGAGCCTCCTTTTCTGAATCCACATTGGTAGTCTCCTAGCTGGTCTTCTGCATATTTGTCCAGTTTTTGTTTTACTGCTGTAGCCAAAATTTTATATGTTACGTCTAATAGTGCTATACCTCTATAATTACTGCACTCGGTTATGTCACCTTTCTTGTGTATGGGATTTAGTATTGCCATTTTCCAGGCTTCAGGTATGGATTCGTTGTCCCATGCTTCTTTTATAAGCTCGTAAATTTTGCGGTGTAGCTTTTCGCCTCCATACTTGAGAAGTTCTGCCGTTATACCATTTTCCCCCGGGCTTTTGTTGTTTTTTAGATTAATTATTATATCTGCTATTTCTTCTCTTGTCGGTGGAGGTATCTCGTCTTTCTCTCTTACCCCATTTGTTGGTTCGTTTTCCTTTGTCTCCTCTTCCATTTCTTCTTGATTCTCTGTAGTTTGGTTCAGCACTCCTTCGAAATATTCTCTCCACCTTTCTGCCACCTCTTCCTCATCCGCAATCAACTTTCCTGTCTTATCTTTGCAGTATATTGGTTTACTTTTACTTTGAGACTTCACCTTTCTTTTCTTTAACTCTTGGTAAAAGTTCCTGATTTCCCTGTTTTTATATCTTGCTTCTTTTTTTTCCTTATTTCTTTTTCTTTCTGCGCTCGCTTTGCAGCTCTACAAGTTTGTTTTGCTTTTCTTCTTTGCTCCTCGTACCTTCTTCGATCTTCTTCTTCTCCTGTCGCTAGCATTTTTTCCCTAAGCCTTCGTCTTTTCGTTAATTCGTCTCTACATTTTTCGTCGAACCATACTGTTTTGTTTTTTGCAGTTTGTTTTTCCAGCGTGCTGTTTGCTGCCTCCGTTATTATTCTGTTCATTTTCTCCCAGCTGTTTTCTGCCATGTCTTCGTTTATATCCTCATTGTCGTACTTTTGCTCTATTAATTTTTGGTATTTGTCTCGCATTTCCATGTTTTGTAGTCCTTCCATGTCAAGCCTTTTCGTTTGTTTCTTTTCTCTTTTGTCTATTATGGTAATATTTTCCCTCATTTTTATTATGACCAAAATATGGTCGGAGTCGGCGTCTGCCCCTCTGTAACTTCTCGTGTTTGTTATGAATTTTGCATAGTGCTCCTGTATTAACATGTGGTCAATTTGGTTTGTTATGTTTCTTCCTGGGATAATCCACGTGCCTTTATGTATTTCTTTTCTTTTGAAATGCGTGCTCATTATTTTCATTTTCTTCTCTACCGCGAAGCTTATTAGTCTTATGCCGTTGTCATTAGATTTTTCATGTTTGCTTTGCCTGCCGGTTGTGTCTGCATAGATTTCTTCATTGTCTACCTTAGCATTGCAGTCTCCTAGAACGATTTTTATATCTTGTTTCGGGAGGGTTTCATATAGATCGTCCAGCTGCTCGTAATACTCATCCTTCTGTTCATCGGTTTTTTCTTCAGTTGGTGCGTGAATATTTATCAAGCTTATATTTCTATGTGTTCCTTTAACTTGTATATAACACATTCTTTCCGTTCTTGCCTTAAAATTCCTAACTGAATTTTTCAGTCTTCCACTTACTAAAAAACCCAGTCCGTATCTTCTTGTCCTCCCTCCACTATTGAAGTATGTGTATCCATCTATATTTTTAATCTCGTTTTCTTTTTGATGCGTTTCCTGAATAGCTAATATGTCAATGTTATATCTCTTTGCTTCTCCTATTCAATTTTTTAGTGCTCCTGCCTCGTAAGTTCCTCTAACGTTCCATGTTGCTATTGTTACCTCTTTCTCTTTAGTTACATTTTTTCTTTTTCCATTTCCTGTTAATTTTGTCTTTTTCTTATTTCCTATTTCCGTTGTCCTTGTCCGCGCTTGGGTCGTCTTCATGTCTGTATGCCTGGTTGGTGCTGCTAGTTTTTTGATATGTCGGTTCTTATCAGACCTCCTCCTCCGTTCTGCGACCATTCATATTTGACTCCGTCTACTTCCAGCTTGCGGTATCCCACTCTTGTTGTCTTGCCATTGTTTCTTTCCTCCCGAGCTACATTTCTTATTGCGAGCTGTACCTTTCTCTCTTCCAATGTAAGATCGCTATCTATGAAAATGTTGTCTGCAAGTTTCCGCTTTAGCTTTAGTAACTCCAGTTTTTGCTCAAAATCTGCGCACTTCACTACCGTAATTTTTTCTTCGTTTTTTCCCCACTTTAAACGCCTCCTCCACCTTGATTTCCATCTCCGCCTCTTTTTGGAAGTCCTCGGCGATCTTTAAGTTTTGGCTTCCTGGCTGTTCCTTGTTAAAATCTATTCCTTTGATTACTACGTTATTTCTTCTTTTTTCTTTCTCTTGTGTCTCTAGTTTGTTCTCCAAATTTGTAATCCTCTTTTCCATCTCTTTTTTTCTTTTTGCCAGGATTTGGCGTTTTCTTTCCACTCGGCTTTTACCTGCTTTAATTGCATACATTAATTGTAGACAAATGGATAATTATCAATATCAAATTTCTGATATCGTGCATTCGTAGATTCCAGCACTGTTTGACGGCTTGTACTCACTGTTATTATCTTCAGTCTGTTTTTGCATTGGTTTCCAACAAGTTTTGATGTTTAATTGAAAGTATGTTTATAACGTCAATAATAATTTAATACTCACGGTTCAGTTGGTCTCTTAAACTCTTTACTGATTTTTAATTTTACCTATTAAACACTTCACTAAAAATCTGTAATATTTCATCTACTCTGATAATACCGTGACCAAATTCTTTTTGTGTCTAAAGATTAAAAATCATATGTGTGCAAGATATTTCCTGATGCAAATGCGGGGCTTGCTGAATTTCAGTGCATGTCAATCAAGAAGACAATACTGACATAGTGCAATAACATGTAGGTATTATGAAAAAAACTTCCAACATCTTATCTAATAGGTGATGTTTCAAAGTTGATCTTTTTTGGCTTATATTTTTCATTTCGGTAATGTAAAATAGATTAGGGTAACAAATTAATTCAAAACAATAAACATATCGGTGTATTTTGTAACGATACGTCTAACAAAGGGGGTTTCAGCTCATCGCAGATTACCAGTTACACTGTCCAAATACTCCACTTGAGAAATTGAAAGACTTCAAACGGATTAGAATAAGTTTATGTACAAATTAGTTCCACTTGTGAGCGATGTGCTCCCGACCGAAGTCAGTCAAAATCTGCTGTCACAAACACTACCATTTTTACAGTGGCTGTTAAGGGCATACACGCCAGAGCACAGTGTCCTTCCCACGCATTTTGGCACGTAAATGCAATATTGTTACCGTTCCATTTCCGTCCAGTTTCTGCAACCTTCTACCTGCCCTTTTCTGTTCACACAAAATGGCACGTATTTCAAATGGCAAATTACTTGCAAAACTTGCTCTTTTCTAAATTCCTAAATACATTTCATTTAGTTATTAATTAACTAACATCCATTTTCAATAACGTCTATTGTTTATTACATTTGAGAATTATGATTCGTAATAATTTTAAGCAAAACAAATATGCCAAAATTAAGGCCAGCGGGACCCAGACAAACGGTGTAATTTTCAAACCACCTGTCAAGTGGGTGGTAATAGAACAGCCCTTGTGTAAATATTTTTTGTGTGTTCATTCACTTACTAATGCATTCAGTTTACACAAAAGTTATGAGCTTTTTCTTGTAGAGTAATGTCAATTAAAGTACCTTACTCTAAAATAAAACATACACGAGCACCAAGGGTTAATGAGGGTGTATAGTGCAGTTTTGTTTTATGACTTTCATAGATAATGTTAAAAACCTGTATGTGCGCAGTTACTCTACGTGCACAATGCTGCTGTATTTCTAAATTCTAGCTTAATAGTCTACTTTTGTTGTAGGAATGAAGGTGTCCATCTTCCATTGGCTCACATTTCATTAAAAGGTGTTTAAGGAGTATAATGAACATTAAACAGGAAAGTGCGGAAAGTTGCAGTTCCTCACAAACCGCATCTTGTATATCACAGAACATGGATAACCATGGAAATTTTGATAAGTTGTATATAAAACAAGAAAGCGTTGAAAGTGTTTATAAGATTGATATTCATACAGAAGTGAATATTAAACAAGAAGACTTTAAAATAAAAATTGAAGACTATGAAAACAAAACATTTGACGAAAATAATACAAATATTGCTACGAAGTCTGGTAGAGAAGAAAAAACTTCAAGTTCTTCTGCTTGTGAATTCAAAGCAACACTGAAATATAATTTAGCTGAACATTTGAAATCTCATACAAGAGAAAAACCATACAGTTGCTCCATTTGTGGGTACAAAGCAACACAAATGGGTGATTTAGTTATACATGTGAGATCGCATACAGGAGAAAAACCATACAGTTGCTCCATTTGTGTGCACAAAGCAACACAAAAGGGTGATTTAGTTAGACATATGAGATCGCATACAGGAGAAAAACCATACAGTTGCTCCATTTGTGGGCACAAAGCAACACGAAAGTGTGATTTAGTTAGACATATGAGATCGCATACAGGAGAAAAACCATACAATTGCTCCATTTGTGAGTACAAAGCAACACGAAAGTGTGATTTAGTTAGACATATGAGATCGCATACAGGAGAAAAACCATACAGTTGCTCCATTTGTGGGTACAAAGCAACACAAAAGGGTGATTTAGTTATACATGTGAGATCACATACAGGAGAAAAACCATACAGTTGCTCTGTCTGTGAATACAAAGCAACACGGAAGAATTATTTAGTTGTACATATGAGATCTCATACAGGAGAAAAACTATATCGGTGCTCCATTTGTGAATTCAAAGCAACACGGAAAAATAATTTAGTTGAACACATGAGATCTCATACAGGAGAAAAACCATACAGTTGTTCCATTTGTGAATACAAAACAAGTCGAAGGAAAAGATTGGTTACACATGTGAGATCACATAAAGGAGAAAAACCATTCAGTTGCTCCATTTGTGAATACAAATCAACAGAGAAAAATAATTTAGTTAAACATATGAGATCTCATTCAAGAGAAAAACCATACAGTTGCTCCAATTGTGAGTACAAAGCAACACAAAAGTGTGATGTAGTTAGACATATGAGATCGCATACAGGAGAAAAACCATACAGTTGCTCCATTTGTGTGTACAAAGCAACACAAAAGTGTGATTTAGTTAGACATATGAGATCGCATACAGGAGAAAAACCGTACAGTTGCTCCATTTGTGGGTACAAAGCAACACAAAAGGGTGATTTAGTTATACATGTGAGATCACATACAGGAGAAAAACCATACAGTTGCTCTGTCTGTGAATACAAAGCAACACGGAAAGATCGTTTAGTTAGACATATAAAATCGCATACAGGTGTAAAACCATACCATTCTTCATTTTCTGAATGTAAGTCCACAGGTAAAATGATTTAATTGAACATAAGATGTTTCATACAGGAGAAAAATCTTCCACGCAGATTGTTTTGTGGATAAGATGTAAAGCAACATATAAAAGTTGTTTAGTTCAACATATGGGCTAATGATCTGTAACTGTGATATTGTAATTAAAAATGATTTTGTCGCACACATCTTGCTTAGGACCAGAGAAAGGAATGTTAACATATTATGTAAACTAGTAATCTTATAGTAACTTACGATGAATTAAGAAAATATTGATGTAGTGTAACTCTTCTTTCTAACTAGGCATTGTTGATAGCAATTGTAAATATGGTAGTTAATATAAGCAGATAGTAGTCATAATGTAGAATTGAAGACCTTGCTGTAACAAAAAGGCAGCTCCATTTGTAGTAATTTTACAGGTACAACAATAAAGTACCCTGTTTTATAGGTTTTTTTTTGTGCTACACTCAGAAATATTGCAACCGCAATTGATCATTGACCGTGGAGATTTTTTTTGGGGGATTTGATTATTTTTTCAGTCATCAAGCGTAGGTGTTTTTTTTTCTTTTTTCCATTTGGTTTAGTATAATTTTGTGCGATTTGCGTCTAGGCCCATTACGGAATGCTAGAAACCGATAAACTCGTTTTACTACATTTGTTGGCATCTGCTTGCTGAATTTGCCCCGGAATATTTTATTTATCACATGGAAACGTGTCCCACCGATGTCTGCATTAGGGCATTATTTCTATGTTACAATTTTTATATTTAATTCTGAGATGTGGGTAAGATAATATCAGGAGAAGTTTTTTTTTGGCGCTTAAGGCAGCTACCGAAAGGTATTTAAATCTTATTTTGATAGTATAAAACTATGTTTTATACTTGCAAGGCCTATTGACAGACTTGCGGTCAATTTCCCAAGTGAGTGATTAGCTTTCTTTGCTAGCGCCTGCAAGGATGCATGTCAGACAGGAAGGGTTTTTGCTGCTTGGCGCATGCGCAGTTTTAGCAACTGCATTATGATTATGAACCCTGATACTATTAAACGCTCTATTCAGTTTTGAGCCAATAATTTTCTTTCAATATTTACTTTTGCTCATTATAGTTCACTTTTGTGTCTAGAATAGTTCCTGCAAAATTTATTAACTTGCAACCTCCTGGGTCGTTTTGCATTCAGCAAACCAATTTAATGTGTATGTGCCCATTATAAACCAATTTAACAAATAACGCCAGGTTCTGAATCGGCGAACCTGGTGTAACTTGTATGTGTCCAGAACATTATTTTCTTGATATTCTTTTAAGCAACTGTAACAAACAAATTTAAATTATTAAAGCCTTGTTATTATTTCCTACTACTGGTATATTATATTTCATTTTACAAAACCGATATGATATTAATACTTAAAGAATGTAATACCTGGCGATACTTCATACTGAGCCTTTAATTTTAGGTCTCTTTAATTTTATGTGATGTGTGTTCTTTGCATCTAATACTGTGGATAAGTCACAGACAGGAGTTCTGCACCATTTGTATTCTTCTGTTTGTGGCAGAACCAATACAAGGCCCATAAACAGTATCGCAGTAATTAAACTGAGATAACACCCGAGAATCACATAAAATGTTATTTTATTGTTAAGTTGATATTGCAGACTTCTTAACAGCAGGCAAAGATTTATGTTAAAATGAAATTGTTGTCATAAAAATATGGTAAATTTTAAGTGGAATACTAGCCTATTATTCATCCAGTTTCTGTTTACTTGCTCATATTCTGCATCACTTCTTAATGTTCTAAAGTTCCCAGAAGGGAAACACAGATCATCAGATTTTTCTTTTTGAATAACCAAATTTAACTTTGACTTAAATCAAAAGAGGTGGAATACCATTCGACTTTTATCTACCCGTTAGGAATTGTTTTTAAATCGAATATTATAGTAAAGTGAAGATGTAAATAGTAACGATTTTGAAGGTTTTTTTTTCAACTAGCATGAAGCAGACTGGCAGGGACAGTAGACTGACAGATTGTCATTTAGTGACCACAACTAGTAACTGGTAGGCCATTCCAAAGATTACTTTATAGGTGCAGGGCAGAAGTACCTTTAAGGTGGTTATACTACCATATTGCTAGCGGCTATGAGTGGGGAGGTCACAGCGTAAGTGAGACAGACAACCAACTCTTCGATGTATTTGGTGAGCTATGCGCAAGCGCGTCGTCCGCGTGGTGGGGAAATTTTCCTCACGGTCAAGTTTAATATTCGCATCTAAAAGGGGAGTTCGAATTCCCACGCATGCGCACGAAACGCGTAATACTCGGCGCCGTAATGTTTTCGGCCGTTCCCAGGCTCTGCTAGCAATATAGTAAGTAATACATATATGGGTTAGGTTTTGCGTCTGTTTTGACACAAACTGACGCAAACCTAACCTGCTAACCTCGAATTTGACTAGACTTACAGTGCCACCCACCAATACAAATACATTTTTAAAAATCGTTCATTAATAAAAAATCATTCGTTAATAAGAGTGATTAATAGACGATTCTGTAAACATTAATGAAACACATAAATAAACGATCAACGGAAAAAAAATATGCTCATTAGGAATTTTTGGATCTTTATGAAATTTTGGTAAAAACTGAATTTTCAAAAGTAGAGAACTTTATAGTACCTTAGACAAAAGTTGTCAAACATTTTATCCTGTAGTAATTAAGTAGGCAACGTTTATAACAAGCTCGTAACTTTCACATATAACTTTTATTTTTTTAAATAATTTGGGAATTAAGAATTATTTATGAAAATTATGATCTTGTTAAATGTGTAGCCTACATAGCTATTACACGATAAAATAAGCAGTCTGTTTATGATCTTGTTCTTAAGAATTTTAGTTTTCTCAACAATTATAAACATTTACCGGAAAACGGTAAAAGGCATAATGTTGCATATTGTTACGGTATCAAAACGACTTAGCGACACCCACGCGGGGTGAGTATCGTCTGGTTAAGTCCGGGAAAAAGATGGCACGCTCGCCCTGAGATTCGTTAAAACAGGCTAAAGGCCTCGGCTGAAGCGCTCAGGGAGTTGGGCGTTGTTTAAACGGTACGTCACTGGGCAAGCGTGGGAAGACATATACAGGGTAAGTCAAAATAAAAGGGCGCCACCAGGCATGTCTTGGGGGTGTAACCGTATAACCAGACCTGGACGGTTACACAGGGTACTACGTAAGGAAGGTACTCGAGAACTGTCGAGCTCGGACTACAATTCCGGGAAAGAAATACTTGAATTACTATTTCGGGTATTGGCTGCCACTGCGGCGACGTCGCCAGACCTACCTGCGCGCTCCAACGCTCAAGCTTTGTCGTACATCAATCTTTACACTAAGATGCTTAACCTGTAAAGAGCATTCACAGATCGAACACAATAATAAGTCCCTTATTCAGATATTCGTCTTTTGTCTGACGTTACAAAAGGGCAACGAGCACGTCGCCTTAATTATTCTAGGTCTTAAGTTATGGCCCCAGCTGGAGTGGCGCGTTACTTCTAATACACATAAAGAAAAAAAATGGTCAACACATACAACCGGCCTTGGTTGGTCCGTTAATCGAAATACAAAAGGTTAGTTATAATTAAATGCTATCAAGGTACATTACTGTACAGCAACTGTATCAATTACGGGTGAATGCGACCAAAGCACCAGAATTTACAGCAACAGAGTCGCAAGGTTAGGCTATAACCTAAGCAAAGCACAGTAAATGACATCAACGCACATTAAATGACAGCAACGGCGTCGCAAAGTTATGCTATAAACTAGGCAAATTTTTAATTATGAATGCACGAGGCCAAAACACATTAATGTTTAATTATGAGTACATTCGGCCAAAGCACTTTAAATGGCAGCAAATACGGCGTCGCAAAGTTATGCTATAAACTAGGTAAATGTTTAATTATGAATGCACGAGGCCAAAACACATTAAATGTTTAATTATGAGTACATTCGGCCAAATTTAGTCACATAAATGACGGCTGATTAGTTACACTAAAAGGCGATCAAAAGGTGATAATTTTGTAAGTTAGCCTGGCCTCAGGCCACAATAATGGCGTCAAATGCACAATAAAGCTAGCACACACACACAAGAATAAGTTCGGTTCGTATGAATGATAGATAATAGGTTATTTAGCTATTTACACAGATACCTGATTCTTTGGGGATCCTTGAACGTGACGTGCGAGGCCACCTGGCGACATGCCTTCAACTGTGGCACTTGTGTGAAAGCGGGGGCGATACGTGAGAGAATAGGCAGGAATCCGCCTCGTAGTGGCGTCAATTGGGGGTGCGTCTCTCACATGAGACCGATACGACAGGGAGGCCCAAACGTCCTGCAGGAATAATTCCCCGATTTGTCGGGATAGAAGGGTCAGCCCTTTACTCAACGAAGCAGAACTACGGCCATCAGAATGCCCAAAACGCCCACGCAACAGCGGCACACAACACCAAGCCCTCACGCACCTTGCGTTACAGTCAACGGCCCTCTCAGAACTCGCTGTCTGCAAGAAGAAACCACGCCAAGCGTACCCACGCGGAGCAGTAGCCAATCACGAGGCGAAGTCTTAGCCCCACCGCCCACGGTGCGACTGTTTTGAGATAAAGGTTGTAAACTAGTTTACTCTGCAACCAGTTTACAACTAATATGAAACTTCTACACGCACACGGATACGACTCAATATGAAACAGTTTCAGTCAGTCGGCATAGCAGTGCAATTAATAATTTTTACAATGTTAAATTCTGAATCAGATGAGGAAGACATGATTGATTATTATCGATACCGCAGACAACGCAGGACACAAAGGGAGTAGTGGGTCTATCCATGCATAAGGGGAAATCTGAATTCTAGACGGTTTGTAGCAGCACAAGAACTGTCTCAAACAGATAGAAAGTTTATAGCTTTTTATCGAATGTCTTTTGATCACCAAATTTGAAATAAATAAAATAACCACGTGGTAAACACCTTGAAAACGGGGCAACTTCTAACTGCAACGCAATTGCGACCGCGGAACAAAGGTCGTGTACAACCGATTGTGACTGATTGCAAACTAGTTACATTTGAATCGACTCGTGTGCGGTTCCACACTACTATACGTTGCCGAGGTTACAAAAGAGTTGCAAGATCAACTGATTTGCAACGTTTGTCTCAAAACAGTCGCACTGTGGGCGGTGGGCCTTAGGCGGCTGGAACTAGTTTTGCCCGCGCTTAACGAGCACGTGTTTTATAAAGGGTGGCCTAAAACGACGAAAACGCGACAGCTGTGCCAATATACAGGGTGTTCGAATTCGAAAATGGTTAGAATATGTGATGAGGTTAAAAATGCTGGCATCGGGTTTGAAATACAGACAGGCTGTACTGAAAGCTTAAGTGATCAACTCTAATACTGAAGGCTGCAAAATGGCTTAACAATATTACAATAAACCTATATTTATTTATTTATTCACATCACCTTAAATTCTGCTTCAAGTCATAAGTGTTGGACGAAATAATTCATTAAGTATGTTATCTACCGAAAAGTTATATTTTTTTGATTGTCCTATTCTGCCGTGCTTATTGAAAACGCGGTATCTGCAAAAAATCTAAAATCGCGTTTTCGGTGCAAAGGGGGATAATGGTGAATTTAACTGTTACTTTACTACTTATAAAAGCGGTATCTACAGTTTTAACCGGTAAATATTACATATGTTTTATGCCGTATGTGCTAAATTCATGTTGTTGCTTAATTAAAACGCCAAGAAGCTGCGTGGCGCAAATGGGTTAGCGCCAGGCTTGCATTAAGCAAGTCCTCTGTTCGAATCCCGCTGGGGTCGGAATTTTTCCCTATCCTTGGCGATTAGAATCGGGCTCAGTGAGACCATTCACAGTTGGGCACCAAATTAACTGTGCTCTACTCAGAACCACAGACCTAAGTGATAGAGTAACAAGGTCAACACATCACCAAGTCACACACCTCATACAATGGTTGCTGCGCAAGCACCAAAGGCGCGATCCAACTCTGTATCCCGAATCCGGGGCAAGTTGATCATTGTACCGCCAGATGCCAGCGTATATAGCACCAGCCTAAGGTCACTAAATCACGTTAGCTGCGCTAACACAGGTAGGGAAACTCGGCGTTATTTATGTCAAACCAACCTCGTTTTTGTCAGTGGCGTGCTTAACCGGTTTATAGGTTATAATAGAAATAAATTGAAGTTTGTGTAATGTGAACGCAATAAATAAATATTACATAACAAATTATTTGTAAACGCTTTTCAAGCTTAAAAGAAATAATTATCACAAATATAAAGCTTTAGCGAATATTTTGTACCGCTCGCTGCAATCCAATAATTCGGCACCTCACGTACACGTAAATGATGCATGTCGTCTAGTGGTCTATTTATTTCTTTCAACCACTCCTGCCGTTTCATGATATTTCTTGGTCCTTAATTTGCAATAAGTAATTCATGAAAGAGTATTGCTAAATATTGCAGTTTAAATTACCTTCAGGAACTTGAAACAGCGTATACCCTTTTATGCTGTTGTTCAGGCAACCTTTAACGTAGCAAATACAAACCATAATGCTATATATACGTTTTGACAAAATTCGTTGGGAGAACTAGGGAATCCGAGATCACAATCATCTCTTCAGGGCATAATTTAAGCAAATGATCTGTAATCGTAAAAAATACCTTTGATATTTCTTCAGATCTTCAAGTTTCAGGGTCAGTAGACGAAAAACATTTTAAATTGCGGCTAAAAACGATCATCTGCATAACTTACAACCTAGAGAAAGGATTCTGGCATCGCATTCGAAGGATATATTACTAATAAGAAAAATTATTTATGACCTTACTAGTAGCGCCTATGGTAAATTTGACACTGACAAACTCGTTTTTTAAACTTGTCAAATGGTGTTTCCCTACTTGTGTTAGCGAAGCTAACGTGATTTAGTGACCTTACACCAGCCTCGACACCGCAAGGTAAATGAGGTTACAGATAATACATACATACATACATATGCACCCACGGGGATGCAGGTAAAATGGAAAAACCATAAACATTAATACGTCACTGCCAGGACATCGCGGAGTGGGGTTAGAGGCAAGGGGGGATTATTTTAAGCTGCCATACCGGCGTAATGTTCTGCATTACCGACAAATCGAACTGTCACAGTCCTGGCAGTGACGTATTAATGTTTATGGTTTTTCAATTTTACCTGCATCCCCGTGCAGTCACACTTGTATGTTCTGTGCTGTCACATGTGGTTGTGGTTTGGCGTTGATTTCATACCCCTTGTATGTTCTGTGATTTCATATTTTGTGCTGCAAGAGTCTGCTTGATCATGTTTTGCCGTGCTGCCACTTGCCAACGATTAGTATTCGAGTGCCATTTAAAGGTGGGCTAAGTTCAAACGTTTTTCCTTAATTCTCTTAGAAAGGAGGAATATTATTAATCTTTACGTTTTTTTCGTAGGTGCTCATTGTCAGTGTAATACGATGGAGAATATTGGAAGGCTCAGATACTCGTGCAAATTTCCAAACTGCGAGAACAAGTACTATTCTCCAGTAGTGAAAGACGGATACATCAATAAACATTTTTATATATTTCCTCGTGATCCAGAGCTGCTTGCAATTTGGAAAGGTAACAGCAACATTGCAGCTGATAACACTGTACACTTTTATTTGTGCGAAGATCACTTTTTGAGGGCTGATTTTGTTAATGAATCAAAAAAACGATTATCGTATAAAGCAGTTCCTCAAAAACCTGTAAATAATATTTGTACTGTGAAAGAAACTCCATGTGCTAGAAACAATCTTCCACCAATCCTTAACGCGCAACTTCTTGATTCAATTTCTGTTGACAATGGAAACGATATAATCAATACGGCCTTAGAAACCCTTGCCCATTCTGATAATAATGTATCAGTTCCCTCTTGCTCATTTTCATTACCTGATTGTGAAGTAAGTAAAAACACATACGATTTCCTATTACACAATAATAATTTTAGGAATGGCATTCTTACACAAGCTAATATTGCTAAAAGCGAATTATCACCCAGAAAATCCATCATGTACAAAGTTCACCGCACTGCACTTTCAAAACTTTCAAAATTAAAAACTACACTGCATAAACAAAGGGATAAAATTAAAACTCTAACAACATTGTATGAACAAGGAAAATTTCAGTATATAGAGGATAACTTAAATAATGTCACTAAAGAGTTTATAAACTCTCAATTACGAAACATAAACAAAAAGCCTTCAGCAAAGAGATGGTCAGTACTAGATAAAACCTTTGCACTATCCATGTATAAACGAAGTCCTCGTTTATATAGGTACCTCTTGGAGTATTTTCAGTTGCCTTCTATAAGAACATTAAAAGATGTACTATCAAAAATTCCTTTCGAAGTTGGTATAAACATTTCTTTATTGGAACATTTTCAAAAAGATGTACAAAAAATGCACGAACATGACAGATTTTGCTGCCTGCTTTTTGACGAAATGTCATTAAGTGCTGGGTTTCAATATGACCAGCACAAACAAATTTTTTATGGTTACGAAGATCTAGGCGGCTTGGGACGAACATTAAAACCAGCAAATCATGCACTAGTTTTCATGGTTAGAGGAGTGCGAAAAAGTTGGAAGCAGGTTGTTGCCTACTATTTCACTGCATCAACAATTGCAACAGTAAATTTAAAAAAAATTTTAGTTGAAGTCATTTCAGAATTGCAGAAGATTGGTTTAAAAGTTTTAGCTACTGTTTGTGACCAAGGCACTACTAATCAAGCAGCCTTAAGCCAACTCTGCACTGAAAATACTATTAGACCATCTCCTTTTCATTTTGTTGTAAATGGAGATCCTATATGTACAATTTTTGATGTGCCACATTTACTTAAAAATACTAGAAATTGTCTCCTCCGGTGCAAGCTCGAATTTGAAAGTGGCAAGTATGCTATGTTTGAGTATATACAGTCGGCATTTAATATAGACAAACAAAAAAGAACATATACGCAATTGCCACGATTGAGAGCAGAACATTTCAATTTTAAGGACTCGTATTTAAAAATGAAAGTAAAAATTGCAGCTCAGCAGTTAAGCTACTCCGTTGCTGCTTGTTTAGAAACGTTTGTCGCTAGCACTGATTTGCCATCTGAGGCCATTTATACTGCCCAATTTGTCAGTGATATTGACAATTTGTTCGATTCTTTGAATTCATCAAGTGCACGACCCACAGACGGAAAAAAATTTAGATGTGCATTATCACATGATTCGCAACATTTAAATTTTTGGTCAGAAATGTTGAGGAAAATTAGCCACTGGAAATTAATAGAACTAAATAGTGGAAAAGATGTAACAAAACAATATTCTTTCGTGTCTGGTTGGCAGATCACAATTAGATCAATTATGTTCATATGGAACAATATAAAAGAGCATTTTAATTTTCTTCCTTTGCGATCTTTTAATCAAGATCCATTAGAGAACCTCTTTGGCATTGTGAGACAGCATGGTGTTTTCAACACGAACCCTACCTGCAGGCAATTTACTGCTGCTCTAAAAACAGTTGTAATTAATAATTTAACAACCACAGTCGTGAATGGAAATTGTGAGGCAGATGACTGCAGTAATTTAAGCTTTATTTCCAATTTTATCTGCCAAAATCTTGACGACAATCCTTCAGATAATATGAAAGAAAATAGTATTACTGATGTCGATGAACACCAAAAATTGGATATTTCATTTTTAGAACATGAAGAAAATTACGCTAAGGCTTATGTTGCAGGATGGTTACTTAAAAAAATTGACATCCCTGACTGTGAGACTTGCCACAGAAGTATTTTTTCTAAAGAAATAAGCGATAAACATTTGTTTGTTCAGTTTAAAGAATTCACTGAAGAAAACCAGTTACAATATGCCAGTGAACTCTTGATAAATTTGACAGAACTCGTCCATGATATTGTTTATAGTTTTTTAGAACATCATGGTCATGAAAATTTACTGGAAAATAAAATTAAGCTGTTGTATGTCGATGAGCTAGGTTCTTTTAAATTCTGCCCTGACCATGATTGTCATACGTCAATAATAAGCACGTGTATAAGACTTGTTATATATAAATTTATAAAGGACAAGAAGCAACTCAAAAAAATATCTTCTGGCCATTTAAAAAAAATCAAAAAATTTAAATCTATGTAGTTTTAAGCGGCTGTATTGTATTATTTAGATTTTTTGTAATAAGATTATAATATTATGTAGTTTTTAATTTGTTTTAGGTGCTATTCTTGTAATTACACTAAGTTAAGTATGTTAAGATTTAGATGTGTGATGCTGATGATTCAATAAAATAAAATTGTTTTGTAATCAAGAGGTATTATTATTAATTATTATTAATTTCTTTTGTTATTCCGTCTTTATTGCTACCTAAATATTATTTCCTATTCAAAAATAAAAACAGATTAGTAAGGCGCAAAAAAATTAAAAGTAAAAGTAGGCGCCAAATAGTGACGTGTGTATTGTTTAAAAAAAGGCGCCAAACATTAATAGTTTGCCAGGAGAATAACAGGTGGCGCCACGACTCGTGTTTACCCAGAGCCAGTAGATATAGAGAGTACCGCCACGTCCGCCATGTTTATTCCTCTGACATATGCGTCACTTTGAGGTTTGTAACACAATTTCGTCAACGTGACGTTTGTTGGCAATCCAAAACTTTACTTAAAATTGGCAAGACTGTAAGTCTATGTCAAATTCGAGGTTAGCAGGTTAGTTTTTGCGTCAGTTTTGACACAAACTGGCGCAAAACATAACCTGCTAACCTCGAATTTGACATAGACTTACAGTCTTGCCAATTTCAAGTAAAATTTTAGACATACCCCAATCAGTCATTGCTGGTGGGAACAAAAATGGCGGCGATAGCGGCATTTTCACGGATCAAAGAATGGCGGTACTCTCTATATCTACTGGCTCTGTGTTTACCTACAGTGCCTTTATATAGACAGTGGCGACAATGGGGTGTCCTATTTTTGATTGGCTCCCTAGATCACGTGGTTTTAGCCGCCATGTTTATGCTAAATCACCTGTGATTCGTGTTATACTTTTGGCAGTACTGAAGTGTATTGTCAGTCTATGTCAAATTCGAGGTTAGCAGGTTCGGTTTTGCGTCAGTTTTGACACAAACTGACGCAAATCTTAACCTGCAAATCTCAAATGTTTTCAATACTGCCAAACGTAAAACACGTATCACAGTCGACTCTGATCACGGATTTAAATAAACACCCGTTAGAAATTTGCATAAATATGGCGGCGGGGGTGTGGCTTAGTTGTATTGTCGCCACTGTCTATATAAAGGCACTGTATGTTTACCCAAGTTAACATGCAAGCTGCAGTTCTCCCCCTTGATGTTCTGTGTATGCACCTTCCTTAGTGATAACGCCATATATGCTCAGCCGCCTGCTGCACTTGCCGCGTTTTGGCTTAGAGTCGCGGGCAAATGTCGGCGCCCTTTACAATACATGCGCTACCGACTTGGTTAGTGATCTATTACTAGTTACTTGTGCCAGGAAGGTGTGTTAGTTACAAGTGCAAGTTAATAAAAGATGTTGACAATTAATTTCTGGATACTATTTCGATAATTACGTAGAATTATGTTAACAAGACGGTCCAAATTAATAGTGTCACTAGCACTAGCAAATAATCACGAAAATGGTCACTTGCAAGAACCAGCTACACAGACAAAAACGTGAGTAAAAAAGTGTTTTGTATTTTGTGACTGTTTTTAGCTGCCTATATTTTATTGTTGTATAGTAGTGGGCCCATAAATATGAATTACTATGATTTTAAAACTTACAACAGCCGCTCAGATTATGTTTTGCACGAACTACAACCTGTGAATTTTCCATTTATTGAAGAATCAGTGAATAATAGAGGTTTTGTAAAATTTGACAGATCCTGCACCATTACTTCGAATCAGAAAGTAATAAAACCTGGTTGAATAGTTCCTATGCGGCTGAACCGGAAACGGAAAGTACAAATACATCCACCAGCATACCTTATATGCAAGTAACTAATCAAGATTAAGGTTTACATATTAACGATGAAAACATAATGAATTTTTCTGAAGACGCTAATCTGCTTCCTCAATTAATACATGGTCCTGTTGACAATGATAATGTTGAAATATTAGTAGTAGACCAACGGGAACCCGTAGCGATATTCAGTTAAAAATTGGCACACAATTATTCTCATCTCTAGAAGAAACAGGTTATGATAGTGAAGATATTCCGCCAATACAGGTCAAAAACAAACAACTCATCACAAATACAGCTGCTGCAAATTTAGTCGATAATGGTAAAAGTTGGGTATTATTACATAACGTCTGATTCTTTAATTATATCTTGCTTTCAGGAGTAACTTATATAAAAGCAGGAACCATTCGTAAACGAAAAAAGTATGACACAGATTTGAAAACGCCAAATTTAATGAAGCAAATAAAGCTCGCTGAAGATCATGTAGTGCTACCCGGATGTAAAACCACTTGTAAGAAGAAATGCTCTTCGCCAATTTCTGAGCATCTGAGGAAAAACATTAACAAAGAATTTTGGAACATTTCTAATAAAGAAAGAAGAACGTACTTACTGAATACCTGTAAGCGTTTACAAGTAAAGCGAACAAATACAGAGAGTTCAAGGAAACAGAATACGTTTAAATATCTCATGAATAAGGAAGGCGGTGAAACAGTTGAGGTTTGCAAAACGTTTCTTCTTACAACTTTAGGTTACAAGAACAACAATGATAGAGTTCTGCACGACACTTTATCAAAAACTCCGAAAGGTCAATTAGTAGCACTTCTTCCCGGACACTTAGGAAAGCCGTCTAACAGAGAAATTGGCGATGAAGACATCAACGCTCACATTGAGTTCTTCAACCCCTGTGTGTTCCACTATCGTAGAGTACACTCTCCAAATACTCGGTACCTCAGTAGTGACATAACAGTGACGCTTATGTACAGTGATTTTCAAGAAAAATATCCTAACACTAAGCTCTCGTATGAAACATACTGAAAAAAATCAAAGCGTCTATCGTTTACGAAACTCGGGCATGAGTGCTCTGTGAGACATTTAAATTGCATGAACATAATGAAAATAATATCCAACACTCTTGTGTAACCTGTGTATCCTGGAAAAAACATATGGCTCGTGCTAAAGAATCTCGTCGATTGTATACAGAGCAAGCAGGAAGTCCATTTGATGCTAATACGGTGTGTGTTTCTGCTGATTTGCAAAAAAATAATAATGTTACCTAAAATAGACTTGTTCAAACGAGTAATTTTTTTAAAAAGGCTAATTGTATACAATGAAACTTATTCCCGTAGGAAAATTGTCACGAAAACATAAAACATATGCTATTGTCTGGCACGAGTAACGTGGATATTTAAAAAATGGAACCCGCCAATTTTTATAATTGGAAAAATTTCACATCACTGCAAAAGTTAAAAAAGGATTCAAACAATCGTCCTTATTTATTCGACATTATGCAGGTTATTGCTGAGCGAGGTCACTTCACTTTAAAGTATAGAACTTCTTTTACTGAAGAAACAACAAAAACTTTAGATTTTCTCATGAAGAAGGCAATGAAAAAAAGTGAGTTACTTAAGACTGTTGCGTGTCTCGACGGACCTCATGGGTTCACAAAAGACAAAAAAGATACCATTCTTAAATTATAGAACGGTGTGCTACCAGAAAATCGAAAAGAATTTTAGAAGAATCTACTTCCTACAACCACGCCGAATGAAGATTATGAAGACAATGTCGATGTGTTATAAATGTTTTTAAATGTTATAAGACTGTTCGTTTATGTATCGAACAACTTTATTTTTTTGTTCTAAATATATGTATAGTACAATAAAATAAACCCTAAAATATGCTGCGTTTTTTCTATTGCTTACAGGTACGACCATTTTTAAATTTAAAAAATGCATTTCAATATTACTATGCAGATACCGCCTTTTGCTCAAGTAAAGCGCAGGCTGGTCATTCTGATTTCCTAAGTAAGTGCACAGTATGTGAGTTTTTAGCTAGAAAGTTAAATGTATGACGCAGTCTACTTTTTACAAATAATTTCAATATTGCGTGGATCATATAAACACATTTTTGATCAGCAAAAGAGGATTAGTCATGAAAGTACATGTAAAAAACTTTAACGCTCGATTGCTCAGTTTAGTGCTACATGCAGATCCGCGTTTTCAATAGCACGGCAGTATTTCTTGTTACTTTTATGGAGTAGGTCGTTTGTACAGCAGTAGAACAATTAGACATCCTGATTATGCATTATGCGTTCTCTGTTAAAATGGTGACTGGCAAAATGGTTACAGCTTTAAGGTAGGTATTTTTTTTGTTAATATAATCGATGTTTTGATGCAGTTGTTGATATTAGGCATTCACAAAAGCGTAACTATGATATGGTTATCATTTACTACTAGCTAGTAATCTGAATTATCTAGCTATTCAAGAATTTTAGAACCGACCTGGGGTTCGGTGCCCGCATCTGGTAGATGCTGTACAATTTTTAAAATCTCTTAATGCCTACTAACCGCGTGTATTCTCCTACGCGTCTTGTATTTATGGCATACTGCGATACAATATTCGTAATGTGTAATAACATTTCAATATGCAATTGACAGACGAGCAATCCTAATATGAATATTTCTTTGTTTCAGAATCGTGATAATATTTACACTGTAGGGGCTGATGAAATTGCAACGAGGTGTATTATGTGATTCTGCAGATTTGTGTCGCCTTCTTGAGGTATAGGAATATATTTTTAAAATATATTAAAATAAGGAAAAAGATTATTAGCATTCATAAAACACTTCCCACTTAAACCCAATATAATAGTATATTATGTTATTAGGAGCAAAAGTTATATTTATGTGGCGAGGCTGGACGGGTTATCTGCCGAGCTTGCGAAGCACATAAGTACAGCCGAGCCACATAAATATACTTTTGCTCCGAATAACATATAGTATTTTTTCTTCAAACGTTTTTATAACTAATTATTTACAACTTTGTGAACAAAATTCGAAGAAAATTACTTGAGCGGCAGATAAAGTTGTCAACGGCAGATAATAACTTTATCTGCCGCTCGTCAGCGGATAATATTATCTGCCGCTTGGCAATAAAGTGACAGTTTAGCATCATCAATCCAGCAGTATAATGCCATATTTTACTGCCGCTTCAAGAAAAAAAACTTATATACGACTACTACTAAAAGTAGGCCTTTTAGCGCTAGCTTGTTTCACTAAAAGAGACGTTTTATAGTTTACCGTAGTTAAAGAAATCAGCTGTTTACTTTTAGCACATGGGCTAAAAGTGAAGTGAGGTTATAAAACTATAATTTTGAACTGAAGGTGAAGTTGTAAAGTTATGCTAGTTGCTTCTTGCGTTACAGGTAAAGTGGTTTTGAAATAATTAAAGCATTATGTAATAAATACAGTGAGATGTGGAGTATCAATAATTACATTTCGTAACTCATCTTGACAGCACTGGCGTGGCAAACATTCGCCCGCGCGGCGTGGTCTACTGTTTATTATGACAAATTAAAAGTGTCGCAGATGCAAACCTTTGTAAAATCGATATTGATGGATTAATAACGGTAAAATTAAGGTCGTAGATAAAATATTGTATGCAACGCGTGCTAAAAGTCGTTTATGCACGAGACATGTTATGAAACTCAGCCTTCGGCTTCGTTTCATAATTTTCATGTCTCGTGCATAAACGTCGACTTTTAGCACTTGTTGCATAAATAGCTATTATATACAGAGTGGCCAGATAAGAATGCAAAGTGCTGTATCTCGGATACCATTCGTCGTAGAGCCTTGCGGTAAAAAATTTTATGACTAAAGTGGCCAAAAGAAGACCGTGGAAAATATTTTCAGATTTTCAAGATGGTCGCCAGGGGGCGTAACCGCGATTTTAAACCTTTAAAGTGCTTTTTCACTGAAATCCACCTAGTAAATGTTACCAAAAAATATATTCTTTTTAAAGCTAAGCTTTACTCGAGTAATTTTTGTTCAACACTTTTTGACGTATTTATTAAAATAAAGGGGTGGGGGGTAATTCAATGTTTTTTTTATATAAACAGCTGTAACTCCTAAACGACTGAACGGATTTTAACAGACTTGGCATCGTTGGAAAACGCATTTATAGTTCCATCAAACCCATCTTACCTGTGATATGTATAATTCTTAGTGATGCCGCTAGAGCGCGTTTTTTGATATAATAAAAGAAAATTGCAAAATTCTCTAAAAAATTAAACGCAATAATATGACTTTTTTTCATAAAAATGTAGTGAAATGATACCTAAATAGGCTAGTAAAAACCATATCTCGATATCTTATTCGTAGCCTGAAATATCGAAGACAGAAAATTTAGTTATCATATAATTTTAAAAAGACGTTATTACACCGGTATTTATTGTGATTTATTTGTCATTTTTGAAGATTCAATGATAAAATTTCATAATTTAATAATTTTTAAATAATAAAAGTATTCTAAGTTCAAAAAATTTAAAAAAAAAACGTGTAGGGGCATAATAATCAATGCAGCTAGTATGCAAGTGCAAGGTAGGCAGAATATGAAGAGTAGGCCATGGAGGAAAAATAAATGCCTAAAATCAACTTGTCAACAAATATTAAAATTATACTTATAGAGACAGTGTAATTTGTGTTCATTGCACACACAAGTAAGGCCTTGAAACTATTAAAATGCCTTTTACAAATGATGAAGCTGTCGATATGATTGCGGTATATTTTGAATGTCTTCAAAATGCGGCATTGGCTCAAAGAGTATACAGAGCTCGATATCCAAATCGGCGTTTACGCGATGCGAGAATTTTTCCGCGTTTAGTGCAAAATTTGCGTAATACTGGCAGCTTTCGACCTCAGTTGCGAAGATACACTGCTAGAACAACGGAAGACAATATTGTTAATGTCTTAGCAGACGTGGAATTGAATCCCCACGTTAGTACGAGAGCAATGTCTCGCGCGTTGGGTATATCACGTACTACTATTCTAAACATTTTAAAGGATCACAGGTAAGTTTTTATGTCACTAAAAATACTACCTTACATGTTTCACAATGTGTTTGTTATTTCAAATTTTTAAACTGCACCCATATCATATGGTTTTACATCAAGCCTTAAATCACGAAGACTTTGACCGACGGATAGATTATTGTCATTGGATGTTGGGCATGATTAGAGAAAATAGAGAATTTTTATCCGAAATTCTTTGGACGGATGAGGCCATTTTTAGAAGTGATGGAAACATTAATTTGCATAATATGCATTATTGGTTTGACAACAATCCTCACTGGTTGCGCGAGGTCCAACATCAAGGCCATTGGAGTCTCAATGTGTGGTGTGGCATCCTGGGCGGAACTATTATAGGTCCCTATTTCTTTGATCAACCACTAAATGGTGCCGTGTTCCTTGATTTTCTGGTAAACCAATTGCTTATTTTATTAGAAGATGTGCCCCTGCAATTACGGCAAAATATGTTTTTGCAACTAGACGGTTGCCCAGCACATTTCTCAAGAAATGTGCGAGAACATTTAGATCTAACATATCACCAGAAGTCGATTGGGCGAGGAAGTCTATTTCCTTGGCCACCCCGATCCCCAGACCTCACCTGTTTGGACTTTTAAATTATTTGAACTAAGAATACTTTTATTATTTAAAAATTATTAAATTATGAAATTTTATCATTGAATCTTGAAAAAAGACAAATAAATAGCAATAAATATCGGTGTAATAACGTCTTTTTAAAATTATATGATAACTAAATTTTCTTTCTTCGATATTTCAGGCTACGAATAAGATATCGAGATACGGTTTTCACTAGCCTATTTAGGTATCATTTCACTACATTTTTATGAAAAAAAAGTCATATTATTGCATTTAATTTTTTAGAGAATTTTGCAATTTTCTGTTATTACATCAAAAAAATGCGGCATCACTAAGAATTAGACATATCACAGGTAAGATGGGTTTCATGGAACAATAAATGCTTTTTCCCACGAGGCTAAGTTTGTTAAAATCCGATCAGTGGTTTAGGAGTTACAGCTGTTTATTTAAAAAACATTGAATTACCCCCCACCACTTTATTTTAATAGATAAGTCAAAAAGTGTTACACAAAAATTACTCGAGTAAAGCTTAGCTTTAATAAGCATATATCTTTTGGTAACATTTCCTAGGTGGATTTCAGTGAAAAATCACTTTAAAAGTTTAAGATGGAGGTTACGCCCCCTGGTGACCATTTTGGAAATCTGAAAATATTTTCCACGGTCTTTTTTTGGCCACTTTAGTCATAAATTTTTTTACCGAAAGTCTCTACGACGAATAGTTTCCGAGATACAGCACTTTGCATACAATATGTTATATTTTTCAGTGTCGTTTCTGTACTGAACTGTAATTTTTTAAATAACTGATTCACACATTCAGTACTGATTCTGCGTTAGCATATGAAGTTCCAACTTACTATAAGGCCTCATAAACGTTTTATATTGATTATAGAAAATATTGAAAAAATTGGTTGGATCGGCATCCCAACTGCCCCAAAAGTCAAAAACCATTAGTTTGCATAGTCAAATGTTATTTCATGTCAATCTCATGTCACTGCAAATGACACATGACAATAATTAGAAACCTAAATCGTGCTCTCATTTTCAAACCCAAAAAATATGTTGCTCATAAGTTTATGGTCACCTTTTTCACAAAAATCGTAAATTTTAAACAACCCTTAAAATTGATGTAATTTGTCCATACTGCGGGAACTGGCTCGGAACAGCTTCTCCTGATGCTCGCTGCTGGAAGCGGAATCCTAGGATGCTGGAACTGCTGCGGTGTACTCCTACACGGCGTGCGGACGTGGTGCTACCAAAATTTCAAACGCCTAACCTCAATTATGCTCAAAATCTGATGATCGTAAACTTCTCGTCGTTGGCGAAGTGGTTCGGAAGGTGGTCGCAGATGAAAATAATTTTTAGGTGATGGATTTTCACACCCCCATTCTCACATATGCACTACGAACTCCTGATCACGATGGTATAATTATTTTTAATTTATTTCAATTGTAAATGGCTTAAAACTCAATTAATCTGGAGAGACAAATTAGACTGTCATGAAATAATTTTTATTCAATTGTTTCTCCCCCGTATTTAACAACAATTGCCCATCTAAATTCATAATTGTGGATGTTAACCAAGTACAAATCAGTTACTTATAAACTAAATTTTAACTGATTTTATAAAAATGTACAAAATCTTAATTCTAAAATTAGTGTTTGTTCACGTTCGTATTTAAACTAGGTTATACCGCCACTCACTATGTTTTATTTGGATTGTCTGTTCACTTATCTCACTTCACTGGCTCATTTTTTTAGACACCAATTTCGTTCATTTCCTGTTGTGTGAATTTATTGTATTTTATAATAATTGTCTGCTTTTCACCATTCTTCAAATATTACCGTTCCATTTTTGATAGCCTTATTCGATCTAGTATTGTGCTCTTTTTGCACTGTATTGAGAACATTCTGTCCTTACCTTTATTTAAAAAGTTTATAGAACTGTACTTATTCAATTATACTGACATGTAAATTAATTTAACACGCATGTAATAAACCCTTTGGTGATAGATTTGTTGAATTTTGATTGGCTTTACTTTGCACCAACCTCTTAAATTATGCTAATTGATATTTCTGTGACTCTAACTTACGAATTGAGCTCTGCCTTATTGCCATTTATTCTGAAGTAATTCCATTTAATATCGGCAATGCTTTACCAATGTAGTTATGAATTAAAATTTCTGATGTAACTTCTTGCAGTTGTCTGATTTACCCCAGCTCTGTGTTTTATTGACTTGCTTTATTAATCTATGCTGCAAGCAGAGTTGAGTAACGGGCTAAATACCATCTCAATATATCCAACTCTAAATACAAAATGCGGCTCATATTACACTAGTGGAATATGAAATTACATATTCCACAGGGTATTTTTTTAATTAGTTTCGACATAGACTGACGCAAAACATAACCTGCTAACCTCAAATTTAACATATACTAACAGTGTCACCAACTATATACGTAGTTAATAGATAAAATGTTTTATTTGACACGCATATAATGTCTGTATTACACTAGGATGATTACAACACTCGCCTTCGGCTCGTGTGTAAACTTCACCCTTGTGTAATATAGCCTACATTATATGCTTGTTAAATAAAATAGTATTGGTTCATTGAATAGTCCTCGAATACCATTCTTAGTCAAAGTTAAGTAGATTATTTCATTGCGCTTGGGTTTAGGACGAGTGCGCTAGCCATAGCACAATGGGCATTCGTGATACAATCCCAAAAATAGTCGACATAACTTTTACTACTCGTGGTATTATAGGTGAGTATATATATTATGATATGTTTTATCGGATATTTTCCACTGTCTCGAGTCTTTATCACACAACGTTTCGGGAGTTTCTGATCTACTCCCGTCCTCAGGTGAATGAACTTCTGGTTAGTCCTGAAAAGGACTGATTTTTTGTACGTTTTTTATCACATACACTGGTGCCTACTACGGGGTTTGAACACAGGACCACTGATCGCTGTGATTACTAGTCTGACACTCTTACCACTAGGCCACCAGCGCGGTTATATATTTTAGTTACAAACTTATGTATATCTTACCACTGAATGCGCAGTAGACTATTTTGTAATTAACAACCACCCTCCAGGAATACAAATCCGCGCTGTACAATCACGAGGAGGCCCGCTGAGCAATCTCTAGTGCGCAACAAAGCCTACCTACATCCAGGATTTGAAAGGCACCATCCGGGTGTTTTGCAGGGTGAGACCCAGCCTGGCCGACGAGAATTTCAAACTGCAGTGCAACATTGCGTACATTGATGAACAGTCACTAGAGATCAGAAGGAGCAGACGGGAGTAGATCAGAAACTTCCGAAACGTTGTGTGATAAACACTCGAGACAGTGGAAAAAGTCCGATAAAACATATCATAATAGACTAATGTCAAAAAGTTACATCATTCAGAGAACATACATATTATTGCTGTGAATAAACACGAACATAGGCACTCTACGTTTGATTTTATTTCAACCTATGTGAGAAACTATGATTTTTGTATTGAGCTCGACAAAACTAAGCACAATTTTTGATTACTTAAAGTAGCAGTAACATAATGATACACAAAAAAGGTTCACAACCACTCGTAAGACTCTGGCTATTAAAGCTATTTTTAAAGATTTAAAATCTTCCAATCGTTGATTTGTTTCCCGAGAGTTTTGTCTCATTAAGTTTGAGCACTTCTGAGTGGTCTTGCCAAGTAAATTTTTATTTAAAGCAGCCAAAGGTAAGGTGGATTGCAAACAGTTTTACAGCTTATATGTTTGATTGATATTTTAAGTTGTGTGGTTCCAAGCATCCAATCAAATAGACCTTATTTGTCAATAACGTTAATAATGCAATGGTTTAATGCCCACAGCAGTTCTGAGTGCCTAACACGAAAATGAAAGAAAGCAGAACACAGAATTAATATTTTGTTTATTGCGAGATAGTCAGTATTTTACACTAATAAATGCACATGGTATGATTAGCAGTAACTATAATTTCATTGAGAAAGGTTAGCATTAGATAAGGCAGAATCAAAAGGGTTGCATTTAACATTTTATTCATAATTGATGTTCGCAATGGCAAGCTCACCTTAATTTATGTAGCTGGCAGATTTGATTTGGTAACGTCAATACAATAATGTGAATTTAATATGATACAGAGATGGTTTGTGGAGTTACAAAAATTATATGAGCGTTACGAGAAAAGTTTATTGAGCGAGCAAACGGCAAGACAGCTGATGGGTAAAGAAACGGTGCAAAGCAGTGCAAGGAAGCAAAGATTGCAAAGAGCAAGATATGGCAACCTATTATAAAACAGACAATTGTGCAATGCTAAACTTGTGAAACAGTGCATTTCAAAACTAAAGTGATTAAAAGCAGAGTAAAGTTTAAAGTGACGATTTCCAGGAAAAGACAGTTTAGCTGCTACATAAAAACATATCAAAACTTATTTCATAAAACAATTGTAAAACATAGTTGCTAGGATACGAGACATTCAATTGTTAATTATTGACAAAACAAGCCTTGTAAAAATTGTGCTGTGTGCAAGAGGTACAGAGGTACAAATTTTTTGTAAATTTTCAAATAAAAGAGTTTTCTGTGTGAGCTTAAAAGTGATTTTTTATATTCACCAGTCTGCAGAGCATCTTTATGTGTAATTTTCGTCGTGGTAACAGATCCCAGTGAAGAGGGAAAGCAGGCTGCAAGATTCACTCAAGTGCGGTCAACATCGGGGTCACTTTTCGAATGGTTTGAGACATCGGCCAGCTAGAATATTATGTGCAACGTGTAGATCAGATCCTTCTGAGTACCTACATTCAGAGATTTGGAGCAGGTTTATAATTGCCGTGGCGTCGTTTGATTTTGTGATCCAGGGAAGCAATTGGAGAAGGCCTTTCTAGCTTTGAGTTTCATTAAGTTTAGACTTTCTACGAGGTGTAAAAGCAGGCCCCAATTCCTAGATTCGTTCGAGAAATTTTATTGAGGTAGCGTCTTTTGATTTTGCGGATAAGCGGTTTTGGACACCGAAAATTGCAGGCAGTTAAACAAATGCACATCTCGGCGTCCCTACGTCACTGAAACAAGCCGCAAATTACGTCATATTAAATGCATTGTATTTACATGATGCGAATTTTGCAATTTTTGGTATTTTGCCTTCAAATTACGCAAAATTTTTACAACCATCTGTTTTGCAGTAAATTTGAAGGTTAAAAAGCTGTCAGATATGAATTTGAGCAATTGCTATACGAGTTAATCTGTCCTACTCAAAACTATTTGATATTCCATGTAGGTTTGGTTTCTGATGTTTTTTTTAATTAATTTATGTGTTATAAAAGTATTGCAAGTCAAAAAAGGTGCATACAGAGGTAATTTGAGGCGTTCAAGCCGAATTTCATGTTATTGTAAACCTCTAAAGCGATTTTAGAGCAAGAATTGTAAAATAAAGGTGTTTCCATATGTCAAATCATTTAGGTCACGGTTCATGATATTTCTTATAATTTTAGTTGAATTGTGTAAATTCAGTTTTCGGATTTATGTCAAGTTTGATACCTACCAAAACATTCCTTTTTATTCGAACAAACTCATGCTGTACTTAATTTTTTATTTAGGTAGTATTAATTAAGGTATTTATAATTATAAGTTTTTAATTCATTTTCAATTTTGCTAGTCGGCCCTCATTGGTTAGGAAATAATCATTTATTAATTTTTTTCCTGTTACAGCAGCCACCTGAAATTCAGCGTTTTTTGCATAAAGTCGTTAATATCTCCAAAACAGTTGACGTTAGACCCATAGAACTTGCGTTAACTCGTATTCTTTTCCAGTTATCAATGTTATATTCTCCGTCCCTATTCACTATTCCAATATTTCTTCCTCTGCTCCATCTGCGTTCTATGTCAAATCATTGATTATCATTCCTCGATCCCCTATTTTTGTCATTTCTTACTTCCTAGCCATATTTTTGTCCCTTACCATCGCCTTATTCGTTACTGTATTACTTTCTGCGCTAGTATTCGTTTTTTACTTGTAAACCTCTTTTTCTTCGCTTATTTTTATTACAATGCCATATTTTTTCGCCAAATTTTAAAAATAGGAACAAGTAAATATTCTTGATTTGTTTTTATTGACCTAACTGAAAGTCGTCTATTATTATTATTATTATTATTATTATTATTATCTTATTTTCGAACCATATCGCAATTCGGAAACCCGGAACTGTCACTAGTCAGTTAATACGAGTAGGCACCTAGTCACTATAATAATAATAGTAAGTTGTACAACTAGTTTTGAAGGTCATACTTTTTTACACAAATTTGCAGTTTGATAACGGGGGCGAAGCCGGAGTTAATCAAGCAAATGAATGAAAAAAAAGACTTTCAAAGCGTGTTGTACACGTAGTTTTTTGCATAGTGATCTCTTGGTCGAAATTTAGTCGAAAAGGACTTTGGAATTGACAACTGTCAAATTGACATTTCAATAAAATAGTTAAAAAAGTGACTTTCAATACGATTTTTCGTTAAAAAAAGACGACTTTCACGATCACTGTGCAAAAAAATAATGCAACACTACATACTACCAAGAAAGTGTTTCTATGCAACAATTTCTCTTAAGAAAGTCATTATCTACATTAAAAAATGTTTGTTAACATTACTGTCAATGCCAACCGAGAATACCGAGATGTAATTTTATTATGAGGGGTAATATAATAATTTATACGCTTATTATCGACGGTTTTTTGATGAATAGTTTGAGTTATAACCCCAAAGCTGAGAATACGAGCCCGCAGGACGAGTTGTATTTTCTTGCTTTGGGATTATAACGAAATGATATTCTTAAAAAAATATAGATTATTAGGCGTACTACGATTTATATGTAGGTAGAGAATATAATTAAAAAATATACCACAGAGCGTCATGCTACTTTATTACGCGAGTATCAATGTTTGTCCCAAATACACTTTGTTGCTTTTTATGCTTAAAACGCACGACCTAACCTCGAAATATCAAATGACATGTCTAAATTAGTTCATTTGACACGTGAAACAAAAACAAGTTAGCTCGTATCAAATTGAAAATCGTGAGTTGCTATATTGTCAGTATGATTGAAGGTCCCATTAGCCAATGTTCTTTGCCTGTTTCGAAAAGTGGTTTTAAAGAATGAATACATGATGGCTAAGGGCGATATTTTGACAAATAGTAAAGTTGTTTCCGTTTTTTCTTATAACTACAATAACTACAACTACAATAGAACAGCCCCCCTGTAAATATTTTTGTGTGTTCATTCACTTACTAATGCATTCAGTTTGCACAAAAATTCCAAGTTTTTTTCTTATAGACTAATGACAATTAAAGTACCTTACTGTGACGAAAAACATGTGAGCGCCAAGGGTTAATAGGGTTTTATTTTACGACTTTTTTATAGACAATGTTAATAATCTGTATGTTCATAATTACTCTAGATACATAATTCTGCTAACTTCTTAATAGGTCTACTTTTGTTGTAGGAGTGAAGATGTCCAACTTCCTTTGGTTCACATATTAAGATATTTAAGCAAACATAATGGACTTTAAACAAGAAAGTCTGGCAAGTTGCAGTTCCTCAGGAATTATATCTTGTATATCACAGAACACCCATGAAAATTTTGATAAGTTGTATATAAAACGAGAAGATGTCGAAAGTATTGATAAAATCAATATTCATACAGAAGTCAGTATTAAACAAGAAAACTGTACAATACAAAATAATGACTATGAAAACAAAGCATTTGACGAAAATAATATCAATATTGCTACGAAATCTTGCAGAGAAGAAAAACCTTACACTTCCTCTACTTGTGAATACAAAGCAACAAGCAAAATTCGTTTAGTTACACATAGGAAATTGCATAAAGGAAAAAAACTATATAATTGCTCCATTTGTGAATACAAAGCAACACAAAAAAGTGATTTAGTTAGACATATGAGGTCTCATACAGGAGAAAAACCATTTGGTTGCTCTGTTTGTGAATATAAAGCAAAACAGAAAGATCATTTAGTTGCACATATGAGATCTCATACAGGAGAAAAACCATATAGTTGCTCTGTCTGTGAATTCAGAACAGCAAAGAAAAATAATTTAGTTAAACATATGAGATCTCATACAGGAGAAAAACCATACAGTTGTTCCGTTTGTGAATACAGAACGGCACAGAGAAGTTGTTTAGTTGAACATATGAGATCGCATACAGGAGAAAAACCATACAGTTGCTCCTATTGTGAATACAAAGCAACAAATAAAAGTTGTTTAGTTATACATATGAGATCACATACAGGAGAAAAACCATATAGTTGCTCTTTTTGTGAATACAAAGCAACAAGAAAAAATCGTTTAGTTGAACATATGAGGTCTCATACAGGAGAGAAACCATACAGTTGTTCCATTTGTGAATACAAAGCAACACGGAATACTCATTTAGTTACACATATGAGATCTCATTCAGGGGAAAAACCATTCAGTTGCTCCATTTGTGAATACAAGGCATCGCGAAGAAATCGTTTAATTACACATATGAGATCACATACAGGAGAAAAACCATTCAGTTGCTCCATTTGTGAATACAGAGCAACACAAAAAACTGATTTAGTTAGACATATGAGGTCTCATACAGGAGAAAAGCCATATAGTTGCTCCATTTGTGAATACAAAGCAAAACAGAAAAATCATTTAATTTCACATTTGAGATCTCACACAGGAGAAAAGCCATACAGTTGCTCCGTCTGTGAATACAAAGCAACACACAAAAGTGATGTAGTTAAACATATGACATTACATACAGGACAAAAACCGTACAGTTGCTTCATATGTGAATACAAAGCAACAAGGAAAGATCGATTAGTTACACATATGAAATCGCATACTGGTAAAAAACCATACAGTTTCTCTGTTTCTGAACACAAAGCCACAGGGAAAATTATTTAATTAAACATGAGAGATTTCATACAGAAGGCAAATTAATAGTTGTATGCAAAGTTTTAGTGATTTATAAATGTAAAACTGTAAGTAAAAATTATTTTGTCGCACACAAGATCTTGCTTAGGAGTAGAAAAAGAAATGTTAATATATTATGTAGACTAGTAATCGTATACGAGTATTAACTTACGATGAAAGAAGTAAATATATTTTTTTCTAACTAGGCATTGCTGGTAGCAATTGCAAACATAATAGTTAATACTGTCTTCCATAAAAATTGCAACACCTAGAATTAATTGAGCGATTTTATTGAAATTTTTATAAAATCTTTATTTGGATGAAACAAAGTAATGATTAAAATTTGAATAAAAAGTATCGATCGGTTGTTGTTTTTTCTTTGTATGTTTTTATACACTTCATCATCATCATCAGCCATCTTGTATCCACTGCTGGATGTAGGCCTCCCTCATTTGCTTCCATACCGTCCTATCTTGCGCAACTCGTATCCACTGTCTCCCTGCCGCTTGTCGTATGTCATCTGTCCACCTTTTAGGTGGCCGACCAACTGGGCGTTTTGATAGTCTGGGTCTCCATGTAATAATGTTTATAGGCCATCGCTCCTCTGACTGTCTTGCCACGTGGCCTACCCAGGACCATTTTGCTTTTAGTATGGCTTGGACGATATCTTCAACCTTAGATCTTTTTCGAATATCAGAGTTTTTGACCTTGTCGCGTAGGTTGATACCCAGCATTGCTCTTTCCATTGATCTCTGAGCTACTTGAAGTTTTAACATACTCTTTTTAGTCAAGGTCATTGTTTGAATACTGTATGTTAAAACTGGTAGGACGCACGCATTGTAGACCTTACTTTTTAAACAGTTCGGGATGTTACTTTTTAGAATATAAGATAGTTTTCCAAACGCGGCCCATCCTAATTTGATTCGCCTTGTTAGTTCGGCTGTTTGGTTGTCCCTTCCAAGTTTTATAGTGTGTCCCAAATAAATATACTCGGTTACGTTTTCTATGGCTTGATCTTCAATAATAATTTGAGTATCTTCATTGCTCATTATTTTCGTTTTGGCAATATTCATCTTTAGGCCAACCTTCATTGATTCCTGATGTAGATGTGTGAGCATATCCCGTAGTTCCTCTGACGTTGCAGCTATGATGACAATATCATCAGCATATCTCAGGTGATTAAGCATTCTGCCATTTACGTTGATACCCTGACTGTCCCATTTTATATTTATACACTTAGTAACAACAAATTTTTAGAACAAAAAACAATCGGTGCGTAATTACTGTCAATTTTGAAAATTGTTTGATCAACAATGCCAAGAGTTCATCAACGTGAAAATTGTCGTCAATTAAATGATTTTGAATGTGGCCGTATTATTGGCATGAGAGAGGCCAGACTTTCTCTTAGAGATATTGCTGGCCGTGTAAACCGTAATGTTGCAACGGTGTTGACATGTTGGTCCAGATGGTCCGAAGAAGGGTTTCAACAACGTCGCCCTGGATCTGGACGTCCCCGGGGACTACTCAATTAATTCTAGGTGTTGCGATTTTTATGGAAGTCAGTATATAAGCAGTTAGTAGTGGATGTAGAATATTGAAGACTTTGTTGTAACAAAAAGTTTTAAAGCAATTTCACATGTGCAACAATAAAGTGCCCTGTTTTTTTAGACTTTTTTTTGTATTACACAAAAATATTGCAACCGCCCATTTTGATCATTGGCCTTGGGACTCTTTTGGGGATTTGTTTCCCATTTATTTTTCCAAAGTCGGCGAATGGTTGGAAGTGTTTCTGGCGTCCTGTAGCGTTGGTGCAGTTATTTTTCTCCAAGATGCAGACTGTGCAATTCCAATTTTCACTGCACGTATTCATGGGCCAGTTTCAACCTTAAGGTAGGCGTTTTTCAGGGTGTATACCAATCTGGAATTCCTGGAAATCAAAAATGTCAAAACTGGAACTTGAAATACTTGAAATTTTTTGAATTTCTTTATCCTCCTGGAAATTCTATAACATTTAAAATTTTATCAAATTTGTAATTTCGCATGTGAAAAAAATTGTCCTGTAAAATATGAAATTTAAAAAATCGCGTGATTCACATCTGACCGGGCAACCATTTTGCCCGTTTACACCTTATGTGTAAGACATAAAACTTAGTGTCGTACGTAATATTAGTAACTTCAATTTATGTCAAGCACCTATTGTGTGACTTAACAAGACCCAAAGCACGCGCATGGTGTTTCTGGTGTAATGTTCTGTCTTTTCATGACAAGTTGACAACCACAACGTGCGTGAAACTAACAAAAATATGGCGGAGTAGTGTGAAAATACCTGGTTTTTACAAAAATGGTCCTTGAATTCCTGGAATTTTCCTGGAATTTTAAAATTGTATATTAGTAGACACCCTGGTCTTTTTCCATGTGGTTTAGTGTGATAATTTTGTACGATTTGCATCTAGGCTCGTTAGGAAATGCTAGGAAACACAAAGGCCGCTTCGCTGCATTCGTTGGCACCTACATGCTGAATTTGCCCTGGAACATTTTATTTATTACATGGAAACTGTTTTGCAGGAGTCAAAGGATTTCTTGCATTTGAGATGATCGAGCATCCAGAGTTCCAGCGAGCTTTTCGTTTCTTTTCCAGCGATTCTGGGAAAACTTCATGACCGTGGCTGTGTTAGGGCATTAGCTCTATGTTACAACTTTTATATGTAATTCTGAGTTGTGGGTCTTTAAATTTTATACTTAATAAGTTTTCGAAGAACATTTCATTGTATTCCTTAAATTCGACATTAGCTTTTTTTGCTAGCGCTTGAAAGGCTGCATGTCAGATAGGAGGAGTTTTTGTTGATTGACACCTGCACAGTTCTAGCAACCGATTTATGATTATGAACCATGATACTATTAAACGTTCAATTCACTTTTTAGTCGTAATAATTTCTTTTCGATATTTAATTTTGCTCATTTTACTTCTCTTACGTGCCTAACCTTCTTACAAAATTTATTAACATGTTAACTTCTGGGTCGTTTTGCATTTAGTGGCCTAGTTTAAGCTTGTGTCCATTATAAACAAATATTGTAACATGTAACCCCAGGTTTTGTTGAATTGAAGTATCCTGGTTTAACTTTTATGCATCGAGGTCACTATCTATTGTGAGACTGTTTTATGCAACTGTTACTATAAATTTCAATTATTAAAACCTCATTATTATCCGTTACTACTGGTGTATTATATTTTATTTGACCCAACCGATACCTGCTCGTCTTTTAAAGTATAGGTTAGTGTAAGCTAGAAGCCGTGCACGGTAAGTACATTTTATTTGGACTGTTACACTTTTGTTGTCGTGATTGATTGGCGCCTTTTTATATTTTGCTTCATTCTATTTCATTTAATGCCCTTAAAAACCATTGTCCGATCCTTACCCGTGACAACAAGTTGCCGAGAGTTTTGAGCTAGTCAGGGTTGTGATCGTCGTTTGTTGAATGGCATAAACAAAATTTAATTGTGGCTAATAACCAATTATTTAATTTTGAGCTACATTGTTGCTACCATTATACAGAAATATAGTAATACAAAATGAAACATCAAAATTTTTAATAAATACAACTTTCTCTTAAACTTTGCTTAACAACCATAGAGATAATACCATATCATTTTCATCATCCATCACTGTATTATTTTCAGTGCAATTATTATCTACCCAAGCTTGAGCATTCAATAATAATGCATTTATTTGCTACGTCTATTGAAATTTTGGCGTTTAGCTGTTTTTAATGGAAAAATGAAACCGGTTAATTCAGCAACAAGTTCTCTTATTACCGGGTCAAGTTAAGGTAATGTTCGTAAACATCATATTATCAATCGTGGAGCATTGTATTTCCAGTAGAGCTGTTTTTGTTTTGAACTGTATGGTTGTGTGAGAAGTATATAATTTTTAGATTTGTATCTATAATTCAGTATTTCTGCGGTCAGTAGAACTCGCACAAGTCCAATTCTCGCCCCCCAAATATCTCCCTGGAATTTTTGGGTATATATTGCCTACGAGGTATCATTTACGAGTAGGAGGGAAATGTCTTCTGTGAAAATGATCAGTATCGTTGGAATCACTCGAGAAAACTTTTTTTTCGCTTTTTCGACATGTTTAAACATATGTGGGTCTCCTGATTCGAATGGTGCAACGCAGTGAAACTAAAGTCGGGTGTCATCGCTTCATAGAACATCCGCATATTGTTATGGCATTAAAACTGCATGGGTTATATGCTACCAAAATGACACTTTTTGACATATTTTTCCTACTTTTGATTTCCCCAGACGGAATGGAACGTTTCGCCGTCGCCGTTTCGCCGTTGCCATTTCGCCGTCGCCGTCGCCATTTCGCCATAGACTATTTTACATTTCCGACTTTAAAAAAACACTTTTTCACTTATCTATATCTAAGCAAAACATGGAATCAAAGTTTTACATGTTTTAAATGATAGGTACATGTTCGAAATCTTTATAGATATTAACGATACAAGTTTGATTATGAGCATCTTAACGAAACGAGTTTGATTGCCAAAACGAGGCGGTGAGCCGAGTTTTGCGGCAATCAAACGAGTTTCGTTGTGTGCCATAAGCAAACGTGTATTGTTCAATATTTTATCTTCATCAATAAACTCTGGTTTACTGTATAAAAAGAGTGCGGTAATATTCATTACCGCACTGAGTGCGGTAATATCTGTCCATTACCGCACTGAGTGCGGTAATATCCATTACCGCACTCAGTGCGGTAATGAAGCTCTTAACGATACTAAAATTAATTTGGTTAAGACGCTATAACAACACGGATGAAGATAAATAGCTTTAAAATATTATTCACATTTATTTCCCATTAGGAGGACGTTAAAGATTAATACAGTTACACTTCTTATATGCATTAAACCGTCTGATTAGTTGTTGATGGTAATGAGCATACTTGTTACTTTTTGCTAATCCTTTTATCATGCATGGTGGTCATTATAATGATTTGGTTTAGAAAATTCCCTTTAAGGTAGTATGGCCGTTATGATGATTTTAGTGATCTGCTCTTTTTTCAAACTTTACATTTTTATTACATTTTTATTGTGTATTGATGTGAGGTAGATGATTTTCCAGTTGAATGCTTCTGAAATGGGTTTCTTTTTTTTTCTATTTTTTTAATTAACTCCTATTTGAAGTAGAACGCCCACATCCGGTATATTATTACATTTTTGAATTCAGCTTAAACTTTCAGAGAAAATTTATCTCTTCAACTAACGCTCTATTTTGTACCGTTTTTGTGATTTTGGAAAATTTTTGACAAATGCTTAAAAATTAAAAATCAAATTTTTGGCTAATTATAAGATCACTGTAAAAGGAAGCTGTGTGAGTGTATCACACCAGATTTTTTAACTCAACTTCAACGTCTTACATCTCGCTTATTATACGTTTTCGATATAAGTTGATTAACGTTTTCCGCTTTATTTTGAAGTGTTCTGTGTATTCCTAAAGTTTCCCGAAATAAATTTGAACCACCCTGTATATATGTGACTTTACAATTTAAATATTACTGTATGCTTGCTGTTTAAGTACAATAGAAATTATTAAACTTATTATGCATTTTCTTCCGGCAACGGAGTACAATTATATTATTAAGAGTAGAAGTGGAGGCACCACTAATTGGATTATGTCAAAGGTCAACGCGAATTAAATTGATTGACCTAATTAAATCCGCGGATTGACCTAATTAATTCCGCGGTTTGACCCAATTAATTTCGCGGTTTGCTCTAATTAATCTTCATATGTACTACTGATTAATCACATATGAAGTTTGATATGTGCTACTGATTAAATTACGCGGCGGCCATTTTTAATTTGCTTCCGGAATTACGCGGCGGCCATTTTCAATTTTCCCGCGAATATTTGAATTTTAAATTTTTCAGATTTTTTTTAAGTTCCCATTTTTGAATTTAAACTTTTCGGGTGTCGGCTATTTTTGTTTTCTGCGTGCGCACTTCTCTCGGATGCCAGTTTTAATTTCAATTTAGCGCCCGTTTTTGAATTTGATTACGTCACGCCAAAGTCTTCCGTCTCACTTTTCGCAACGGTTCTCTCTAGCTCGCATTTATTTAATTTAAAAAAGCTTTTTGCGACGGCACCGAGTGGATTCGAACCAACGACGTTTACAATGGTATGCAGCGCCTCTACTTCTCGGCCGCCGAGCCTTACGGATCACGGTGTCTTGGGACGGGCTTATGCCGCAAATTTATTTGTGTCGTCACGTCTCCATATAGCGTCGCTGCTCTACAAACAAAGAGCTGAAATGTTGAAAAGAATCATGATTATCTCATTATATGGCACAAAAGTCTGTGTGTTTTACACGAAAACTGCATTTGATGTTCAGACAAATCGATGGCTTGCTTAAAAGAATGCTACTCTGCGCCTGGACATTTATATACCGAATTTCAACAAGACCTACCCGATATGGAATCTTCGGATCTGAGTCGCGGCTTTTAATAATTGACGATTTAATGAGGGAATCAATGTAATTTGCGGTTTAATTCGCGGGATTTGATTGACCTTTGACATAATCCATTACAATAATTCGTGGTGATATTGCTATCTGCATCGATTTTAAATTAAAATTACGGCTCGCTTTCTCCTGTTTAAAACCACGTTTCAATAAAACAGTCGAATATTGTGAAATACATTTTTATTTATTAAATATTGAGTGACAATATATCTGCATCAAATAATTTTAAAACGTTACAATGAAATTTATACTGTATTTATAACAAATGCCCGTTTCCTGGAAGTGTTCGAGCAAATGCTAAACGGTTTAGCCTGAGGCCATCTCAATTCTGCGTTTAGAAAACAAGTTGCTTCATGACCACTTTCTTCTGTTTAAGACCACCTTTCCAGGAAAAAGTATGTTGTGACGTCTAAAAGTTATTGCATTGTCATTAGCGTGGAGTGGGGTCCCCGATGTTCAAATTTTAGTCGAACGATAGCCATTCCTAAACTGCTTTCTGCTTTGTTAGCTCGTGTTCGCTCTGAAAGCTATCATGGAAAACTTTTTGACTATATCCGTCTACGACATTTTAGAATGGTCAGGCGAGGTGTATTTACGAACGATCGTTTTATTCTGCTTGCACATGATATATTGTGGTATAAGATTGCGTGTGGTGATAGTTTCATCTCTATTGAACATAGGGAGACTTTTAATGAGCTGGTCAAGCGGGTAGCTGAAATACGTCAACTTATGTTAAGTAAAAATTATTGCATACACATTATTTAACCGTATAAAAAATCCGAAATGTTTTTGAAATTATGGCTATATAACTGTTATTTTAAAACGTACACATGTATTAAATAGAACTATGGTTTTTAACATTTTTTGGTTTACAGATTTCGTATCAATTGCCGGCTTTAAAGCATGGTCAGGGATCGAGTCCCTCAAATAGGTCGCTTAGTGATTTTAACGTGCCCTTGCAGGCTGCTTCAACCGTAAGTATTTAAAATAAACATCGTTACTTTATTTTTCAAAAATCTCAGCTTTTCTCGCGTCTACGTTTATTCGCGGTAGCAGGATAAATTGTTTAACTCTATAAAACTTACAGTTCAACTCAGTGCGAAAGGGGTGCATGCCTAACGACTCCGATCTAGCACGGCCTGGAACTTCTAAAGATGTAAGAATTTATTAAAATATGTATTATTTTATTGATATGTTAAGTGTTACAACGAATATGTTTTAATTCGTTTATTATTACGGTATAGGCTCAACTACCCACGCGAAGAGGTCTTGGTGTGTCAGACCCCTTTAAATATTTCGAGTTAAAAGAAAGAACATCCAAACAAATCAAGAAATTTAACGCAACTGCCGACCGCATTACGTTCCGGTTTAAACCGGTGGAGGAAGCTGATAGCCCTTTGGTTTGGCTAGAGGTAAATTACAATCATTTTTATTGGTGTTTTAAAATTCTAATAACTTATGTATTACAGAATGCTTTCGAGGAGTTACGTCTATACGTTCTCAGGGATGCTGACGCAGCCGATCTCGTTGGTCTGGTGTTGCAGAATTCCAACTTCCCCGAAAAACCAATCAGCCTATCATTTAGGAGAATGGATCAGGTTAACACCCCAGTAATCCTGTCGATTCTCGGCAAAATACTCCAGAGCAACGCGAACTTCTTTGCCCAAGACGTGATGACTCTACAAGTTGATCGAGTCCGATTACCCGTAGGTCGTGGACGCACTCGTTGGACAGGCATGAGCTTCGGATAATTTTGCGCCAGAAAGAAAGGTGTGTTAGTTGTGATAAACAGAGGCAATAATTGTTTGGCCGCAGCTCTCGCACTAGCTATAGCCTTTAAATGTAATGATGCGCAGCTGGATAAAATGGCACTAGGTTATCCAGTTTTGCATCAAAGGGCTGCTCAGTTATGTGTGGAGAGCGGTGTTGATCTGTCGAATGGAGGTACTTATGATCACATTCAAAGATTTCAGAACTATCTAACAAATTGTACGATAGTTGTATATAGCTCCAGATCTGGCGATACAACATATTTCGAAGGGCCTCGTGCTAGCAAAAAAACAACACTTAATTTATTATTAGAAAACGGTCACTATAATGTTATTACTAGCTTGGCGTCAGCGTTTAGTACATCCTACTTTTGCGAATTATGTAAATTACGTTTTTGTAGCAAAACGCGTCACAGACGTTGTTTGTACACATGCCCGGCCTGTCATACAATGCCTCCATGTGCTTATATGTTTGACAAGGTAACTTGTAATACTTGTAATAGAGAATTTAGAGGTGCTGAATGTTTGGAAAGTCATGTTACAACCGGCTTATGTAACAAATTATACCGGTGTCTTAACTGTCTCAATAGCGTGTGGGTAGACAAAAAGAATACGCACATGTGTGGGTATAAGTTTTGCATTACGTGTCGTAAGCAGCAGCCGGTAAGGCATTTTTGTTATATGACGAAAAATGTGCAAAAAGACCTTTGTAAGAAAACAAAATGTCGCTTGTTTGTGTTTTATGATCTGGAATGTCGCCAAGAAAAGCTCATATTGAATTCAATAAATAAATTCAGTCACGAGCCCAATTTATGTGTCGCGTTCCAGGTATGTTTTAACTGCATGCAAAATGAGGACATTAATCAAAATTGTACCACTTGTGGTAAGCGTCTTCACGTTTTTTGGGAAAATCCTGTTCAGGCGTTTTTAACTTATACGTCAAAGCTAGTCAACAAATTTAAAGTCACAGCCATCGCCCATAATATGCGCGGATATGATGGGTGTTTTGTTTTACAACAGATAATTAAAAATAGAACTGCGTGGGAACCGAGATTAATAACTACGGGCACTAAAATTATGGCTATCATTTGTAATCAGGTCCGATTTATAGATTCTCTAAATTTTATACCTTTACTTTTATCGAAATTACTTAAGATATTTGACTTTCCGGAAAGTAAAGGGTATTTCCCATATTTGTTTAACAAAACAGAGAATGAAAATTATGTGGGAAATATGCCTGACAGGAGCTTTTATTCTCCCGATGAAATGACCTCCGAAGGGCGCACTTCCTTTTTAAGTTGGTACACGGAAAACGTTAAAAATTACACAATTTTCAACATGAAAGAGGAAATTTTGAAATACTGCATTTTAGATGTACAAATTTTGTTTAAAGCGTGTATAAGGTTTTGGCGAATGTTCAAGGAGGAAAATTCGGTAGATCCCTTTCAGGAGGCAGTCACTATCTCGAGCGCCTGCAATCTCGTGTTTAGAACAATGACACCATAGGGATCATCCCCGCTGGTGTTTATAGGTTAGCTGACAAACAGTCGTGTATAGCAATAAAGTGGCTAATGTGGGAGGAACATAGTTTGCAAATTTCAATTCAGCACAGTGGTAAAGCGCGCGAATTTAGAACACCGCAAGGAATTCTGGTGGATGTTTACTGTGCCGAAAACAATACCGTTTATGAATTTCTGGGGTGTTATTGGCATGGCTGTGAAAGTTGCTATCCACAGCAAGTCACAAATTTTGACGGCGAGAATAAAACTGAGGCAATGTTCTTGCGTAGGGAATATACAGAGGCTCGCGCACAACGAATTCGAGATAGCGGTTTTGAGTTAATTCAAATGCCTGAATGTCATTTTAAAAACATTTTAAAAACTAACCCCGAAGCCAAACATTTCGTTGATAATATCGACATTTTAAAACAGGAGCCTTTGGACCCCCGAGATGCGTTCTTCGGAGGGCGTACTAATGCCATTAAACTGCATTACAGAAGCCATACGACGAAAACATTTATTACAGCGATATAACTTCTTTATACCCTTACGTCAATAAATATTGTAAATATCCCGTCGGTCATCCGAAAATACATGTAGGACATGATGAGTGTTCACAATTACAAATGGGAACTGTCGAAGGGCTAATTAAATGTACTGTTTTACCACCCTCCGACTTGTACCACCCCGTACTGCCAAGCAGACTTCACAATAAGCTCATGTTTATTTTATGCCGTAGTTGTGCTGAAAATTTATATCAGGGTGCTTGCAATCATGCTCCATCAGAACGCAGTTTTGTTGGAACCTACGTTGCAGACGAGTTGCGTAAAGCAATATCTTTAAATTATAAAATTTAATAAAATACACGAGATTTGGGAGTACGAGGTAATACAATATGACGAGAGTGCAAAAACAGGGGACTTTTTAGCGGGTATGTAGATAATTTCCTTAAAATGAAGCAAGAATGCTCAGGTTGGCCTAACTCATGCACGTCAGACCTAGAAAAAGAAAATTATATATATTCTTATCTTCAAAAGGAGGGGATACCTACGTTTAGATAAAGATAAAATTCGTAACAATCAGGGGTTGAGATATTTAGCAAAATTAATGCTAAACAGTTTCTGGGGAAATTTTGGTCAAAGGGAGAACTTAATGCAGTCGAGTATTATAACAAATCCAGGAGAGTTTTTTTAATTATTGGCAGATGCGAACGTGGAAGTGCATTCATTTATACCTATTGATGATGAAGTCATTGTTGTGAACGGGTGCAATCACGCTGATAGCATTAAGTCCACGCCAACAGTAAACGTTGCTATTGCCGCATATACGACAGCCCATGCGCGATTAGAGCTCTATAAATATTTGGAGAAATTAGGGGATCGTGTTTTGTATTTCGACACTGACAGTGCTATCTACGTCCACCGACCTGGCCAATGGAAGCCCGAAACGGGTGACTTTCTAGGTCAAATGACTGACGAACTTGAGCAGTATGGGGTTGATAGCTACATTACAGAGTTTGTCAGTGGAGGCCCAAAAAATTATAGTTTAAAAGTTTATTCGCCATCTAACAAACGTTATAGCATGATCTGTAAAGTAAAAGGTATTACATTAAATTTTAAAAATTCAGAAATTATTAATTTTGAATCCATGAAAGACATGGTATGTGGTGGTGATGCAAATGCGTCACTATATGTAAAAAGCGATAGAAAAATAGTTAGAACATCTGCGTACGAGGTTATATCCAGGCCCGAGCGAAAAATTTATAAAGTAAATTATAACAAACGTCGGCGAGTTGCAAATTCCTATGATACATTGCCCTATGGATTTAAATAAATAAATAATATACTTACTTGCTATTACCATTGCAGTCGTATTTTTTAATTTTATGTGGTGCTTATTATTTTCATTTTATGTAGTACTCATTTTTGTATAAAGTATGAAAATATTATTATGTACTTCAAACGATACATTGACATATGGGGTTTCAAATGAATAATATACTTACTTGCTATTACCAATGTAGTCATTTTTTTATGCAGTGCTTATTATTGTGCATTTAATCTTGTATTTATAGAGTATGAAATACTATTATTATATACGAGTATATGTATACTTCAAACTACATTTTTTTCTTGTTATTTTCAAAAATAATTGTAATCTGATTTTCACATAATTTCGTTATTATAAACTGTTTGTAATGAAAAATGTAATTTTTAGTACTTGCGACTATCAATGTATTAACATTTTTCAATTTGAAATGTTCTTGAAATACTTGTACACGAATTGTGATTTTCCAAAATAAAATAGGTTACTGTTGTATAATACATTTTATTAAATATTGTGTGCAATAATAAATATATATGTGTTTATTACAAGTATATGTGTTTTTATTTTCAAAACTTAACAACATTAACTAGGTTGATTAAAATAAAGTACTGAGTATAAAGGGCTTTTACATAATTATTGTTACAAACTAAATTATCAGTGAACATATATACAAAGTCTGACATAGACACATTATTATTCATTTTAAAATATAAATACATTAAACAATATATTCCGCAAACGTTAGAGCTAAAATCTTGCAATATTTTTGGATTATGAGATCAACTGATTGAATTTTGTTGTAAAAATTTTAAATGATATCCGCTTGGAGGCCGGCCGTATGAATCAAAGTACTCCCCATATCCATATTGGTCTATATACACAGCATTCCAATGTTCCCCAGGTCGGTTTGCTGGATCTGTGTTGACGATGATTGCCACAGGTCTTGCAATTCTTGTACGGAGTTGATCAGAAGCAAAAACATAGCGTTTTACATTCAACAGACTCGGGATTGTTTGCAATATTTTCTGAACTTCCAGTGTATTTATTGCGCCACCAATCGGATAAAATTTGTATGTTTTCCAATGCACACACAGGCGAACGGATGTTGTGATTAAGGCAGCGTACGGCAGCAGTACTTTTTTGCAAAACTTTTAAAGACGGACACTTGAGATCCTCCAAATTTACGACGATTTTATTCAGAAAACTTAGAACCTCCTTCTTTTGTTGGCCCTCAACGTACACTTTTTCAAATTTCTTGAGAACTTGTGCTAGCTCAGTTTCAAATTCATCCAAATGTATAGAACCAGAATTCCATGCTAGACCGTGGTGTCTCTGCTCCAGATAGTTTATGCCTTTTTTAACGAAATAGGGCAGAGTATCATATTTTTCAGGGGGTTTTAAAACGAAAATTGCTAACTGGTTGCCATCTGCTGAAATAACAGCCACTTCTTTCGGAATAAACTGCTTCTTCTCACCACGGAACCCTTGCAGATCTACGAAGACACTGTCCATACTGACGAAATGTTTGAGCATGACTAAATTTTAAAAAACTGTTGTTGGTTTTTAACTACTAAAATCTACCACCACATTTCTGTGTTTGTCAATTTCTACGACGTTATCGAACTCTGCATAAACTAGACAATTAATAGTTTTTTCTAGCCTCTAAACGTAATGAGCCATTTTTAAGAAGGTTCCAATGCGTTGTGGCATTTGCAGACAGATCGGGGGTTAAATCAAAAGCAAATAAACAGTAGCCATGAGGGTAATCTTCACGTTTTATAGCGTTGCCTTCATTGAGGAAATGTATGCCGCTGCCCGAGAATAGTGTGTGATATGCTTGAACGTACATGCCATTCTTAGACAAATCAGGCTGTAGAGGTTTTGAAGGAATTTGTTGACCGTCGATGTATAGGGAGAAATAATTGATTTTGTAGTTATTAAAATTGAAAGGGTTTGCTGCATAATGACCGTTAAATGCTTTATTCGATACAAAACCTACAATGCATCGTTTTGGTAATTGCCCCAGAAAAACATTATCTAAAGATTTTCTTTGCACACCAGCCGGAATAGTTAACACTTTAACATCGGATCTTGTAATGGGGTATTTAGCAGGCGCAGTCGTTAAAGCTTTGGTATGAGCCAACAAAATAGACGGGTTTATTTTCATTTTTCTCACTAGTAAGCTGGCATCACTAATTTTCACTTTGAATGTAGATCTTTCGGCGGCCATTAAATTGAAAGAATCTCGGGATCTGATAAATTTGACTTTCATTTCAATTCCATTTATAAGAAATTTTTCTTGATTGAATAAATCGGAATGCACGTGCCCCATCATTTCGACTTGCTTGCTTGCAACAGTAAAAAATTTCCGCTTTACAAATCCTTCATTATGCGTAGTGATGTCATCCATTTTATTGGCTGTGCCGTTGTACCATAGTGTGCATGTTAAATGGGTTGATTTAGCACCATTACCGTAATTCAGCAGAGTTTAGATGTATGAGCGGTATGCGTATGTATTGTTTGGGGGGCTCACAAGCTTCTGATTCAAATACACCTCAACTTGATTAAACATAGAGTGCGTCCAATTATTAACAGGGCCTACAGCATCTTTGTCAGTTAATGATGCATCATCTTGTTTAACAATTTTAGCAGTAATGTATAACATGGTCTGACTTAAATCGATATAATCGTTACCGTTTCCAGGCACAATAAATTCAATCGGCGCATCGTCGTTAAGCGAAGAAAGAGGTTTGTAAAAAATCCATTGTCCATTTTCAATGCTGGTCTGGGTCGCCGGTAAAGCGAACAAATCTAGTGTTACCGTTACGGCGACTAAAAAGAAGCAAGCAAAGGCCAACGGCTTCTCAGCCGGAGCTGGTCGTGGGTAAAACAAAAGACTCATAAGCTTTAGCTGAAAAATAAATATGGGCGCCAAGTAGATATGTAACCCAGCACTTTGCTAACTAAGAGATACAATACGGAAGGCGCTACTAACCAAACCTGAAAAGGTAAAAGTAACGGCAAGGCACAAATCATATACGCAAACAAATAGGTCAAGGTAGTATAATTTTCAAAAACAAAGAATACATGGATAATTACAATACACACACAAAATATACGGCTACCGAATCATATCACAAAATCTCTATAGGGAGATCATATCACAGTTCAATAAATATCAAAGGTGGCTTGAGGCTAAACTCACCACAGTACAGTCAGTTACATATACAAGGGCATCAAGCGAAGTTAGCGGGCGGGCCCAGAATTAATAAAATTTCACACAATATGTATATAGTGCCAATTAACAGTATTAAAAAAAAAGATTACAAGATTGATATAAAATTTGGCCAAATGCATTACTAAATAAGCACTTAAGAAGAGCTCGAAAACATCGTGGCTCCGGCGTAATGATTAAATTGAAAGGTAAATTTAGTAGGTAGGTTGAATTTAACTGAACACCCCGTATGCAAGGTTCCTCTCGTAATTAAATAATGATCAAATCAGATTAGCTTCGTCGCGGACAGACAAGATCTTGCGATGGTACCATGAAGCGATTTCGCGGGTAATGCAATGTACTCTGCATTAAAACGGCCGAGTTGCGAGCATTAACAATAATTGCTTGCAAAGCTGGGCAAGTAGTCTAATTCAACGGTGTAATAAATAACACTTAAAATCTGAAAGGATTAACCTTCGTGCACTTGGCTTCACAATGCGAATATAATACCGTTACACAATATTCCGCACACGGCGGTACAAAACAACTCCGGTAAAATTTAGCTCGAATCCAGAGACATTTTCGCCTAAATGACCTAATCGGCTACTTACTGTGCAGAAGAGCTACTGCTAAAACTGATTTGCTGAAGGCAAACTCAATCATATTCATGCAGGTGAGTTCATAGCTTAAAAAAACACACAATATAACAAACGAGTCTATCGAGCACCTTGCAGCGTTGCCACGCAAACGGCCCAAGGGGGCACCTGATTCCCGAGAGTTCGAAACGGAAATATTAAACTGACAGACCTTTGGCAGTGGACTTCTCTTCCGCTGCAGATGTTAAAAACAGGGGAGGCCTAAGGACTACGAGGAGGCCAAGCCATCACCAGGTAGCTGAGGGGGGGGGGGGCACAGTCAGCGAAACTCGTCACCAGGCTGGTGACTACGTGACCATACGGCGATAGCTGCGTTCCCACCAGGATTAGCTCGGTAGCCTCGCTTCCAACGAGGGAAATTCGACAGGCATGCTACCGTCGAGTAATAGCTGAAAGGCAAATAGCCATGGAGGTACACCGAATATGTCCAAATAAATTCACCTACCCGTTTCAGGTTTCTACGGCCGTTCAACGCCAAAGTAAAAACATGTGCCTTGCTAGAGCGGAATCCCCAAACAATATTCGGGTTTGAATTCGCCAAAAATGCAACTCACAAAGCCCAATTCGGAACTTCCATGGAGTTCAGGACACAAAACGGCACAATTCCAAATTAGGATGCTAACGAAAAATCCTGGTTAAGGTACGCCATCAAAACGTAAATTTCGAAGCACCTAGCTCTTGCAGCACAGGATGGCGGAATGTCAAGATGGTTTCCAAAAACTGATAAGCCAAAAATCAAATTTTGGGAGAAAGGGAAAATGCAACTCGAAATGCATGAGGTGAAATCTACACTGCAGGGGCATTTGGACCCATAATATCGACCGAATGGCTTACTTAGCTTGCAATAAAACTGTCAGACGATCTGAATGCTCAAAGATAATGCAGGGAAAATCATACCTGAAGAAAGACATAGTGAAAAGTTAATTTTAACCGAGATTAGGGCAAATAATTAGGCGAATAGCTAAAAATGAATTTTGAACCGTAACACTAGCTCAGATTTAACACACTCACAAGACTGTGCATGCAAAAACGCCATTGTGAAAACTACTTGCTGGTAAAGATATCGGCGTATGTGGGTTTGACCAGCTTCTGCCTAGCGTTTTTTTCTTGTAGACTGATTGTAATTCAGAGTGCGTTGCCTTTTATACCCCGATCCTTCCATTAAAGTATCTACTTTTCTGTTGGCTTTACGTTTGAGATTCTTTCCAGCCTCCTGTACACGGTTATGAAACGCTTCTTTTAGCGATCGATTTTCTCTAACATCTCCTAAAATGTTAGCACCTGTCCTTAAAGCTTCCTTTCCAACAACTTTAGCACCGGTTTTAAAAAGAGGTAGGATACTACGAAATATTCCTCCAAGAAAGCTTCCGATGCCATGACCTCTCTGGTAGGATGAACCTCTGCAAATCGCTCCAACCCCTTGGCCGGCCTGATTGGTATAGTATTGTTGATAAGGACAATCCATAGCAGCTACTGTAACCTCTTAAAGTGTAGTTTTAAACTCAACGTTCCAAACTCGAATGGCATCACACCCGACGTTTCGGTCCTTATATTTATCTCGATATTCTCAAATTCCCTCTTCATGACATTCATATAATGAGTCGGTGAAAATATGGCGTCTTTGTGGCAACCGTAATTATAATTAGCAGAGGTCACGTTAACAATACGAAGATGCGGTGCCAAGACATCTCCTACAAGCTGCGGTTACACAATATCGCAGTAAATAAACATTTGTGATGGCAAACCAACCCAGATATTTGCGGGGTAGTTGGGTACAGGTGCTTCAGCTATATTTATATCAGGTTTATAACCAAGTTGTAAGGCCAGACGTTGTGAAAATCCTAGCATTTTCAATGACGACGTTTTAGTTTCAAGAGACACTCGTTTTGTTACTCTATTATATTGAAAATTTAGCAACTTTTCTAATAACCTGTGATTGTTAATTTCGGCTGTAATATGTTCAATGTTTTCATAATTGCCGGGTTGAATACAGATTATGTGCCATCCATCGCTACCATAGTAAATTTGCTCTCTATCACTTTTAAAATATGCATTAGCGTTTTGCAATACTTTTTTCAACTCAGTATACGTTTCTTCTCCGGCTTGCACTTTAGGTATTTCTGTGCGATAATAGACTAGATTTTCTGTATCTGTCACGGCCAAAAAGGAGCATGGATATTGCACTTCAGCAATACCTGGAACCCATTGCCCCGGTAACCTTATTCGTTTAGGGAGCTGCGTTATGAATTGTGCTGTGGTGTTATTTGGAAAATAGCCCATAGAAGTATTGCTAAGTAAAGTTAGGTAGAATTCGTCGTCTGTATTCATATTTGCTGAAGATTAGCTGCAGGAATCCAGGAGTTGAACTTGTCGTTATAATTTCGCCACTTTACAAAGTACTCTTTGCGATGACCGTGTCCTCTTTTTTTTAACACTTGTTCGACTTTAAACAAGGCGTTATCATCCAAAGTCACTGGTTGTAATTCCTCTTCATAAAAGACGCCCTCTATCGTATCGTCGCTTAAATCAGCTATTTCGTACACAGGTGGTTTTCTAAGAATCACTTTTTTAATTATAAACACTTCGCCGCTCCAATTAGTTTCATATCCTTTCTCGAATGCTTCCTTCGTTCTACTAATTCTTATATGTTGGTTCACTTTATATTTGGGCTTCCTGGCGACTCCCAACCCCGTTCTGTACAGATTGTGCCACACTTCAAGTATATTGTCATTATTTACAGCGGAGGGGGCCATCTTGATGCTTGAATGATAGCGGTTGTTATACGAAGTCAGTAAATTTTGTAATACGTCTATGTATTTGTATGAATTAGAGTATGTGAAATAGCGCCACATTCTGGTTTTTAATGTTCTATTGAAACGCTCAATGACTGAGGCTTTAACATCGGGGTTTTGCGTCACATAAAACGTGATGTCGTGTTGCTTGAAAAAATTCTGTACGTATCTAGCAATAAATTCTTTGCCTTTATCGGTTTGTAAATTTATGGGCGTTTTACCCACTTCAGCAAATATTTCACGAAATGCGTTTATTACTGAAGCAGCCGTTTTAAATTTCAGGTGTCTCGCCCAGGCCATTTTACTAAACACATCAATTACGGTTATAATAAAATTATATCCGTCGTTGTGGGATGCTAAACTACGCATGTCGCAGAGATCAGCTTGCCATAATTCGAAAATGTTGCTAACAATGTACTTGTTTCTAGGGAATTTTTTTCTTCCAATTTTGTGAATAGTATATGCATCCTGTTTCTTTAGCCATTCCTTTACTTCACCACTGGGGTCACTATTTTTCACGGAAGAAATTAACGAGTTTGCGCCTGCAAAGCCTGAAGGGTTAGCGGCGTCAAAGTAGATGGCATCCAAATTCATTCTGCTACGTTAAAGTTTAAGACGTTCCCAGTCAGAAATGCCCTTTATTTTTGATATCGATCTTTGCGTTGTTTTCGGTGTTTTTCGCGTTGAACCCTTGCTTGGACGCTGTTGCAGACGCTATTAACTTTAATTTAGGGTCGGGATCGACGTTACTCTCCATCTCTGTCTTACTCACGTCTGACACATTTTGACGTTTAGAATCCCCCATCAGCACTTGAGGTACATTGTTCTCTTTAATGTAATCGATGAACTTGTGTCGACCTGGCGGATTTGCAGTTTTCTTAGGTCTTAGAACGTCATGCACTACATCAATAATGTTGGAGGATGGTAAAATTTCACCTTTTATGCTGACTGTTTCCTTGCCGTCCCACTCCACTTCATCTGGCATTCTTAGAAGTCGTAAAAAGGCTTCACCGTTTTTCTTAAAAGTATTAGGGAGCGTCGATAAAATATATGCATCTGAAATACCACTGTTGTTCGATTCTATAGGTATCTTGATTGATTGCTTCGTTTGATCCGCAAAGTGAAGGTACCTTTGTAAAACCTGATTGTACTGGACCCATTTATCGTGATCGGTTAATTTAGACGATAAAACCTTTTGCATTTCGTCATCAAGCTGCGATAATATATTTTGCTCTGATTTCTCTGTATCCTTAAAGCGATGCATGAATTCAGGCGGTACAATCATTATTTTCCGGGCATTTTCCATTTTTTACTTGAAAATAGAGCTCAATACACCAGTAATTAATGGAGCTAATATCAGTGGTAGGAAAGCGCCCCCCTTCTGTATTAGTATTTGGCGCTTCTTTTTTATAAACTCTCCAGGCTTGACTAAACTCCTAAGAACAGCTTTATGCTTCGATATCGTTGATTTTTGATTAGGCGATAGAGGTATTTTTCCTTTTAAGGTATTATGCACACACTCGCAGATACAATGAATTTGTTTATCGCCTACGGCTTTTAATAATGCGGTTCGCTCCTTGGGCCCAAGTTTATGTAGAGCACTCAACAACTCCGAATTTCTAATTACTGCTCGAAACATCACTAATGAATGAGAGTAAACTGGTTAGTGTACGAGCTTTTATACCCCTTTTTCGGAATATAAATATAGCACGCCCCATCTTGTCGAAAAATCGATGTTCTATACCTCGCTATATCAGCTGTACTTTGCTTTAAGTCGAATAACAAATACCCGTGTGGCTTATCTGTGGCGTCCTCGTATGCTTCTTGAAGGAAGCGCTGATTTTCTGGACATATCTGTCTGGTTAAGTGCTTTATTTGAGCTCTATCTCGCTGATTTTTGAAAAGAATAATGTAATGAGCATTTAGGGAAATATCCCGCTGTCCTTTTCCTTGGTGAAAAATGTTTTGCGTAATAAAAAAAACACTGAGGTTATGGTGATGGCTTCCCTTTGTGAATATGTCAACGACCGAGCTATTTGTTTCCCTCATTAAATCGTCGATTATTAAAAGTTTGGGTTCGGACCCCTCAAAAGATGCCATGTCTGGCAGACCTTGTTGAAATTCGACTAAAGATTTTAATTCTTCGTACAATTTTTGCCACTCGCCATAACACCAAATAACTTTAGCGAAATTTACACTGCAGAGTTTGCTCATATTTTTCAAGAAATTTATTACAAAAAACGATTTGCCCGATCCTGAGGGGTCTGCCACAATAGCCGAAAAAGGATGCGAAAAATGATGCATTTTTATGCCGTGAGCGATTATTACAGTAGGGCCTTCGCTAATAAACTAACTTAAAAATCAAAACGCTCATAATAAATACATAAAAAACATGGTAAGTGAGGGAATCGAACCCTCGACCTCTCTCGAGAACAGAGCTTAAATCTGACGCTTTAACCACTCGGCCAACCTACCGCATGTATAAACTAACACTCGCCACATAATTAAAAAAGAAATACAATTTAAAACATTTTTAATTACAAATTCATACAATATTTCATATAAACCAAGTCATGTACGGTCTCATGCGCTCATCTGCATCAATCATCTTCTGCAGTTCTATAATAACATACATTTTAAATTTGAACACAAGTTCTCACAATAAGATGTCGTTAGCGTAACCCCAGCGCAAAGTATTAAAAATGATTGAATCATCAAGACATAAATTTTCTGCATGTACGACTTTTTGAACAATTACTTCAGCAAAAATTTCGAAATTACATTTTGCACGTTTCAAGTCGTTGATTTTAACCACCATCAAGTTATACATAGGCAGTAAATTTGACAGCGTGTCATACATCACGTAAAGTGTAAATTTGCTCGAGGGGTCCTTTGGAATAATCCTGCAAGTGTCTTTGGTCACATGTTCCACAGTATGTTCACTTAAATCACATTTAAAAGTTCCTTGTTTCGCCATCACAAACATGTCCGGTAGAGTCTCCAGAAAAATTATAAACGACTCCGCCGTGAATGAAACGCCTGCCCCAATGTCGGTCTTCAGGATTCTTACCACAGGAGAAAAGTTTTTATAAGGATCCAGCCCCAAATGAACAGCTTTACTAGAACTATTGTTTAAAGGCACATAGAGATCACATAATAAGAGCTTCTTTTCACGGCGAGTTTGACGGATCTCGGGGGTCATCACAGGAGCTACGTCGTAGGACGGCATCGTCTCCTGCACGAACACCTGCAGGTCCTCCTCAGTGGCGTTTAGCTGAGGCGATGTCCTCCGGGCCTCCTCGATCCCAGCCTCTGGCGACGTTGGTGGTGCAGCACGGTGATGGTTTTTATTTAAAAACGACGTTTTCTCACTTTTCTTTACGGGGGCTGGTGGTGCCCTTCTGTAAGGATCGACTGCTGCTTGATGTTTATTAATTCTTCTGGGGTCCATCTTGGCTGCACTAGTAAGCGGTACACTACTGTCTGGATGGTTAAAACAAATCGGTGCAGTGTAGGGTAGACAGCCAATTTTATACCAATCACGAAAACATTACGTCAGGACCATCCAATAAGCGTGCTCAGAGCGAGCAAGTAGAATCACGCAAAATCGTCTACAATGCTGTTTAAAACGTTAGTCACAGCAACAGGTCCCAACCTGTTTGAAATTGCAAGCCTCCTTATGCAACCGAAAATTCGTAATGCAGGGGAATACGCGTATTTTCACATATAATCTCATAAGAGCATCAATTCTTTCCGGAAATTTTGTGAGTGTGGTTCAACAACGTCGTATTAATTTGCCCGAGCGGGACGCGAGGGCAAATTAGGACGTTGTTGGAATGCACGAAAATAATTTCCGGATATGAATTAATGCTCGAATGCAGATTCGGTAAGAAAATCGTAACGCCACAAACCCTCACAGTTAGGTTGGTCTACCTACAAAAAAATTCCAAGAAATTTTTTTATTGTCTTGGTTACGGCTCGTGAACTAATTTTTCTATTGGTCATTAATGAGTGTCGTACGATTTTCAAACAAATTTTAACTTAAAGTTTAAAATAGACGCAGATAACAATATCACAAGTTATTAGAAATTATCGTTAACTCGATTTGAATTGATTAATTTTACATAAAATTAAAGCGATAGAACACAAATATCACAGCAACGACGAGAACTATAGCGTTAATAAACGGGGCGAATGATAACACTAAATAAGCAAGCATGTTAAAAAATACACAAAAATTAAGCACCCACAAGGAGACATTAAAAACACTAACTTAATAATGTAAAAATTCTCACTTATTCGGCAAACTTTGAAAAGCATATTTCGGTAATAAACTGGGGTCATCTTAATGGAGGAATGATAGCGGCCGTTATAATAAGTCATCAAATTTTGTATTATTGAAACGTGGTTTCATTGTAGCGTTTTAAAATTATTTGATGCAGATATATTGTCACTCAATATTTAATAAATAAAAATGTATTTCACAATATTCGACTGTTTTATTGAAACGTGGTTTTAAACAGGAGAAAGCGAGCCGTAATTTTAATTTAAAATCGATGCAGATAGCAATATCACCACGAATTATTGTAATGGATTATGTCAAAGGTCAATCAAATCCCGCGAATTAAACCGCAAATTACATTGATTCCCTCATTAAATCGTCAATTATTAAAAGCCGCGACTCAGATCCGAAGATTCCATATCGGGTAGGTCTTGTTGAAATTCGGTATATAAATGTCCAGGCGCAGAGTAGCATTCTTTTAAGCAAGCCATCGATTTGTCTGAACATCAAATGCAGTTTTCGTGTAAAACACACAGACTTTTGTGCCATATAATGAGATAATCATGATTCTTTTCAACATTTCAGCTTTTTGTTTGCAGGGTAGCGACGGTATATGGAGACGTGACGACACAAATAAATTTGCGGCATAACCCCGTCCCAAGACACCGTGAGCCGTAAGGCTTGGCGGCCGAGAGGTAAAGGCGCTGCATACCATTGTAAACGTCGTTGGTTCGAATCCACTCTGGGCCGTCGCAAAAAGCTTTTTTAAATTAAATAAATGCGAGATAGAGAGAACCGTTGCGAAAAGTGAGACGGAAGACTTCGGCGTGACGTAATCAAATTCAAAAACGGGCGCTAAATTGAAATTAAAACTGGCATCCGAGAGAAGTGCGCACGCAGAAAACAAAGATGACCGACACCCGAAAAGTTTAAATTCAAAAATGGGAACTTAGAAAAAATCTGAAAAATTTCAAATTCAAATATTCGCGCGAAAATTGAAAATGGCCGCGGCGTAATTCCGGAAGCAAATTAAAAATGGCCGCCGCGTAATTTAATCAGTAGCACATATCAAACTTCATATCATCAATGGTACATATGAAGATTAATTAGAGCAAACCGCGAAATTAATTGGGTCAAACCGCGGAATTAATTAGGTCAATCCGCGGATTTAATTAGGTCAATCAATTTAATTCGCGTTGACCTTTGACATAATCCAATTAGTGGTGCCTCCACTTCTACTATTAAGTTATATTATTAAGTTAACAAAGATGATAGTTTATAAGCAAACAAATTAATGTCCAAATAAATAAAGTAAAGGTTGCATTACATCAAAGTATAAAAATAAATTAAAGTATAATTATTTGGCAGCACGGTCTTTGTTGCGCTTTCAAGTTGACGGCGAAATGGTCGACGGCGAAATGGCGACGGCGAAACGGCGACGGCGAAATGTCCTAGACCCTTCCCCAGAAGTTACTTCAGCTTCTGATTTTTAAATGGTCAGGCTGTATAAATCTGCATTTTGGAATCTAGATATTCCGTGAATAATGATATTTTTCTCATGATTATTTAAGTTCATTTAAAATGTTTAAAGTCGTTTCTATTTTTTAATCTAGTGTTTTGCATTTAACTTAAACCCGTTCTTACAGTAGGTACTTGATTTTTTCGGTGTGACTTCGGTTACAAAGTTGACTAAAACACTTTTGGCTATTACTCAAAAACTTCCAACGAAAGTGTTAGCCGTCGAACGCTCTAACAATTAATAGCACCAAAACTAAACTAATGATCATCATAAAAATCTTCAAAGGAAGCCAGATATCGAGTTATGAATACCCAAAAATGGTCCCATGACCACTGCTTTCAACGGGCCCGATAACTAAACTTCGACAGAGAGGAGAATATAACTAAATACAGGCAGCACAAATTTAAATAACAAACAATTTACAAAATTGAAATTGGAAAATCCTCCGATATTATTTAATATCTAAACCTGCAAGAAAGATTACATTTCAAAGGTGGCCTCTCCAATACTTACCTTTATTATTCGCAAAATCCTTGATAAGCTGCAGTCTTTAACTGCAGTAACAAGACAAATTTGATGCAGTTACAGGGACGTTTATTTTAATATGTATTGAAATGGTATTAAGCCCACAATTTGGCTCTGTTTGTAGTAGAAAATATTTAACCAAGTCAATAAAGCACAGAGTTAGGATATTTTATATACAAGGTGGCGCAAAAGTCCTCACTCGATTTCCTAAGGTAGTAACTTTGTTTGTAAATGAAAAGAATTGGTTCTGTTTGTTGATTATGTTTATTTAGACGTTTAATTTTTTTTCCATTAAGTCTCGAAGACAATATCAGTCAAGTGGACACCGCCAGAGTTGATGAAAATTTGGGCTCGTTTCACAGCATTTTTCATGACTTTTCTCAAAACTTCTGGCGATAAATTCTCCACTTCTAGTCAGATGCTTTCCTTTAGGGCCGCCAAGGTCTGTGAGTTGTTCGTATAGACCCGTGACTTCAGAAAACCCCAAAGAAAGAAGTCTGGAACGGTCAAATCGGCCGATCTTGCGGGCCAGTGCAGATCTCCAAAACGAGAAATGAAGCGGTCGGGAAAAGCTTGCTTCAGAATATCCACTGTCGTTCATGCTGTGTGTGCGGTTGCACTTGTAAGGGAACATCTTTAAGTCTTTCACCAAAATTCGCTGTAAAGACCGTCTACCGATACCCAAGTGCGTGGCCCATCGTCTGGTGGATGTTTGAGAGTCCGCTTGGACATCTGCAGCCACAGCAGCGATATTCTCGACCGAACGGCTACTCCGGGGCCGGCCACGTCTGAAACTGTCCCGTATTGAGCCAGTCTGCTCGAGGCGAGTGGCTAAACGCCACAGTGTTTGCACATTTGATGCCACACGACCAGGGAATCGACAACAAACTTCACGTGAAGCCAAAAGCACTGACCAATTATTTATCAAAAACATTGACACAAATTATTCCGCGTTCTTGAGGAGTATAGCGATTCATGGTTTGTCTATGTGTATTCTGCTTCTGTTTGCTTTACAAATGTCAAAGTCGCGATGACATAAGATGCCATTTGCAAAAATGAGAGCATGTTCCGATAGGGTGATTACTTTTGCGCCACCTGTTAATTGCAAATTTACACAATAATCAAAGTATTCAATGCATTGGTAATGAGATGCGAGAAGGAGTAATTAGTCGGATAAAGGCACGCAAAAGCAAAGCATATTTCAAAGGGTTTGAATTTGGCTTTTGAATAAAGTAATATAATTAAACTTAAGTTGCACAAAGGATTCATGTCGGCATATCCCCAATATAAACTGCTAAATTATGCAACATTTTGTAAATGCCGCCCTTTTTGAATATTAATGCCTAATGCAAAAACAAGAGACACGTGTTTATGCATTGTGCAAGAAAAGATGTCATTGGTGGTCATAAAATTAAGAAAGTTAAATATTCTAAAGCACAGTTTTCCTGATCAAATATGCAAAAGTTTATGCTGTTCTGAACAACTTTTAGAAGAATGTTTGCCACGAAATTGTACTAATTGCGAAAATTTTAAAATTCCAATGAATGATTTAGACCAGAATCAACAGATCACTTGGAAAACAAAGAAAGAAAATGTAAATGATATTTGTTCCGTGTCGACTGAAGATATAATGGCTGTCTTAAAAGAACCTCTTTTCAAACGTGACCAATATTTTTTTAATCCTGATGAACTTTGCAATTTTCAAAATGTGTTAAATTTTCTTAATTAGTTTCTTTAATAGTTTCTTATGTAGAATATCATAAAATATTTCGTTCAATAAAAGATTCTCATGCAAGCAAATTTGTTATTATTCTGTAAAATCTAGCCCCAGAATCAATATAATCATTTATTACATTATTACACTTGTTTTGCTTTTTTTTCAATTTGGATTCCAGAATATTACGTTTAGTGGAGAATTACCCTAATATTCCGATTCATTTCCCTTGACGAAATAATACCTAGCTGTTATCGATCCATTAGTTAAATTGTACAATTTTATCGCTTTTCAGTTTCTTGTCACATTTACAAATAGGTCTTTTGTACAGCAGTAGATCAGTATGGCCTCATACGTACTGATCTACTTGATATGGCCACTGTCAAAGCCGTTTATATAAATAAATAAACCTAGTTATGTAGGTATTTCTTGTTATAATCGATGTTGTTGATATTATCAACATTTACAAAAACTTAACCGTGATATATAGTAAAAAGAATCTGGTTACATAATTTCAGAACCTACGTGGGGTATATCATCTCTAACATAGCACAAACTCACATATAAACCTCATCTGGTAGATGCTGTACAGTTTTCAAACCCTCCTGATGCCTACCTATTGCTCAGATTTTTGGTCGCTTCCTGTGTGTACGGTATCTTCCGGTACGATATTCATAAATATCTAATAACGTTTCAGTTTCAGAAACAAAGCTTCAAATGTAACGTCTGATGGAATAACAACTAAGTATCTTGTGTGATTCTGCAGTTTTGTCACATCTGTTTATGGTATGTGTGTAGAATATAGGAAAAGATTATTAGCAGATATAAAACACTTCTTCCACTCAAAAATAGTATGACAGCATTAGCTTACATGTAGGGGAGACGAGGGTATTAATGGACAAGGGGGGTAATTGTGTACAAACAATTTGATTTTTTGGAAAACTGTTGGCTTCCAGTACATGAAATTTTGTGTGTAGATACTATTCCTTATACTGTTTACAATGGCGAGTAAAAAATACGTATATTTGTAAATGTTAATTTTAAAAAATTGTATATATGTTTTTAATATTTTATTGTCCAGTATTACCCCCAGGGGGTTATTGTAGACGGGCCCTGTACCTCTTAAACTAAGTGACGATTCAAAGTGAGGATAATTGTGGACATAAAGCAATCTGCCATAATTGAAATGCTTCTGATTTCATTTGAAAATAATTATATTTAACGAAGTTCTAAAAGGGTGAAGTTTGAATCGAACCAAATTCGCCTCGAAATTCAAATTCATTGATAAAAAAGAACGTGATTTATTTAGAAAAGGAACATAAGAAACATAAATTCTTAAAAATAATGCAAATAAAGATACAATAAACTCAAAAATACATTGTTACAGAATGAGATAAATGAAGAAACCCGTTTCATGTGGGGCATTTTAAGGTTTAATGTTAAGGCACAAAATGTTCATTCACAAAGCTGGGCAAAAGTGTGTCGGCCTCTATTAACCTTTGGCTCTGACAGCACAGTAACAATTTGTTTTTGGTTCACATCATTGTTAATGTCAGGTTCCACAGGAAATACGAAGACATTTTGTTTTTCCTTATAAATCCGCATGCAAGATACCTGATAGAAGCCATTATCGACAGCTAATACTTTCCCAACAAATCTTTTCTTTGTCTCTTTTTTTCGTGTTAGAATTATAGATAAACTCTGTCACTACATAGCTTCCTACTGGCACATTCAACAAGATCTCAGAACTGTCAACATTTAGTTTCTTATCGTCATTTATGTCGTTGTTGTCATCATTTGTGGGATTATCTGAAATCTTTCGAGCAACCACTTCATCTTCAGAACTATCAAATTCTTCTTGTTCAAACTCACTTTCTAGAATCATTTCTTGAGCTGATTCTGAAGACGAAGATGATGAATACTTTCTCTTCTGCACTTTGTGTCTATTGACTTTTTTTGTCGCAGTGGACGGCTTCAGCTTTATACCTTTTACAGCTTTATTCTTTGCTGCATCTTCCCTTTCTTTAAGAATAGTCAGAGCTTGTTTAGATGTCAGTATATCTCCAACCTCTTTGGAGAGCTTCTTCCTGGGAGCTGCCCCCTCAGCTCTTTTGGTGACATTCTCCGACAGTTTTCGACGAATAAAGGCCTCCATTCCATTTGTTGGATTGTTCGTTCTTTCCATACTAGGTCCTGCTGTTTCCTCTGGAACCAGTGACTGTAATGTGTGATTGTTTTCTTTGTCTCCTCGATTGAATCGTTCTAATTTTCATACATCGTAGGCTTCTTGGGAAAATCTAGAAAAATCTACCGGGAATATTCCCGTCGATCTGAAACCCGAAATTAAATATTCTGGTTTAAAAGAATTCTCCCATATTACTTTGAGAAATTTAGAGAAATCTTCGTTCGGTAGTAATCTGCCTGGAAAATCTCTATTGAAACGTAGCATATTGTTGTTCCAGGCAACTTTTATAGGCTTAAAAACACACTTGTCAAGAGGTTGGATGTGGTGAGTAGCATTTGGTGGAAATGTTATTAATATAACATTACTTTCGACTGCCATTTTGGACAAAGCGTAGCTCGTATGCACAGCGGCTTCATCGTATAACAAAACCACTCTACGGCCGTTTCTTTCCTGTAGCGTCTTCACAAATATTAAAAAAACGCCTCTGAACCATTTGAAGAAAATCTCTCCTTCCATCCATCCCTTTTTTGAAGCTGTATAGGCAGTCCCTGGATAATCGTCTTTATGTATCCAGCTCTGCCACACGTAAGTACCTTTAAAAATAATAAAGGGGGGGAGCTTCTCCCCAGCAGCATTACCACAAGCTAAAACCGTAGTACTTTTCTTTCCTGAACCGGCTATATTTTTGGATACTCTCTTTTGACCTTTCGGCGCTATCAACTTAACATCTTTGGGGTCGTGTGAAAAGGCAGTCTCGTCGCAGTTAAATACTAGGTTTCCATTTTCCGGACCTATTTTCTCTTTCTTAAAAACATTATCAAGCTTTTCGTACCAATTTCTTATGGTGTACGGGTCGGAGCCTCTCAACCGCAAGGCGCTCATGCTCTCTCCCTTTCTTATGGATAACTCGGGGTGTCGTCTCATAAACCCTTCATACCATTCCCTTCCCGGTACAGAATCCCCTCTCCAAGCAATATTATTGCCCTTACAATATTCCCCAGCGAAAGTCAGCAGTTCGCTTTTTGTCAGTCCAAATCCATACTTTCCAGACTCATACAGGTATTTCGCTAGGACGCCTTCTTCTATTGTAGACAAAATGGTTTTTCGACCAGCTCCTATTTCTAAAGATTGCAAGTTTTCTACGTTTTTATATTTACCAAGAGTTGATTTGGGAATGTCATATCTTTCGGATACATCTCGAAGAGTGCTGCCTCTTCTCACCTCTTGCAATGCTATTCGTAAAATATTTGGGTTGTAAGTAACCCTTTTGTTCTTAGATTTGTACGTTCTTGGCATTTCTGAAATTAAAGCAAGTCAAGTAGGTATGTGCACTATTACAAACACAAATTGTTGCAGTGTGTCCACTATTTCACACATACTTGACTTTTCTCGGGGTAATAGTGGACACGATTCTGTGTGAACACGGCTTAGTAAATGTAAACGAATTTTATTCAAAACATAACCTCAACATTCCTAATCTTGGCAAAATAATTCCATCGTCTCTAAAATAAGTTCGTATCTCGTTATAACCGTTGTTAAGAGAAAAAGCGCCAACTTAGACCCTAAATTCAAAAGCAGTAACATGTTAAACTGGTGTTGTGGACCTTAAAAAGAATTCTTACCGGCAAAATCGAACTGGCAGTCGGCAGGCCAAACAGTAGAGTGACTGTTGCACTACTTTGCGCCGGCGGCGCTGGAAATTAGAATTTTTTATAAGCGAAATCCACTATTACCCCCGTCCACTATTAGCCGCTTGTCCCCTACTACAATATTATGTATATTCTGTAGTTGTTTATAAACTGGTGATCTGTAGTTTTTAAAATAACTGGTTAAAACAATCGGTGGTAAAAATTTGGTCCATGGTCCGGTCTATTGCGCACGCGCAAAAATATAACAATGAGATAAAAATGTAACGTTGAACAGACTCTCCCTCATATTTTTTCTCTAAAAAAATCATCAAGACCTAAAACTAACATAAACCATTAACTTGAACCACCGCCGAGAGCGCAACAACATTCCTTTAAAAGTTACATCGCTGGCAGCGCATGCGGAATAGACCGGACCGTGCATCAAAGTTGACCCCAATCGGTGCTGATCCCGTGCTAGCACATGAAGTTCGAACTTGCTATAGTGCAGGAGCATAACGCCGCATACATGTTTTCTATTGCTTGTAGAAAATTCAGCTTTGCATATGAAGCCAAGTGGTGTCTGCAGCCCAACAAGTTCATAAACTATGATTTTGCATAGTTTTTATTTTATGTCAATCATGTTTTACTGCATTGGAACATGTGAATCCAAAAAAAAATACATTCTAATTTAGGATAGGTTTATATGGAATGTGGGTCTGACCATTTCATTATCTTCAAATCGTGTCTGTTTATTCAAACATTTGGTCATCAAAAACTTTCTCACTTTTCACTGCTTAGGCAGGCAATGTCTATTACGTTTTTTCTTTAGTACAGTTTTTGTTTCCAATTAGTAAAAATTAAATTATAATTAGCAAAATCTATTTTTAAGTTTATTTTTGTTTAATATTAAATAGTATTTAATTTGTGTGTTATAAAGGTTAAGTGTATCATTAGTGAAATATTGAGTATTTAGAAATTTTTCTAAAGTCACCGTTGAATAGTAGATCACGCACTAGTCGTAAACGTGCTTGCGCAATTATATTCACATGTCAGCGCATGAAACATTACTGTTACAAGATGTTAAGAGCAAATTTTAACCTAAAACTGAAACAGAAGTGAGTTGCCATTTCAGAATAGCAGAAAACATGTTAATTATAGTATTCCAACCAAAAATTGGAAAGTTATTTCAAATCCAGTACACCATGAAAAGTGTAAGTCATGTCTAAGTTGGTTTCATACAATCAGTAAATAATATTCTAATGTCAATCAGCTTTCAAGTAATGACAGTTCATCTGTAAATTGTACATGTAACTGTTTTATTAAGGCATTGTAACATTGTGCATGATTTAAGTAGGTACTAGTTGAGTTTTTAAAACCGTATAGTAGCATAGAAAATTTTGAAAAACGTATATATCTTCCAAACTTCCCAATGCATCTGTCAAATTTGAAGGTTATTATCGAAGTGTCACTGAATGACAATCAAACAGTAATTTTATGAATTAAATTACGAAGTGACTTACTGTTTTCAATGCTGGCCTGATTTTACATAGCTTTCCAATTTCTGGTTGGAATACTATACCTAGAAAATCGTGCGACACTACACCAGAAACATTCAGATTTAGATGGTATTCATGGCAACTAGCAGATTTCTCTGGAATTTATATACAGGGTTCTCTAAAATATATGGGCATGGATAAATAATTTTAAAAGTTTAAAATTGTTAATGGAGATAATTATATCAAAATAATATGAGAAAAGCTTGATTTTTATATAGTATAAATAAAAATCATATTGTCGTAATATTAAATTTAATGAATATATGTTTCGCTAATGGTATTTATTCATACTACATAAGAATCAAGCTTTTCTCATATTAATTTGATATAATTATCTCCATTAACAATTTTAAACTTTTTAAATTATTTATCAATTTACTTCATATTTTAAAATGTGTTTCATTCTTCTCCGTTACTAATGTATGTAAACCCAGACACTTTCATAAATCGGAATTCATCTATAGTGAGTGCTTGTCTGTCTACCTGTGTTTCTCTTGACATGACCGTATATTTCGTTTTTCCCTAATTAACTTCTAAACTGACACTCCTTCCTGCCCTTTCCAGCAGTCGAAAGAAACCCTTCAGTCAGATCTTTGGTTGTTCTGCCGATCGTGTCACTGTCATCGGCATAGGCCAGGTACTGTAGATTTCTGTTAAATAGTGTACCTTCTGGGTTGAGCTCAACGTGTCTGATGACATACTCTAGACTAATATTAAATAAGATCGTCGACAGTGAGTTCTCTTGAGGCAGTCCACTTTTGATATTGAACTCTGATGACAGTTCTCCTTGTATTTTAATTTTACCTTTACTGTGACTGAGTTTCATGTTTATCAAGTTTATGAGTTTCGTGGGGATGCCGAGTTGGCCCATTATATTGTATAGTTGATTTTTATTTATACTGTCGTATGCTTGCTTGTAGTCAATGAATAATTGATGGACGTTAATATTAAACACATAGCACTTCTCTAGTAGGGATCGTATTGTCAAAATCTTGTCTGTTGTAGATCTATTTCGGCGAAAGCCACATTGGTAATCACCTAGGGTCTCTTCCATGTATGGTTCCAGTCCTGTTGCTAATATTTTAGAGAACAGCGTATAGGTTCTGTTAAACAGAGAGATGCCCCTATAATTATTACATTCTGTCTTGTCACCCTTCTTGTGGATCGGGCATATTAGTGCTGTGTCCCATTCTGTTGGCATTACTTTGTCTTTCCATACTTTCGTGATCAACTTGTGAATTAGGTCATGTAGCACCGTGTCACCGTACTTCAGCATTTCTGATCTAAGACGGTCCTCTCCCGGCGCCTTGTTCTTTAGGCTTCTGATAGCTTCTTTTGCTTCTCCCCTATCTGGCTCTGGAATTTGTGCTTCTGGGCCGAAAAGTGCTTTTATTTGTCGTTCTGGCTCTTTGGCTTGCTCATTTTTCAAAAGTTCTTGAAAGTATTGATAAGATATACACAGCTGTCGCTTTATTGATCCTTGCGCACACATCTTTTAGTACACCATCTTCATGGGCCATCACACTTCCTAGATATTGTAATGATATGAATACAGGGGTATAAAGATCAATTTTTAAATAGGATTAAGGGATTACAGTAGTTGGATATTATAGGGATCAATTTGAATATGAATTGGGTATTTAAATAATTGATAGGTAATTAGAAAAGAATATAGAATTTATAATTGAATAAAATGAGGCTAATTGAAAAATAGAAGGATTCGAAGTTAATGTAATTAATATCTGAATGTGAAATTGGACAATAATGACAAATACTTAATCGAGATAGATTATTGCACATAGTAGGTAGCAATCAAAAATAAAGATATAGTGTTTTGGAAGGAGAAAATATGATATCGTTAAGGACTTTGTTTTAATTTATTAATATAACAAATTTTAAAAATGTAAAGATGTAATTAATTTGGTGTAACTTAAAAGTATGAAATAAACCCTATTTTAAAGAATAAAATGTTTGGAAATTAAGAAGGGTTGATATTACGACAAAATTTGCGTGGTGAAATAGAAATGAAATTTTAAATAAGAAGATGAAATACCAAATGGAGAAAGATAGGAAGCATATGGTAAGAAACTAAACTAAAAGTAAGACTAATCTACAGAACAGAATAAATAGGAAAAAATACTGAATTAATTTTATTGATGAATGACATTTGACATTGCACATTGATTGGGTTGGATTACATTGAGCTGTTGGTACAAATGAGAGTTCCCGGGAGATTGTTGGGTCATTGGTGCTGGTTGGTGGAGTACTTTGGAGAAGTGTTCTTTAATGCGGTGTTGGAGGTGCAACTGTAACTGGGGTCTGTTTGGGTCCATGCTGTAAGGGAGCTTCTGTTCCTGATTCTCGGCAGAACCTGAATCAATTCAATATGTAAACTCATTTACTTGTTCTATGATATCGTTGTAAATGGATATCTGTGTAGGCTTAGTGTTTATATGAATTGATTTAGTGATTTAGTTAGCTTCTAGGGACTTTAGCAATGTTTGTTTTAACTAACACCGAAACCCACTAACAAACAAAGGGTTGATATTTAGAAATAAAGCTGGATAAAGCATTATACAGTTTTGCTATGCAATAAATATACTGCTCCACAAATGAACTGGACCACCCATAAAAATTGTATTTATTACATTATTACTCATATTAAGCATATTTAATTGTACTATCCTCAAATATCAACTGAAGAATTAACAAAATCATATTAATAAAATTAAAAAATAATAAAATGATAAAAAAAATATTTTACAGAAATAAGGGGAACCATAAAAAAGGTTAATTAATAGTTCTTTGAGTCCCTTCGGAACATTTAAAAATGTTTGGCAACGATTTGGCATGCTTTGTATGCAATGTGCTATCAACATTTGGGCAAAATTCAAAATTTTAAATGATAATACTTTATTAATGGACTTAGTTTTCTTTAAACCAAATTATGAAAAGAAATGCTTTTTATAGTGACACAATCATGAAAGGTTACCAAAAATGCCACGACTGCTCTTTTGGAAAATATTTTTAAAAATTGCATCAATATATGCAAATGGTCCAGTTCATTTGTGGAGCAGTATATAATAACGTCTGAAGTTGTTTGACAACTTTCTGAAATCAGAATTTTCTGCATGTTTCGAGTAGTTTCAAAAAATGAACAAATGATATAAAAATGATAAAAAAGAATATATTTTAAAAAAAGGTTGAATCACTTTAAAACTGGCCAAGATAGGTATAACAATTTTAAAATATGCAAGTGGTTTGAATTGTTAAAAATCAATTATTGTTCATATGAGATACATTGCAGAATGTTACAACGTACTGAGGTATAACTTAATTTTGTTAATGTGATGGTTATTTAAAATTCTGGAAAGTTTTAAAAATGTTTATGAAATGTTAGATAAATATTTATAACCTAAAAATGACTTTTGTCAAGATATTTAACTAATTTGATTTAATTTAATAATTAATAAAATTTATTTCCAAAAAGAGTGCTGAGAGAAGTAAAAGGAATTGTTTATGTTTTATGATATGAGAAAGGAGGCGGCTAGAAAATATTGGAAATTGTGACAAATAAAAATAATTTTCCAGAATTAATTTTAAAACGGATAAACTCTAGGTATAATATAGTAAAAACGATGTTAAAAGTGATTATCAGTGCGTAATAATACCGTGGAAGAACTATCGATAAATTTGGAAAACGTTATCACAGCAGTAGCAGAATCAGGTGCAGTCCAGGGGGTACTTCAAAACAGAAAATATTGCAGACACGACACTACAAGTGACAAAGCAAAGTGAGTCAAATTGAAATTCAATTCTCAGAATATGAGCGACGAACAATATAAATAAAAGGAATTTAAAAAGGCCCATAGAGAGATTTTAAAATGCATTTAATTTAGATTATATTTATTAATTGATTAATTTGTAAACCTCAAGTTTAATAATTATAATTAATTTTGGAAGTGTCAATAACAAAAATTTGTTTAAATTGTTAAACCACCAGTAACTTTATTGAACATGAACAATTACTTGTAAATTGACTAAATAAATAATTAAATCAACAAACTGTCATTCAAAGGTTATGATTGAACTTTTAATATAACATAAATACTATCTTTCCAAAATAATTCAAAATAGTAAAGATACTTTGAAATAGACAGTAGTGTCTGAGTAAACATTAAGCAACAGTTACCCTGCAGAAAAAGAGAATTAGAGCAAGCCGAGTTAATTATTACATGCAAAAAGATATCTACAACAAGGTAGGTTTTATTGAGCTTTTAAAGAATGAAAAGTACAATTAAAGGTACAAACAGCTTTTTTCGTAGCAATATATATATATATACCGGGTGCTGACTTGCGCGACGCACCATAGGAATTTGCATAGTAAATTTTTTATGTTCAATTATTTGCTCCCCTAATTATTTTAGAGCTAAAGTGTAAATACATTTTTTGTAGAGAAAAAAATACTGCATCCATTCCTACTGTTGCTAGCAATTTTTCACTTTCCAGAACCGAAGCAATGCAAAAAATCAAACTAGCATTTTTACAAAAATCATTGATGCCATGGAATTATTGAAACAAGCCAATGCCAAGGCAAGTGCGTGCGGGGCGATCATCCAGTCACTGCCGTCAAAAGATTGAACGTATTATCGTTTTTCTCGTTTTGGTATAAGTTCTGAACCTCATTATTGCACCTCCAATTATTTAATAACCCGCCTGTAGTCTTAAACTTAAAATGAATCAGTCTATTAATGGTTGTACTTTTTGGAATTTGCCGATACGGATATTTTACAATAAACAAGGAGCTTACTTAACGAACGTCCACCATACTCGTAAAACCATTTTTGTTATGGACAAGGTCTAGACACCTTAGAGACATTAAACAGAACATAATTAATAATGAATTATTATAAACGTCAAACATCAATGACAAACAAACAAACAGCACATGTCGCGCCGCACGCATTTGCGTTGGCATTGGCTTGTTTCAATAATTCCATGGCATCACTGATTTTTGTGAAAATGCTAGTTTGTTTTTTGCATTCCTTCAGTTCCGGAAAATGAAAAATTGTTAGCAATAGTCTGAATGGCTGCAGTATTTTTTTCTCTACAAAAAATGTATTTACACTTTAACTCTAAAATAATTAGGGGAGCAAATAATTGAACATAAAGAATTTACTATGCAAATTCCTATGGTGCGTCGCGCAAGTCAGCACCCGGTATAATGTTCGCATTCATTCACTTATCAATAACACCAGGGGCTTAATGTGCTTTGTTTTATGAAATTTTTCTAAAAATTGTTAATAACCCGTTTGGGCATAATTAATTCATCCACAATGCTGCTGTACTGTTAAATTCTTAATTTAATGACAATCTACTTTTGTTGCAGGAGTGAAGATGTCCAACCTTCTTTGGCTCACATCATTAAAAGAAATTTAAGCAAACATAATGAACATTCAACAAGAAACTGTGGAGAGTAATTCTTGTAGCTCCACAGGAACTGCATCTTGTATACCACAGAACATGGATAACAATGAAAAATTTTATAAGGTGTATGTAAAACAAGAAAGTATCGAAAATATTGATAATATCGATATTCATACAGAAATGAATATTAAACAAGAAGACTTTATATTAAAAAATGAATACCATGAAAACAAAACATTTGAGAAAAATAATGTAAATATTGCTATGCATATTGCGTGTGAGGAAGAGAAACCTTACAGTTGCTGTGCTTGTGAATACAGAACAAAAAGCAAAATTAGTTTAGCTACGCATGTAAGAATACATACAGAAGAAAAACCATACAGTTGCACTATTTGTGAATATAAAGCAACAAAAAAAAGTTTTTTAGTTATCCATATGAGGTCACATACAGGAGAAAAACCATATAGTTGCTCCGTTTGTGAATACAAAGCAACACGGAAAAATCGTTTAATTGAACATATGAGGTCTCATACAAGAGAAAAACCATACAGTTGTTCTATTTGTGAATACAAAGCATCACGGAAAACTCATTTAGTTGAACATATGAGGTCTCATTCAGGAGAAAAACCATTTGGTTGCTCCATTTGTGAATACAGAACAATACGTAAAAGTGATTTAGTCAGACATAAGAGGTCTCATACAGGAGAAAAACCACACAGTTGCTCTGTTTGCGAATACAAAACAACCAGTAAAAGTTATTTGGTTAAACATGAGAGATCACATACAGGAGAAAAATCACACAGTTGCACTGCTTGTGATTACAAAACATTATATAAATCTAATTTAGTTACACATATGAGATTGCATACAGGAGAGAAACCATATAATTGCTCTGTCTGTGAATATAAAACATCACAGAAACATAGTTTAGATGTACATATGAGGTCTCATACAGGAGAGAAACCATATTGGTGCGCCATTTGTGAATACAAAGCAATACAAAAATGTGATTTAGTTATACATATGCGATCGCATACAGGAGAAAAACCATACAGTTGCTCTTTTTGTAAATACAGAGCAACAGGGAAACATCTTTTAGTTGAACATATCAGATCTCACACAGGAGAAAAACCATACAATTGCTCGATTTGTGAACACAAAGCAGCACGAAGAGGTGATTTAGTTAAACATATGAGATCTCATACGGGAGAAAAACCGTACAGTTGCTATATATGTGGATACAAAGCAACACAGAAAAATTGTCTAGTTACACACATGAGGTCCCATACAGGAGAAAAGCCATACAGTTGCTCTGTTTGTGAATACAAAGCAACACATAAAATATATTTAATTAAACATATGAGTCGATCACATACAGAAGTATATGAAAGCAACACGGAAAACAGCACACAATCAGATTGATTTCAAGTAACGGTGTTCCAGCAATTACTTGTTGAATTTTGGAATTCATTGATTCTTGTCAACAACCTTGACTGCCTGCTATTAGTTTCATATATTATTTAACTTTTTAATTTATTCAATTGTAAAATATTGCTCGTTAAGGTAGTTAAGTACAAGGAACTTATTTGATCTTCACGCCCATGGCTTTGAACAAGGACAGTTTGTTTATATATGAAGCTTGACATTGAGTGTTATTACCTCCATGAATTTCGTTTAAGGACCCAGTTTCGGGTCCATACCGATTGTCTCAGTTTGTTGGAGTGCCTGAGAAATCTAAGGTTATCTTCGCTTTTCAGATTCATGCGAAAAAGTAATTCATATCTTTTATTTGCTTGTTTAACTGGAATACTACTTTAAGTTTTTGACTATTCTTGTTTTACGAACGCCGCTTACCTATGTAATTATTTTATCATTAACCTTCTGGGTTGCTTTGAATTTAGTGAACCCTGTGTAACTTTTATGTATTAGTGTGGGGTATTTTGAGTATAACAAGTCTAGCCTTATTTGTGTAGTGTTACTTTATATTTAACTGCAGATGTCTCGTCTCTATTCGCACCTGGCTAATTATTTAAATTAAAGCCTAGGTACTTGAATTTTATTTCTGGATTTTTTTTATACCATGTACCCATCCTCTTTGTTTTCTTAATAGGTAAGTGTGAGACGGAGGCTTTCAATGGTAAGTAAAGTTGGTTTAGACTGCTTGTTGGATTGAATTTATTGCTCATTTGGTTTTTACTTCCCTCGTCTAAGAGACGAAGGAAGTATTGTAATCGCAAAAAATCACCTTTCGAGATTTCTCCAGATCTTCACGTTTCAGAGTGCCTAGATGACGAAAAACAGGTTTTTGCAATTGCGTCTGTCTTTCTGTCTGTCTGTCTGTCTGTCTGTTGACAGTATAGTTCAAAAAGTATTTGTCGGAGGAAGATGATATTTTGCATACATATTATATATCTACCTGGCATGAAACCGGTACAATTTCATACAAATATATACAGGGTGAGCACCTTAAAAAAATAAAATTTTGTTTATATTTGCGTTAAGTGGGAAATAGATTAAAGTAGTAATTTGCACATAAAGCAGGCCTTACACTTGACGAAAATAGAACCCAACAATTACAAGATAAGGTCGCAAAAATTCAAAAAGTTTCAACAATAACACCGTTCGCCTAAATAGAGCCGCGTGTCGCGCACATATTAGTGAACCTGCATGGCGCAGTTAAATCTATCTGACTAACGGCGATTGTATCCGCAGATGATGTAGATCTAATTCCTGACCGGTAATTTTTTAAATTTGATAATTGATTTAATTTTCATAAGCAAGTGTTAAGATATTGTTAGCTCTATTTTCCTTTGATTTTTAGGCCGCGAGCCGCATAAATGCGTAAATCCCAAACCTTGAAATAGACGGGAAACGCATATTTTGGCGAGGCATCCACGTATATCGTAAAAACTATTCCACATAAATATATACATCCTGCGTATGATATGTTTAAAAATAAATAAGGAAATTTTTAGTGAAACAATTATCTGCATTGGTTTATTGATGTAAAAAATATAATTAATTTTCTTAAGACATGCCCGGCGTGAAGGTTAAGCCAGCTGAAACACAACGATGAATTTGTTCGCAGTCGCAAGCGTCGCGGTTCAAATCCCTCCGGTAACGGATTTTTTTAATTTGAAAATTTGTTAATTTATTAGAAACTTGAAGATATTTATACTCCTAACTTAATTTTATTTTTTAAATTATTTAGAGTCATAATGACGACAAGGGGAGTTCTGGATAAAGCCTTTTACAAATTTTTTGCTTATTGCAATAGGCATTTTTCCAAATTTTTACTAATCACAACCATAAACACTGAGGATTCGAGTTACCCCGGGTAGTGAGCCTTCCCAAAAGTTGTATAGAATGGGACACAGGAGAAAACAGTGCAGTTGCTAGAATTAACTACAAATCAACACATAAAAATTTAATTTTACATATGAAGTCACATGAAGTGTTTGAGGATGCAAATTGATACTTACATTATGTATAGAATTCATGAGGTTTTATAGTACAGAAGTTTTAATGACTGGTGCATGTGAAAAACTGTAAGTAAAAAATAATTCTCTCACATACAAAATCTTGTTTAAAGGGAGTCTATCGCAAAAATCTAGAATAAATTTTCAAACCGCAATTCTCTATGGCGAGCTGTTTTAAAGGTGGATAAGTTTTAAAAGCAGGATCGAGCACTTGTGATGTCACAACGACATCAAATGATAGGTTCATGGAGCAATACAGTGCGAATAAAAACACTTGTTGCATATTCATGTCCTCTGCCGTTTTGATCTCTTTACAATGGCGCTTGGTTTTGAACCAAGATATTTTATTATTAGAAAATGTTATTTGCAGAGGAAATATCATATAAAGCCCATTAATTTTACAAGAATAACCTAAAATGCACAAATGTAATAGTAATGTAATAGTGGTAACATTACAAAAAAGAAATATACAACTTAGTTTTTACTAACTACACACTAGTCTTAAACCAAAGCGCGTATGTGTTCTTAAACGAATTTAACGAAGGCACACTAATACTACTTGGTAAGCTGTTCCACGTAGAAAACACGCGGTTGCAGAGAAAATTATGCCTTGCACTCACAACATATTGTGAAGAGTCCGGTAAGTCATTATGAGAAAACGGCGAAGTCTACGATTCGCAAACGTAGTTAAGTCACATAATTGCAGACGCATTAATTGTGTGTTTTCAATTATTTTGCTTCAGGCAATACAACAAAAAACTTACTAAAACAAAGAATAGTAAAATGTAAACACAATTTAGAAAACCAGAATATTCAACGACCCTTTTACAAGAAAAAGCTGGATATTTTCGACTTTTATGGAATAAAATTCCTACTACATATTTATATAAAGTCAATAACTTAAAATAGAAATATTTTTGTCTAATATAAAAATTCACAATGAAAACGAATGGATAAAAAATTTCCAAACATTAAAACACATAACATTGTTAAGTATGTCCTTAAAAATGGTTTTAACTCTCCCTTATTACCTAGTAAGTGACATTTCATTTGTTTTACACTCACTTAACACTAGATTCCATTTACATTTTTGTAAACATTAACAATTTTGACACTTGTTTACATTTAACACATTTTAATGATTCTTTCTTGTTTAAGCTTTTAATATTGCTTACAGGTACCTTCTGTTTTATTTACAATTATACATTATTTATGTGATTTATATGCAAATACTCCTTAAATTTTGTTTACATCCATGTAAGCTGTCATCGTGCGTTATGTGACTAATCTTACCCTTTTTAAACATTTTAATTTTAGCTTGTATTAATATAATTTAGCATTATTTTTAAGGTCATTTCACGGTGAACTTCAGCTTAATTACTTTACGTTAGCATAACCATCCTTATTAATTGTGACACCGTCTTGTACTAATCTAAAAGCAATTATTAACATTCATTTCCAATTACTAGTGTTTTGAATGAAAAACTGATCCCAAGTTAAAGTCAATCCTGTCCATCTAAATGCATTTAACTTTTATATTAACATATGAGGTATCATTCTATTAGACAACTTTTATTTCTTTTGGTATCAAAATTTTAACAATTAAATCATAGCCAATCCTGTAATAACGTTTAGTTATTTAAATATAAAATGAACAATTGGAAAGAGATCAATTGAACAGAGTAGTCTATGTGTACAATGCCATAGCAATATCGACTACTATTGGATTACACTAACAGGATGTTATTGTCTGGAGATTAAAATGTGCAAAGCTGGTAAAAATTGAAAAATGAAACCTATTGTTTGAGAAAAATCTGCGCAACCGCTAAATTGAATGCTGTCTTTGTTTGGAAATTAAAACTTGTTTGAGGCTCTGGGTGAGACACACGAGTGACTGGGATCTGGTAGTTGATAGTCTCTCGCATATTTTGATAGTTATTAACCGTAAGTTAATAAACAGTATTTAACATAATACAAAAGTATGGGAGTCTTAGAGACATTGAGAGAAATCCTCAACATTGTAAGCAAAGTAAATATTACGTGTTTTTTCCCGTACTTTATTAAATACACAGTGTCGAAATTGAGCCGATAGTTATTTATTTTGCTTTTTGTTGTTGGATTTATGTACAGAAGACAGCATCCATCACTTTAGCAATAAGCAAGTTCTTAAAGAAATATTATTATTATGCTGTAGAAATTTACATGTTACATTTCGGAGTGTAACCTGAGTTAAAAATTTCTATTCAGCTATTGGCAACAGTACCATTTAATTGCATATTGTTTTCTTTTACGTAAGACCCAAATTTTAGATTCGATTGTTTTAATATAGGTTCGAAAGCACTGCTGACAAACATACAGACAGGCAGAAAACTTGTAATACAGCTGCCAAACCGGGCCTTGTCAAATATCGAACAGCAATATATATTAGTAAAAAAATACTCTGGTAGGAAGCTAACACACATAAGTACGAAGGAGTCTTAAACAGCAGAATTTTATAATACAAAACAGGGCGATAAAAGAATCGTGTTGGATCATATTTAACCACTCAACATTTTTCAGTTTATAGGTTATCTCGAAGAATCTGCAACTTCCGCATGTCAATCTCGTAAAAACAGACACCTTCTTTGTTCTTGTGTTAGCACCTTGGCTTTAAGAATGTTATGGTTTATTTACATCTTGTATTAGCGCCCTTGGTTTTAAGGACGCTATGTAAATGAATATTTTATAAAATTTGGAAAACCAAAGAAAATATTAGCAGATAATACAACTTATTTTAAAAACGCGAGGTTTATAAATACAATAATACAGCACGCCATAAAAGTTGTTTTTTTTGCAGTATAAGACATCTGCAAGCCAATCCGGTAAAGAGATATTTAAGAGGGGTGATAAAATACTTAAAGATTTTAAATTTGGAAAAATCAAAGAAAATATTAGCAGATAATACATTTAAGAAATCTGCACGACTAATACTCAAGACTAAAGACTGCAGACAAAAGGTAAGATTCAAATCAAAAATTTTAAAATAAAGCCCTGAGATTAAAAATTAAATAAAATAAAGCCAAGTAAAAGCTATTAGGCCACTACAATATATTAGTAAAAAATACTCTAATTAATAAAGATGCTATACACGATACCCAACGGTGAGGGACAGTTCAGTTTTACCAGATAAGAACTTATCTAGATTGCTTAGAAATCAGGTCCGGATACTTGTTTAATGGAAACATTTCCTTGAATTTCTAATCGAATCTAAAATTTGGGTCTTACGTAAAAATCTTTAAGTTGTTAGGTTGATTGTGTCAGGTTTCCACGAAAAAATAGGAGGGCCAGATTCTTGGATCAAGTATTGAATCTACATTTTGCTCGTATTTGCTTGCGACTGGATTGTAGCAGTGTTGGAGTTTTAGTCACGGCACTATATGTTTTAACTACATTTTTTTAATTTTGATAAATCTCCAAAACAACTGAATTATTTGTATTTGAAGAATTTAGATTATTTCCAGCTAAAAGATGCAACACTCAAAACGTTTTTTGAGTAAAACCAAAGAAAATATTAGCAGATAATACAACTTATTTTAAAAACTTCCGAAATTTATAAATACAATAATACAGCAAGGCATAAAAGTTGGTTTTTGCAGTATAAGACATCCACAAGCCAATTCTAAACTGGTAGTTTTAAATAACAGAATTTTATAATACCGGGTGGCCATAAACATCTGAGATCCCGGTAGCCATGGAATTAGCTACTTATAAATGTTGGTTAGCATTATACATATTTCAATTATAATAAGTATTGGTATGAAATGTAATAAAATGCAAATAAGAGGGGAATGTGCCCCAGATTCTGCAGTTTAGCCTACGACTTGATTATAAAAATCTCCTGTTCTAATTTCAATACTTATTGCAATCTGTAATAATTTTTGACAGATAGGAATTTTAGTTGTGATGACATTAATGACATTTAGTTTAGTTGGATTCATCACTTTAATAAAGCGGTGTTGATTCCAAAGGTAATGTGATATCAGATATTTATGGCCACCCTGTACAAAGCGGACCGATGAAAGAGTCGTCTGTTGATCATATTTTTGTAGCCACCCAGCATCTTTCAGTTTTTATAAGTTATCCTATCATTTCCTTTATTGCAGGTGTTAATAGAGGCTATATTTGCGTGTCGCCAGATGTCAGACCTGTCAAGACTTGTGGATGGGAGCGTCTGGGAATGTGCAAGGTGGCTAAAAATAAACCGGATGTCTGGGGTTTCTGCGCCGCGGTCTGCGCGGGAGTCTGGGCGAGGGATTTTGCGCAGGTTTGGCGGGAAATTCAAATTATGCGCAGGTTTTGGTGGTAAATTCAAATTCTGCGTAGGTTTTGGTGGTAAATTCAAATTCTGCGTAGGTTTTGGTGGAAAATTCAAATTCTGCGCTTTATTTTGACGGTGAATTTTAAATTATGATCAGGTTTTTGGCGGGAAATCTGGGAATGTGCTAGGTTGCTAATAAATGTATGGTTAAGAAATTTGCTTAAAATTGACTGAAAATTTACAGACACTGTTTGCAAGCACCGAATGTAGATATTAAGCGTTTTTTTCCTGTACCTTATTAAATACACAGTCTCGAAATTGAGTCGATAGTTATTTATTCCGCTTTGCTGTTGGATTTATCTACAGAAGGACAGCATCCCTCACTTTAGCAATAAACAAGTTCTGCACAGGACAAATAAACCAATTTAGATTTGTCAGGGGGGCTATATTTGCGCGTTGTCAGATGTCAGAGAGAGCACGGAATTACAAGATATGTAATGTGTTCGATCTCGCTGGAGGAGTGTTTAAGTTGTAGGCAGTATTTAACATAATACAAAAGTGTTGGAGCTTGAGAGAAAAATTCACAACACTGTTTGTAAGCACCGAATGTAAATATTACGTGTTTCTCTTGTAAATACTCAAAGTTTAGAAATTGGACGTTAGTTATTTATTTCGCTTTTGCTGTTGGATTTATGTACAGACGAACATCATTCCCTCACTTTAGCAATAAGCAAGTTCCTAAAGAAATATTATTTGTTTTTAATATAGATTCGAAAGCACTGCTGACAGACAGACAGACAGGTAGACAGGTAGACAGCTAGACAGGTAGACAGCTAGACAGGTAGACAGGTGGACAGGCAGGCAGGCAGGCAGGCAGACAGGCAGCCAGGCAGGCAGACAGACATACAGGTAGACAGACAGAGGTTGAGAAATTGTACGGTGAGGGGGATTGACTGTCTCATATGGATGAACTCGAATTAAGATATATAAGTCCATTATCGACTTTATCAATTGTCCCGGATACCTAATTAATGGAAACATTTTCGCGACAAAAGATTGGGGGCAACAATATATAATTATACTAAGAAAATTCAAATTCTGCGTAGATTTAGTGGTAAATTCAAATTATGCCAGGTTTTTGGCGGAAAATTTAAATTCTGCGCATGATTTTGGCGGTAAATTCAAATTCTGCGCAGGTTTGGTGGTAAGTTTAAATTATGATCAGGTTTTTGGTGGTAAATTCAAATTCTGCTTATCATTTTGACGATAAATTCAAATTCGACACAGGACAAATGAACCAATTTAGATTTGACAGAGGGGCTATATTTGCGCATCGCCAGATGTTTAAGCGGCTGTGGGCGTCTGGTCGAATCTTATTGTCTGGGAGATGTCATTGTCTGAAAATGATGATAAATTATTGGAGAGCTAATTTTTACAAGATTCCCATGATGAGTTTTGAGGCTAAAAGTCTAATTTTTGAAATGTTTACAAGATTCTCTCTCGCTTAATCAAGTTTCATAAATATTACGTGTTTGTCCAGTACTTTATTAAATATACAGTTTCGAAATTGCGCCGATAGTTATTTATTTCAACCTGTTCCACTCTTATAAACATTCGAACATATAGAGTAAGACTCATAACTTCGAATAAGTTAACCTATCATCACCTTTGTTGCAGGTGCTAATAGAGGCTATATTTGCGTGTCGCCAGAGGTTTAAACAGATATAGGCGTCTGACCGGATGTTATTGTCCAGACATCTGTCGAATGCGGCTAATGAGGGTGGGTCAATGACCTCCATTATGTGAGCCAGATGTGATTGTTTGAGAAATGTGCAAGGTTGCTAAAATGTACGGAGTGCTTGTCTGAGAAATTTACACCGGATGTAGTTAATAACCTTCCCATTATCAGTGTCTGCAAATTTGGTAGACAGACAGACAGGCAAGCAGGCGGCATGCAGGCGGGCAGGCAGGTAGACAGGCAGGCAGACAGGCAGGTGGACAGACAGACAGACAGACAGACAGACAGGCAGCCAGACAGACAAACAAACAGTTAGACAGACAGGCAAGCAGACAGACAGGCAGGCAGGCAGACAGGCAGACAGGCAGGTGGACAGACAGACAGACAGACAGACAGACAGATAGACAGACAGGCAGACAAACAAACAGATAGACAGACAGGCAGGCAGACAGACAGGCAGACAGGCAGACAGGCAGACAGGCAGGTGGACAGACAGACAGACAGATAGACAGGCAGGCAGACAGGCAGGCAGGCAGACAGACAAGCAGACAGGTAGGCAGACAAGCAGGCAGGTAGACAGACAGACAGACAGACACACAGACAGACAGACAGACAGACAGAGAGGGAGGCAGACAGACAGACAGACAGACAGGCATGCAGGCAGGCAGACAGACAGACATACATTTTAGCAACCTTGCACATTTTTCAAACAATCACATCTGGCTCACATAATGTAGGTCATTGACCCACCCTCATTTTCCGCATTCGACAGATGTCTAGACAATAACATCCGGACGCCTACATCTGTTTAAACATCTGGGGACACGCAAATATAGCCTCTATTAACACCTGCAATAAATGAGATGATAGGATAACTTATAAAAACTGAAAGAATCTGGGTGGCTACAAAAATATCATATTTCATCGCTCCGTTTTGTAATATTCTGCTATTTAAAACTACCAGTTTAGGATTGGCTTGTGGATGTCTTATACTGCAAAAACCAACTTTTATGCCTTGCTGTATTATTGTATTTATAAATTTCGGAGGTTTTTAAAATAAGTTGTATTATCTGCTAATATTTTCTTTTGTTTTACAAATTCTATAAAATATTCATTTACATTTTTTTTCAAAAAACATTTTGAGTGTTGCATCTTTTAGTTGAAAATAATCTAAATTCTTCAAATACAAATAATTCAGTTGTTTTGGAAACTATTCAAAATTTAAAAAAATGTAGTTAAAACATATAGTGCCGTGACTAAAACTCCAACACTGCTACAATCCAGTCGCAAGCAAGTACGAGCAAAATGTAGATTCAATACTTGATCCAAGAATCTGGCCTCTAGGAGCTTTAGTTTTTTTGTGGAAACCTGACACAGTTAACCTAACAACTTAAAGATTTTTACGTAAGACCCAAATTTTAGATTCGTTTAGAAATTCAAGGAAATGTTTCCATTAAACAAGTATCCGGACCTGATTTCTAAGCAATCTAGATAAGTTTTTATCCGGTAAAACTGAATTGTCCCTCACCGTTGGGTATCGTGTATAGCATCTTTATTAATTAGAGTATTTTTTTACAAATATATTGTTGTAGCCTAATAGCTTTTACTTGGCTTTATTTTATTTAATTTTTAATCTCAGGGCTTTATTTTAAAATTTTTGATTTGAATCTTACCTTTTGTCTGCAGTCTTTAGCATGTAATTGTAATAATCTTGAGTATTAGTCGTGCAGATTTCTCAAATGTATTATCTGCTAATATTTTCTTTGATTTTTCCAAGTTTAAAATCTTTAAGTATTTTATCACCCCTCTTAAATATCTCTTTACCGGATTGGCTTGCAGATGTCTTATACTGCAAAAAAAACAACTTTTATGGCGTGCTGTATTATTGTATTTATAAACCTCGCGTTTTTAAAATAAGTTGTATTATCTGCTAATATTTTCTTTGGTTTTCCAAATTTTATAAAATATTTATTTACATAGCGTCCTTAAAACCAAAGGCGCTAATACAAGATGTAAATAAACCATAACATTCTTAAAGCCAAGGTGCTAACACAAGAACAAAGAAGGTGTCTGTTTTTACGAGATTGACATGCGGAAGTTGCAGATTCTTCGAGATAACCGATAAACTGAAAAATGCTGAGTGGTTAAATATGATCCAACACGATTCTTTTATCGCCCTGTTTTGTATTATAAAATTCTGCTGTTTAAGACTCCTTCGTACTTATGTGTGTTAGCTTCCTACCAGAGTATTTTTTTACTAATATATATTGCTGTTTGATATTTGACAAGGCCCGGTTTGGCAGCTGTATTACAAGTTTTCTGCCTGTCTGTATGTCTGTCAGCAGTGCTTTCGAACCTATATTAAAACAATCGAATCTAAAATTTGGGTCTTACGTAAAAGAAAACAATATGCAATTAAATGGTACTGTTGCCAATAGCTGTATAGAAATTTTTAACTCAGTTTACACTCCGAACTGTAACATGTAAATTTCTACAGCATAATAATAATATTTCTTTAAGAACTTGCTTATTGCTAAAGTGATGGATGCTGTCTTCTGTACATAAATCCAACAACAAAAAGCGAAATAAATAACTATCGGCTCAATTTCGACACTGTGTATTTAATAAAGTACGGGAAAAAACACGTAATATTTACTTTGCTTACAAACAATGTTGAGGATTTCTCTCAATGTCTCTAAGACTCCCATCCTTTTGTATTATGTTAAATACTGTTTACTAACTTACTGTTAATAACTATCAAAATATGCGAGAGACTGTCAACTACCAGATCCCAGTCACTCGTGTGTCTCACCCAGAGCCTCAAACAAGTTTTAATTTCCAAACAAAGACAGCATTCAATTTAGCGGTTGCGCAGATTTTTCTCAAACAATAGGTTTCATTTTTCAATTTTTACCAGCTTTGCACATTTTAATCTCCAGACAATAACATCCTGTTTATCTGATAATGGAGGTCAGCAAAAATTCCCCCAGACAACAAAGACCTCATTGTTCAATTATTTTTTGCAATCGTGCAGATTTCTCAGACAATGGACGTCATTGTTCAATTGGCAGACATCCTGCATGTGCAAGTCTCAACAAGTTTGCATTGTCAGTCGATGACTCACATCCTGTTGAGCCTGGGAAAATTTTGATAAGCTTAGAAATCTTGTAAAATTTCAAAATTAGACACTTAGCCCCAAAATTAATCGTGGGAATCTTGAAAAATTTCAAAATTAGGTTTTTAGCCCCAAAATTCATCGTGACAATCTTGTAAAAATTTCAAAATTACACTTTTAGCTCCAAAAATTCATCGTGGGAACCGGAAGTGGCACGTGACCTTGGTGAGACCAATGACCTTAAGCTTGGCTAGGTCAACGACCTTGACCTCGACTAGGCTCGTGACCTCGCCTGTGACGTTCTTTCGGGTGACATGCAAAGTGGTCCAGAACGCCCCTAGGTACACTAGTACCTCCAAAGTTCGTAAATTATTAAATTTCATAAAGCTGTTCGCGTGGTCTAACGCCAAACAATGAAATCGAATGCACGGGATCGTTTAACCCATCGCCGGTAATATTTTAGTAGTTCGTTCGAGTGACATGCAAAGTGGTCTAGAACGCCCCTAAGTACACTGCTGGTGGTATAATTAGTTTTAAAATTTATATTGGTGCCATTCAGTTCTGGGAGATTGAAGTCTCCCACAATACATACAACCTCAACAGTTTGCCGGTTCTCATCAACAAATGCAAAAATATAATATTGAATATCTGAGTTAGGAGGTATATAAGCAGATATAACTATGATATTAATTTTATGTATTCTGAGGTGTACAAATACAGCCTCATATGAGGCACATTTAATGAAAGTATTGATAATCTTGATACCACACGATTTTCGTACCGCCACCAATGTTCCACCATCCCTTACCTTATCAGAAAATTTAAAATTTCTATCTGCTCTTACCACTGTATATAGACTAGGATCAAATAATTCGGAATCATATATGTTTTCATTCAGAGATGTTTCTGTTATGCATATTACATCAAAGTTTAATTGACTCGATTCAATCCATAATTGTTGCTGCTTGGTACGCATACCTCCACAGTTCTGATAATAAACAGTTACCATTTTTGCTAAAATTACACAAACTATTAATACAAAATTAATAGCTATTAACATATCTAGGAATGTTATGAGTATCATAACTGCCGCAGATGTTTTGAAATCCGAGCTCGTAGAGCGAGGATTTTAAAACTTCTAAAGCAGTTATGATTCATAACATCCGTGATTTGTTCAATAGTTTATCGGTTGCTATATGGTTATGGTTGCCATGTAGGGTAATATTCTTTAACCCTACAGATAAGTTATGACCTAGTTACCTGCCTACTTTTGTATATGTAAACAAAGGCTTAATATCCTGAAACCGATAAACAAAATAAACAGATTATATAACTATAATTAATTTAATGGTAACTACCACCACCCAATATGAATAGGAATGGAAAATAATTAAATACCACTCCCAAAAATTAGGCAACACTCCTACTAACTTCCCCATAGCATTTACATTCACAACATAAGTTAAAAATAGATTTAAAAATCAAAATGTAGATAATTAATTAAAGCTAGTACATTTATTCAAAATATAAGGCTTTTAAATCAATTCAAAAATCAAATTAAAAACAATTAAGGAAAAACGAATAAATTTATTGGAAATTTTAAGCGTTTAGTTCGATCAATAATGCATAATGTGGATAATTAAACAAAAACACGTACATTTATTCAAAATTTCAAGTTTTTAAATTGATTCAGATGAAAATGTAAATAATTGTAAAAAAACAAGTACATTTAATTAGAATTTCAAGCCTTGAAGTCGATTAAAAAATCACAATGTAGTTAATTAAAAGATAAAAGTACGTATAGATATTCAAAATTTCACACACGCTTCTAAATCAAATTAAAAATCAATATGCAAATAATTAATAAAAACACGTACATTTAGTGAAAATGTCGAGCTGGTAAATAAAACTGAAAGATCGTCAAGCGTTTTTAAGACATGTTTAACTCCATTTTTATTCACAAAAATGTTACCGAACCTTGACACTGCGCCCCTCCAAACAGCAAGTCTTCCAGGTATTAAATCCTCCCTGATACGTACACCCGTTCCTTTCAATTCCTTCCTGTTGGTCAGGACCTTGTTCCGTTCCCTATAGCTAGCGAATTTAACTATTATGGCCGCATCTTCTTGTTGCCGCTATCACTCTGGTTATCACCAATCGCTGCTCGCAGTCGTCCCGTTCGATGAGATCGGTCTATTGCCTGCATTTTAATATCCAACTTCATAATACCATTAAATAAATTTAGAATTAAATCATCTGTATTTTCAGTAGATTTTTCATCTATTCCGAAAATTCTAACGCAGTTGCGCTTAGAGTATTGTTCTTGATCATCCAAACTGCTTCTTAAAATTTGATTTTCAAGTTTCACCTCATTAACAACTTTCTGCAGTTCCACAATCTTCTTACTTTGTTCCTGAATGGCTTCTTTCACTGCTTCTTTCACCAATAACTTAAAGTTTTTATTGTCCAATACAGTTTTGACGGTAGTATTGATAATCTCCTGGATTTCCTCTTTTTCAACACGAGTCAACATTTTATTTTGGTGAGGTTAGCAGGGCGCACGTCTACACTCAATGCATGCTATGCCTAAACTCATTTTCCATTCCACATAATTTTGGAGCTTCATAGATGATTATATGTAGGTGTATCGTGTATATACATACATAAATGTATATGTATATGTGTCCGCGGATTGAGTTCACATAAGGTGTAAATGGCAAGTTTTTTTGAGTTAGATGTTAACATTCTCGGAATCACTCCTGCTTGTTCTTAATCTACGATTTTGAGAAAATTAATCAAACTAATTTATATACAAGGTGTTTTTAAAATGGAGTTTTAAAAAATTGTCAAGAATAGACTACTATTATAAAAAGAAATATAAAAAAATCTGGTGTGATACACGCACACAACTTCCTTTTACAGTGATCTTATAATTAGCCAAAAATTTGATATTAAATTTTTAAGCATTTGTCAAAAATTTTCAAAAATTACAAATTTTACAAAAACGGTACAAAATAGAGTGTTAGTTCAAGAGACAAATTTTCTCTAGAATTTTAAGCTGAATTCAAAAATGTAATAATATAACGGGTGTTCTATTTAAAATAGGAGTTAATAAAAAAAATAGAAAAAAAACAAAAGAAACCCATTTTAGAAGCATTCAACTGGAAAATCACCTATCTCACGTCAATACAAATTAAAAATGTAATAAAAATGTAAAGTTTAAAAAAAATCGTTAGAGCCGTTTTTGAAAAAATCGAAAAAAACTGAAAAATCGCTAGAGTAAACACCTACTTCCGGTTATGAAATTTTCTTCAAAAGCTCGCTGTCGCATCTACATAGTACACAAAACTTATATATGAAGTTTCAACGCCATACCTCTTTCCGTTTTTGAGATATTCTGTTCACAGGCAGACAGACACACAGACAGACAGACAGACAGACAGACAGACCAATGAAAAAAAATATGTTTTTTGGGATCAGGGTACTCTAAAACGTGAAGATCTGTTGAAAACTCAATTTCGAATTTTTGGGGTGAATCCAATACTTCCTTTATTGTAAAAGGAAGTAAAAAGTATTAAGGACATTTTCAGGGAAATTGGACTATCTTGAATTTTAATTTTTTTTGTATTTTTTATACCAACATACTTTTTATCGTGGCTGTAGGAGATACTGTTACTGGTTCACGAACGAAGATGTTTAAAAAAACAATAGAGTGCCTCCTGCGGCCACGATAAAAGGTATGTTGGTATAAAAAATTTTTTTTTTATCAAAGTAGGTCGATTTGTCTGAAAATTGAGAGTCTGACATTACTCTTAAACAACTTTCTTTAATACTTGTTTTGTTATCTTTTCTAATAATGGTAGTTTACTCTTGACAATTTTTAAATCTCAATTTTGAAAACACCCTGTATACTAATTAATTTGATCGATTTTCTTAAAATCTTAGTTTGAGAACAAGCAGGAGTGATTCCGAGAATATTAGCATCTAACTAAAAAAAAATTGCCATTTACACCTTATGTGAACTCAATCTGTGGCACACGTATATATAATTTTAAAAAAAATTAATTTAGGCATAGGGGGTGGTTTTTAAAGGTTGAAAATTTTGAATACATCGCAAACCATGTTCGAAAACACGAAAGAAGCTTTATTCTACATAATTAAATAAGATGTGAATCCATAAAATGCATTTTTTTTCACGAAGGGGTAGTTTCACCCCTTAAAAACAAAAAAACCCAAGTCGGACATATGTCACTTTTGAAGTTAAGGGTAAGATGAGCTTAATTCCAAATTTTCATAAAAATCGATGGAGGTTCAAAGAATTCTGAGGTAATAGCATATTTTTACCTTCAACGACTGGACTATTTCTGTTCGAGCAACTTTCGGCGCTTTACGTGAAGTTTATAGTCTGTCAGACCACAACTTGCCGAATTTTGCGTAAAGTCTTAGGTCTTATCCTTACAAGATTTAATTCATCCAATAACTGAAGCTAAATAGCCATTTGCAGGGTTGACAGTTCGCTGATTGGACTCTGAAACAGTTAGAAATCGATCCCGAATTTGGCAAAAAAGTCATATTTAGCGATGAGACCTATTTTGGTTAAATGAATTCGTCAAAAAGTCTATGTTGTTGAAGTCGTATAGCATTCCACGATGATTTGTCAAAGTTGACTAAACACAACTATCAAAAAATTGAAGGCTCAACTAATCCAAGATGACTACAAACAGTTTTTAAAGTTCTGACGCCGTTATTGGAAAACCCTATATAAATAAACGCTCATCTACCAAATGACAGGACATGACTGGTCCAACCCATATAATTAATACTATGTTTGAATTATAATTATAATCCGGAAAAGCGCGTACGCAGCCCCGACTACCAAAAATTACGCGCTCGAGTTATCCACTTAGGAATAATCCGCAGGAGTCAGCCCAATCGTAGTGTCCAATGAAAGGGCCTCATCCTGGAGAAACCGTCTTAGTGATCACGGTAATCCCTAACCATACATCTGGATATGCTTTGTTAGGTAAAACGGTAGGTAAAGGTTCCAGGTAATTTCAATTCCCCCAACTGCGGGGCGGGCTGCTATAGGAACCTTGCGTTCCTCTTCAACCAACAACGGGAATTATCAGGAAAACCACCTAAAAACCATGGTGCACCATGCCTAAAAACCTGAATCAGAGCAAACGGTCGCGGGAATCGAACCTCCCGAATGCTAAGTATGCGTGATAACCACTACACCTACAGAGTTTGGTTCTTTTTTTGTTCTGAATGTGACTATAAAGCAACAACTAGGAGTAACGTTGTTCTGCTATTGCATTATAGTCACATCCAGCAACCGTGTTAGTAAATGTATGTACCTTTGAAGCACATCGCATACTAATATGACTTACGAGGGATACGATCCGCGCCATCTAAAGGTCATTTGACAAACTATTACCAATTTTAGCACGGCGTTGTCAATAGTAAACCATGTAACCTATTCTTAAGGCGGCAAATTTAAAATTGGATCCACGTAACCCCTTTTCCATGTGGAATTTGTGATATACCTCGAAATTACATTAAACTAATCTTGGACAATTTTAACGCCAAAATAGATCACGAAAACATTCTATAATCTCTCTTGTCGTGCCTATTCGTTACACGATCCACATAGCTATTCTAACCACAGTATATTTACACATTCAGTAGGGACACCACGGTGTCGGCACCTTTGAAGTCTTCTTACCAAGTTTCTTAACAGAATGGCGGTGCTGGCGGTCCTTGGTGAAAAATGCCATAGATGGCGCTATGTTCCCTGCCGCGTTTTATTCGAATACTGAACTTCTAAACATCACAACACATAGTATATTATACGAGATATGAAAGTACGAACAAAAAAAATCTGGTGTGATACACTCACACAACTTCATTTTACAGTGATCTTATAATAAGCCAAAAAAATTATTTCTAATTTTTAAGCATTAGTCAAAAATTTTCAAAAATTACAAATTCTACAACATAGAGCGTTAGTTCAAGAGACAAATTTTCTCTAAAATTTTAAGCTGAATTCAAAAATGTAATAATATACCCGGTGTTCTATTTAAAATAAGAGTTAATAAAAAAATTTAGAAGTATTCAACTAGAAAATCACCTATCTCACATCAATACACATAAAAAATGTAATAAAAATGTAAAGTTTGAAAAAAATCGTTACAGCCGTTTTTGAAAAAATCGAATAAGACTGAAAAATCACAACATGAAACAAAAATTACAAATTTAGTTTAGATTCTGACACTTCTTGGCACACTAATTGTGTTGTAAAAACTATCTTTATAAAATTACAGAAAAACTGGACATACCACCTTTTTGAGTGAAACGGCATGGACTTAATTGCTTAAACTTTATTAACTAATAAAACATGATTGCGAAATTTTTGGACATATGTTGTGTTTGCCAGAAGCTCTTCAAATGTTTCTGAGTTTCAGAAGAAATTGTTCTATCTTCTGGTTTTAATGGTTACGTATCTGTAAATGCAGTATTAAAAATGTACAAACTCACGGGACCACACTTGACAAAATTTTTGTTTACTTATTTTTGTTTAGTTGCTACAGTGATGGAAACGGCAATTTGATTCTCGAGCTTGTCATGTATTTTTTAAATAATCTATAAAATAAATTCATTTCCATTGAGTGTTCGAAAAATGTTTATGTATTATTCTTAATGAAAAGTAAGTTCTTCTTTACTCATCTCTGCTGCGCCTCGATTAGAAAGATTGGGATTCGTAAAGAAAAACAATACTTTTCTTTAGTTATAATACAAATAACTATTATTACACGTCTTAAATGGAAATAAACAATTCACATACACGCATAGAACAATACCTACATGCACGGCAACGTCAAAATAATTTAAAATCAAAGAAATGAGCGCGCCATCCTGCGGGTATCTGCGCATGCGTACGTTGAATGTGTAAATATACTGTGTTCTAACCTTATCTACTGCTGCTCGAAACAGTTTGGTTGTAGTTGCATTATGCAAGTTCTCACATTTTTGAACTATAATATTTGTTTTCTTTCAGAGCCGCTTTAACCATCCACTTTGTCCTGCAAGGCTAGATGTAGTAGCTAGTAGCTGTAGCAATCCACATCTTTCTGAGAGTTACGCGTGATGTGGCCGAGATATTCAAGTTTTCTCTTTTTAACGGTAGCTAAGACTTGTACTCTTCTACCCATTATTTCGATTACTTCTGCGTTTGCCATGTGTTCTCTCCATGATATCCTGAGTATCCTTCGGTATAGCTATTATACTCTATATCTATATATACAGGGTGGTCCACTTTTTTGTAGCAGGACTTTAATAGTAGGCATAAAAACTGATTTCAAGGCGAAAATTTCATATAAACATAGGCCCTGAAACTCTTCGTTTTAAAGATACAGAGCGTTCAAATTTTCGAAAAAAAGATTTTTTTTTTGTACAGTATTCCAACCTGCTGAGACAATTAAACTAAATTTGGTGTGCAACTCTATCCTAAATGATACTACATTCCGTGACAATGTCAAGGCCCTCGATCGACCATTGGCGGAGATGTGGGGTTTCGCGACCAATAAATTTGAAAATTCACTAGTACGACCCTGTTAAAAATCGAAATTGTTGCGTTCAATTCTCTACAAAAAAAATGTCTCTTCACATTTTCCCATATCTCCCACGGTTACGTTGCAATTTTCAATAGTTTGGTCAAATTCATGTTTTTTATTCAAAATAAACTCGAACTAGTTTTGGGGTAGAATATTCTAATTAAATAAGTTACATTCCTTGTTACTTATTACTGGACATTGAAAATAAGGTTTTTTAATTTCTTCTTTCATTATTAGCATAAGTACGAAAAACGGCTAGTATTTCCTTATTTTGTAAAGAAAAGTGTGTCATGAAAAACAAAATCACTCTGTATCTTTAAAACGAAGAGTTTCAGGGCCTATGTTCATATGAACTTTTCGCCTTGAAATACGTTTTGCTGTCTACTATTAAAGTCCTGCTACAAAAAAGTGGTCCAGTAGAATGGCCAGCTCCTGACCTCACACCCTTGGACTTTTTCCTGTGGGGCAATTTAAAGGAACGCGTTTATAAATTGCCTCTCTTAAATGTGGATGACTTAAAAAACCGAATAAGAGCAGAATGTGCAAACATTACCAGAGAAACTTTATTAGAAACGACAACCAGACATCTTCTGCATCGTTTCGAGCTTTGCTCAAATAACAACGGAGGCAATTTTGAACAATTTTTGTAGTTATGTATAACTAATTAGTTGTTAGCATAAAGTTAATTAATGTTATATCAACATAAATAATAAGTATTTTTTAAATTACGCTATTGTTTTCATCGCTGACTAGATAAAATTTACAAAAATCAGTGATTTCTATGGCAAACCATGTTTAAACATTGAATTGTCTTTTTCTCAAAAATTTTCTGATGTAACACCCATATATGTTTACATGGTTGTAAAAAGAATAAAAAGTATTATTAGAAAAATTAAGAAAAAGTATAGCGTCTCATTTGAAAAAAAAAGTTGAATATCACTACCGTTACACAAGTGCAGATTTCATAAAATTTCTTTGGCTGTCTTATAGACAATTTGCTCCCACTTAAGAATATATATAGTTTAATATTACTATTTTTAAAAATAACAAAGTTATAGGCCTGAGGAGTGAAGTCTGGGACACCCTGTATAAAGGAAAGTCACAACCCTGACTAATCAACGCAGAGCCGAAACCACTGACACTAAAAACTTGAAATTTGGGTGAAAGATTTAATTTGTTACGTAAGGCTAAGAAGCGATTTTTTGAAATTCGACCCCTAAGGGGATGAAAAAGGGTAAAATGTGTTTTTACGAATTACTCAGTATCTCTTAGGCCCGATAAGATATCGAGTTGGTGTACACTTGCAAAGATTGTCAATGAAAATGCCTAGAAACGTATTTTAGGATTTTCCTCTAATCAACCCCTAAAGGTGCAAATCCGGACTGGGGGTGAATTAAAGAACCCTTCGTATCTCCTATGTTTATAGAGTTAGAACATTCCTTTTTTTTGGCATATGGATGTATTTTTAAAATATTTAGAAAGAGGTTTAAGGAAATTTGAAAATTTTAACCCTAAGGGGGTGAAAAGGGGTAAACTGTGTTTTTACGAATTCGCTTAGACCCGATAAGATAGCGACTTGGTGTTTGCTTGCATAGGTGTCCAATAGAAGTATCTAAAAACACATTTCAGGATTTTGCTCTAATCAACCCATAAAGGTGCAAATCTGGATTCGGGGTGAACTAAAGAACCCATTTGTAACTTCTAGGTTTATTGAGTTAGAACATAGAACATATAGATGTATTCTTAAAATATTTAGAAAGTGGTTTAAGGGATTTTACAATTTTACCCCTAAGGGGGTGAAAAGGGGTAAACAGTATTTTCACGAATTTCTCAATATCTTTTCGACCCGATAAGATATCGACTTGCTTGCATAGGTATCCAATACAAGTGTCTAAAAACGCAAACTGCAAATCTGGATTCGGGGTGAATTAAAGAAACCTTCGTATCTCCTATGTTTATTGAGTTAGAACATTGTTTTTTTTTGCATACAAATATATTCTTAATATATCTAGAAAGGAGTTTAAGGAATTTTAATGTTACCCCTAAAGCGGTAAAAAGGAAAAACTGAGCTAGAGCATTCTTTTTGGGAATATAAATGTATTCTTAAAATATTTAGAAAGCAATTTAAGGGATTTTAAAATGTTACCCCTGAGGGGGTGAAAAGCTGTAAATTGTGTTTTCACGAATTCCTCGATATCTCTTAACCCGATAAGATATCGACTTGATTTTTTGCATGCATAGGTATCCAATACAAATGTCTAAAAACACGTTTCAGGATTTTTCCAATCAACCCCTAAAGGTGCAAATCTGTATTTGGGGGGAATTAAAGAACGCTTCGTATCTCCTATGTTTATTGAGTCAAAACATTGTTTTTTTTTTGGCATACAAATGTATTCTTAATATATTTAGAAAGGGGTTTAAGGGATTTTAATGTTACCCCTAAAGCGGTAAAAAGGAAAAACTGAAAAGGGGTAGAATGTTAAATTTATTAATCTTTTTTCGCTGTGGGTTTATTTCAGGATAATATGGGCTGAAAGAATTTTTCAAAATTCCACCCTAAGGGGGGGGGGAGAGTAAACTGTGTTTTCACGAATTACTCAATATCTGAGAATAGGATTTCTGAAATTCCGCCCTCAAGTGGTGGAAATGGGTATCTTGCTATAATTTATGAATACAACATTTAGTTTGTACATATACGTATGTTTTAATTTTATCTCATTGTTATACTAAAAAACTATAGTTTTATCAATAAGGGTGTCCAAAAAATGGCGGATTAAATCTACGGTGCATAACTTGGGGATGCCTAATGAACCCTGGAAAAATATGAAAAAAATTCCCTGGGCCGTATTTTTCTAAATATTTCTGGCCAAAGGTGGGTAATAAAATCCATTTATTTAAATAACTAGTGTATAATTATAGTGTCAAATATATCTGGGATTTATTAAAATATCTCATGGTTTTTTAATATTTTTGGGATTTAACTAAATTGTTTTCATTATTTAAGTATTTTAAAAAACTGATTTCCTGTTGAGTTTGTCAATAACTAAATATGACAAACAGGCTTTGTAAAATAATAATATACGAAATCAAGCTCGGCTTTGAAATATTTGTTGTATGAATAATATGTTGGTGGCACTGTAAGTCTATGTCAAACTCGAGGTTAGCAGGTTAGGATTGGTGTCAGTTTTGACACAGACTGACGCAAAACCTAACCTGCTAACTTCGAATTTGACATAGACCTACAGTGTCACCAACATATTAACAACTTACTATGGATACATTTTTGATTGAGAAATTGTTGCAGTATCAATGTTGTCAGATTTATTTTTATTAATTTTGAAAAATACGGCCCAGTAATTTTTTTTCATATTTTTCCAGGGTTCATTAGGCATCCCTCAGTAACGCACCGTAGAGTTAATCCGTCATTTTTTGGACACCCTAGAGGGTGATTCACTAGCATCTTTAAAACGTTGGCAACGGAAAGTAGATATAATTTCATGAATAAAAATTCATATAAACAAAGTTACGGAAATGCATCATAAAGGAGCTATAGCCCTGTGAAGGTTAATAAAAAATACGGATTTTGTTTAATTAAAATGATACAGGTAAAGCAAATTTGGTGTAATATGCTATATATACACAACTTTTTGTTCTAAATTAGATGACAGTGAAAAAAGTTGGTATAAGGTTTAAAAGGGGTAGTTTATGTAAGGGTGGGGAATGTTTTCTGTCATAACTTTTTACAGTCAAATGTTTAGTCAGTTCTGGTTAGATATTAGAAAATATTAGACTGTATAGTTATTAACGACACAAGGCCGTTAGTAAGCATCTAACAAACGATGACAAATTTGTGGCAGAGGCTAATGATTTTATTCGAGTTAGTTAGATGCGATAACGGCCGTATGTCCTTGACTATTTCCCTCGATAATATAAACCAATCCCATCAATCAATTTTTCAAAATTTTACCAACCAGAGTCGAATACATCGAATATTTTGCACGAGTGCAATACCCGGGTGTTTGCACAAGTGCATATTCGAGTATTTTCGGGAAGAAAACCGAACCAGCTAGGTATACAAGAAATTTCAGAAGGAAAACTGAAAACTCTTTAAAAAGGAATAATGCGGTATACAAAGTGTTACTTTGACACAGACTAACGCAAAACCTAACCTGCTAACATCGAATTTGACATAGACTTACAGTGTCACCAGTGTCAGTTATCAGCCATATGATTTAATGCTCGACATAACTTCATCAGTTCCAAAGCCGACAAGACCACAAATTCTAATGAACACCCTTTATCTATACATATATAATTAAAGTCACAACCCTGACTAATCAACGCAAAGCCGAAACCACTGGTACTAAAAACTTGAAATTTGGGTGGAAGGTTCAATTTGTTACGTAAGGTAGTGCTAAGAAGGGATTTTTTGAAATTCGACCCCTAAGGGGGTAAAAAGGGGTAAAATGTGTTTTCACGAATTCTTCAATATCTGTTACATAGGTGTCCAATAGAAGTATCTAAAACCACATTTCAGGATTTTGCCCTAATCGACCCCTAAAGATGCAAATCTGGATTCGGGGTGAATTAACGAACCCATTGTAACTCCTAGGTTGATTGAGCTCTAACATTCCTTTAGGCATATAGATGTATTCTTAAAATATTTAGAAAGTGATTTAGGGGATTTTACAATTTTACCCCTAAGGGGGTGAAAAGGGGTACTCTGTACTTTCATCCATAGACCCGATAAGATATCGACTTGGTGTTTGCTTGCATAGGTATTCAATACAAGTGTCTAAAAACGCATTTCAGGATTTTGCCATAATCAACCCCTAAAAGTGCAAATCTGGATTCGGGGTGAATTAAAGAACCCTTCGTATCTCCTATGTTTATTGGGCTAGAGCATTCTTTTTTTGTCATATAAATGTATTCTTAAAATATTTAGAAAGCGGTTTAAGGGATTTTAAAATGTTATTCCTAAGGGGATGAAAAGCGGTAAAGTGTGTTTTCACGAATTCCTCAATATCTCTTAACCCAATAAGATATCGACTTGGTTTTTTGCATGTATAGGTATCTAATACGAATGTCTCAAAACACGTTTCAGGATTTTCCCAAATCAACCCCTAAAGGTGCAAATCTGGATTCGGGGTGAATTAACGAACCCATTGTAACTCCTAGGTTGATTGAGCTCTAACATTCCTTTAGGCATATAGATGTATTCTTAAAATATTTAGAAAGTGATTTAGGGGATTTTACAATTTTACCCCTAAGGGGGTGAAAAGGGGTACTCTGTACTTTCATCCATAGACCCGATAAGATATCGACTTGGTGTTTGCCTGCATAGGTATTCAATACAAGTGTCTAAAAACGCATTTCAGGATTTTGCCATAATCAACCCCTAAAAGTGCAAATCTGGATTCGGGGTGAATTAAAGAACCCTTCGTATCTCCTATGTTTATTGGGCTAGAGCATTCTTTTTTGTCATATAAATGTATTCTTAAAATATTTAGAAAGCGGTTTAAGGGATTTTAAAATGTTATTCCTAAGGGGATGAAAAGCGGTAAAGTGTGTTTTCACGAATTCCTCAATATCTCTTAACCCAATAAGATATCGACTTGGTTTTTTGCATGTATAGGTATCTAATACGAATGTCTCAAAACACGTTTCAGGATTTTCCCAAATCAACCCCTAAAGGTGCAAATCTGGATTCGGGGTGAATTAAAGAACCCTTTGTATCTCCTATATTTATTGAGTTAGAACATTGTGTTTTTGGCGTACAGATGTATTCTTAAAATATTTAGAAAGGGGTGATAAATATTTTAAATTCAGCGTTTCGCGGGTGAGTGCTACGGAAGTGCGCCGCTAGGGGACGCGGAGTTGACGAGCGGATGTGCGGGAGGGGGAACGCGCAGTCTATCGCCGAACGTGGAAGAACAAGCAGGTTTTGAGCGGGTGAAGACCGTTGTGTGTTTTTAAGTTGTTACAATTAAGGACACAGGACAAGTTAAGAACTTAGGTATTGAATATCGATGTGTTAGATGTGCCCCCTTATTTTTGTATTTTTTCGGAATAAAGAATATTGTCTTAAAGTGGTGAGAAAATATATCTTTAACAGGGGTTTAAGGAATTTTAATGTTACACCTAAAGCGGTAAAAAGGGAAAACTGAAAAGGGGTAGGGTGTTAAGTTTATCTTGCTAAAATTTATGAATACAACATTTAGTTTTTACATATATATTTTTATTTTATCTCATTGTTATACTAAAACTATAGTTTTATCAATATATACAAGGTGAACGACAATTACGTACACATTTCCAGGGGGTACGTGAAGCATAAAAAAGAGTTGTGCAGGGATTTTTCCGAAAGAATTTTGTTTCCTTTTTTTCCTACAATATTGTTTTGCGGAGTTTGTTAGTTTAGCGTATTGAGTGAGGGCACCCTATAATTTATTTGAAATTTAGAAAAAAAAATATTTGTTGCCAGTACGAAGAACGGGCATCTTGCTAGTAATATATAATATTGCCAAACCCGAAATTTTTGTGTCAAAATAATGACAGTTTTGGCAACCCCACCTATTTCTGATACTTTATAATGTAGGTCTTTTGCACAACAGTAGGACAATATGGCAACTAGTGATGTATTTTGGCAACGTTGACAAAATGGTTATTGACGTTATGAAGGTAGGTGTTTTATTTGTTATAGTCGATGTTTAGATACAGTTCATAGTTGTTTATACTAAGGATTAGCAAAAACTGTGATATATCTATCATTTACCATTAGCTAGTATTAATAAGTCCCTAAAGTGCAAGATAACTAAGCCAAATTATCAGTACAATAACCTAATTGAATAGTTTCAGAACGTACATGGGGTTTATCATCTCTACCATTACCTAAATAGTGCATAAAACCGCATTTACTGGGGAGAGTGCTTGTCCACAAAGTTAGTATGAATTCGGTGCATGTATCTATTAGACGCTGTACAATTTTCAAACAGTCTAATTGGCTACTAACCGCATGTATTCTTGAACGCGTTCTGTATGTATGACATGCTGTGGTACAATATTTGTAATGTGTAATAACATTTCAATATGCAAATACAAGAATTTGTAATATGAATATTCTTTTGTTTCAGAAACCGCAGAAACGTGATAAAACTTTGAGTGTCTGATGGAATTGCAACGAGGTGTCTTGTGTGATTCTGCAGTTTTTTCTCGCCTTCTTGAGGTATACAAATTTCAATAAATCGTCACTAGAATAAGGGAAAAGATTATTAAGCGTTCATAAAACACTTCCTACTCGAAACCAAGGTAATCTTGTAGTGTACGTTGCCCACTTTGAACTACCATTCCTAGAGCCAGTAATGTAGGAAGGAGAGATAAATTAAACCTCCTGATCATATATTTAATAGTACTATATTGCTAGCGCATGTAAGTGGGGAGGTCACAGCATAAGTAAGACAGACAACCAACTCTTTTACACACTTGGTGAGCTGTGCGCAAGCGTCGTCCACCGAGGTTGGGAAGTGAACCTCATGATCAAGTTTAAAATTCGCTTCTAAAGCCGGAGTTCGAATTCTCAGGCATGCACACGAGACGCATAGTGCTCAAAGTGAGACTATGTCGGCGACGTAACGTTTTCGCCCGTTCCCAGACCCTGCTAGCAATATAGATGTAAAAATATATGCTCCTGATACGGTCTACACATATATTTAATACCACTATATTGCTACACGTCTCATGCACATGCCTGGAATTCGAACTGCACAACCATGAGGTTCACTTCCCCACCGCGCTAGACGACGCTTGCGTACAGTTCACCAAGTTTGTAGTAGAGTTGATTGTCTATCTCACTTACGCTGTGACCTCCCCACTTAGTAGTATTAAATATATGGGTCTACAGATGTTTTTTACATTACACAGGAATGTTTGTAATAATTACACACAAATCTTAAACTGCAGCTAACCTAAATTCGTACCTTTGTACAAAAAATATTGTCAAATTTCAATCAGTCACTCTTTATTTCAATACATTTTTAGAACGGCTAATTTACTATACCACACCGCTGAAAAAAATTATCTGAATTTTTGTCTTTAAAGTGGTCTAAAATTGTAGAACTTCTTCATCACTAGAAAATGTTTCCCGCTCATATTCGACATCAATTTTGAACACAAAAAACAAGTGCTAGGATGATTTAATTTCTGGAAACCATATTTCTGAAGAGCAGCGACAGAGTAAAACCTGTAAATTCTTGTTCTAATATGTTCAGACTGGAAACTTTTGGATCTTAGCATGTAATTTTATTTCTTTAAACAGTACAAAAGTTGACGATAATAATTATATTACGGTTACTTGATTTTTGAATTAGAAATTATAGTGACAATTTAACTAGTGTCATTGTCAACCAATGGCATTCTTCAATTTAAAAATAAACTACCAATCGAACGATTATTTTTGTGACAATATTTCGAGGAGCTTCATTTCAGCGACAATTTTTTCTGTAACTATTTGACATTAGAAAATTAAAAAATTATTAACAACTGTTTAGTGTTTAGTGATCTTTGAATTATATCTATAGTATTAGAAGTATTTTATTGACCATTTTCAATAATTTAAAAGTTAAACTGTCAAAACGAATAGGACTCTAAAACTTCAGCCAAGTTAGGAAAGCGAGCCAAGTAAACAAACACTGAAAATCACGTCATAGAAAGGCGTTCTGTGGTTGGCCGTTTCGAAGAAAAAGTTTAATACCGCGTATGCAAGCCTTTACACTAGATTAGGAATGAGCATTGTTTTGTTGTGCGGTAATTTCTTTTACGGCAACATACAACGGACGTTTACGTAAAATACGCACTGTGTGAAACTGGTTTAAGCTGCACTGAGAACTGTCAGAATCTTGGTTTACATGGCTCGCCTTCGTAAAGTGGCTCAAGTTTCGGTGTAAGTATTGCCGACAATAATTTTTTGCATGTACTCGTTATTTCGTCGCCACAGAAACTCGTATCTGAATCGCAAAAGTTATTGTCGGCAATATTTTGACCTCTCGTCCTATTATTACTGAAAATAACACACCAGGTAAGTATGTGGTAGATTCTGGTTGTAAGAAAATAATTTTAATATATCTTAAAATTGTCATTAGTTGCTACTGACATTGAAATTACTTTTTTTTTAAATCAGAATCTACCATATACCTACTTACGTGGTTTGTTATTTTCACTATAATTTCAAATTCAAAATCTATTCTTCTTATTAAAGAAAAGTAAGACCAAACAGAGCCGGATTAAGGGGGGGGGGCTAAGGGGGCTGCAGCCCCGGGCCACCGAATTTTGGGGGGCCTCGAATAGATTCGAAGGTTATAATCTAGTGCGGTTTCTAATCATTTAGATCTCTTTGTACCTGTTGCAAAAATGGGAATGGGGGGGAATTTAGCCCTGGGCCTCACATATCCTTAATCCGGCTCTGAGACCAAATACATTACAGCAGATGTGTCCTCTAGAGCTAAATTAAACAAAAGGGAGCGTTACCATGTATTTCCTTTTTAAATCTTGGGAAAGTGAATTTTGATTTTTACATAAAAATATGTAGAGCCTTTGAGTATACTTACTTTATGTATCAAAGGGATTGCAAGAAATTGGCAATAACCAAGTACATTAGTAAAAAATCTGGTGTGATACACGCACACAACTTCCTTTTACAGTGATTTTTAAGCATTTGTCAAAATTTTTAAAAAATTACAAATTCTACAAAAACGGTGCAAAGTAGAGCGTTAGGTGAAGAGACAAATTTTCTCTAGAATTTTAAGCTGAATTCAAAAATGTAATAATATACCGGGTGTTCTATTTAAAATAGGAGTTAATAAAAAAAATAGAAAAAAAAAACTAAAGAAACCCATTTTAGAAGTATTGAACTGGAAAATCACATATCTCACATCAATACACATGTACTAAAATGTGCTAAAAGTAAACAGTTGGTGTTGAGTTTAGAATTTTAAACAGGAAATGAGGTTATAAAGTTATTCCAGTTATTTCTTTCGTTAGAGGTAAAGTATTTTTTAAATAATTAAAGCGTTATGCAATGAATAAAGTAAAATGCGTAGTATTATAATTATCTTTAATAACTAACTTTGACAGCTACCGACTGCAGAAACAGTTACCTATGCCGTCAAGGCAATCTCTTTATTATGACATAATTTATAACTGTCATAAATGCAAACCTTTGTTAAATCGACATTTATGGATGGCCGTAAAAAGAATATTGTGTGCAAACTCGTGCTAAAAGTGCCTTTGGCTTTGTTTAATAATTTTTATGTCTCGTGCATAAACATCCACTTTTAGCACTTGTTGCACAAATAGCTATTTGCTAGTAATTTTGGATCTTTTAATAAGTAAGTAATTTTTTTATAGGTCAAACTTTAAACAGCCAAACATAGAATCTTGTTGAAATCAGCAGAACCACTAGATATATCATATCCTCACAAGTAGACATCCACTCTTCAATGGTTATACAGACATACATTTTTTAAACATTTTTTTTTGTTTACGTTTTCAACCCCATTCTGCAACACAGTGATATATAAATTCTCAATCGGATAGAATACAATATTAAGGAGTACTTCTTGAGTAGGGCAAAACAAATTAAAAAAATCTTGGTTATAGTTTTTTTATTTATTGAAAAATAGAGCAAAAAGGTGCTTCAACATCTAAGGTTCATTAGTTCCTAACAACAGTTTATAATTACTGTAACTGTATAACAATATGAGGGTGTATTTTATTGTTATCTACGTAGCTATGAAAAGAACTACATACCACATTAACAATCCTTTCTTTTTCTACATAACTCCCTTCAACACTAATACAGTTACTCCATATTTTTTCCCAATTGTCCCATATCCTCAGAAAAAATTCTTTGGGCAACCCTGGAAAATACTCTTCAACCACTTCTTTGAGTTCTTCATCAGAAGCAAAATGGTTTTGCGTAAGATGCTTTTTTAAATAAAAGGAGTGTGTCGGAGCTAGGTCTGGACTCTAAGGTGGATGCCTTAACTCTATAAACCCACAGTCGTTGATTATCTGCAGAACTTTATTTACCTTATGAACCCGAGGATTGTCATGCAGCAACAAGTTATTTGTGAATATAAATGTGGGTGTTTTTCCTCCACGGCAGTTTTTAAATTTTTAATTGTTTCTGTAAGCCTCTGCATTTATGGTAGACCCCCTCGGTATATATTCAGTAAGCAAGACTCCTTCAGCATCCCAGAAGACCATTGCCATCAGTTTTTTTTTCCGAAAATTGTGTTTTGGAATTTTTTGGAGCCCTTATGAACCCACTGCATGGATTCTTGTTTAGTAAGAGGGTTTAAGTGATGCATTCAAGTTTCATCCCCTATGATAATTCGAGGAAAAAGATGTTTGTGCCCCTTCAACTTGGCCAAATTTTCTTAAGAAACTTCTTTTCTGTACAATTTTTGTTCAGGTGTAAGCATAAGCATTCTGAGATTCCATCGTTTACACACCTTCTTCAAACCCAAATCATCATGCAAAATTTTCAGGACAGTTGTTTTGGATATACGGAGATCTTTACACGCTGATCTTACAGTACCAAATTTTCAACTGTTTGCACAATGCCTTCAATTCGAGCTTCCACGGGTTGTCCGGACTTTGAGTCATCGTTAATTGATTCTCTGCCCCATCGAAAGAGTTTAAACAAAAATTTTACTTGTAAATAAAATGGTCCATCTTTCCAATACACAGCAACCATTCTTTCATAAGTTGTAAAAAGTGTATTAAATTAAGTGTTATATCCATAGAAAAAATACAGTCTTACAAACTTGTAATTACGATAAAGGAAGTACTGGATTCACCCCAAAAATTCGAAATTGAGTTTTCAATAGATCTTTACGTTTTAGAGTCCCCTGATCCCAAAAAACATATTTTTTTTCATTGGTCTGTCTGTCTGTCTGTGTGTCTGTGAACAGAATATCTCAAAAACGAAAAGAGGTATGGCATTGAAACTTCATATATAAGTTTTGTGTACTATATAGATGAAATAGCAAGCTTTTGAAGAAAATCGCGTAACCGGAAGTAGGTGTTTACTCTTGTGATTTTAAATTTTTTTCGATTTTTTCAAAAACGGCTCTAACGATTTTTTTCAAACTTTATATTTTTATTACATTTTTAAAAAAGGAAGTTGTGTGAGTGTATCACACCAAATTTTTTAATTATTTATTTACATTTTAAAAATAAAAGGGGGCGTAAAGAAATATATTAAATCTAATGGCAGTAGTAGTAGATAAATGTTATTTTGAATAGAAAGAAATTTTCAGAAAGGTAATTTCTGATGAATCGCATTTTGCACGAGCAAATTAAAATTGAGGAAAAACCAATGTGGTCCACTCTCTATCAATACAGAAAATTCGAAGAAACTACAAAGAATTCATGCCTTGAGTTGAAATTTATGCTGATGTAAAAATACATTATTAGTAAAACATTTTAAAATTTTTTTTAAATTTTGCCAAAATTTTTAATAAAAATGTACAGTCAAACTCACTTATAACCAGCACGGCTATTACGAGATCCCGGGTGTAACGAGCATTTTGAAAATGAAAGTTTGAAACTATTTATTTAAAAATTCTGTAATGTTTAAATTGTGAATAACTGACGTCTTAAAAGTTTGTGGTGATTCAGCTCTTAAAGATTAAATTTTGCAACTGACCCAAAATTCTCGGAATTTCTCTTTGGTAAGCAAATTTAAACGCCGTTATCTTCGATCTTTTGTACCAAGCACGTACTACTGTAATTCTATGACCAGTTTCAAGCTCTCTTCCTGTCAGATTAATTTACAGGGAAAGTGAGCGTCTTGTCTGGGTAGGTAGGTACAGTAAGGCTTAACTGATCAAAGGTATAAATCTTAATGTTCCAACCCTTTTTATCACGAGTACCTGAGTTTATTCTCAATGATTTTTTTCAGTTAAGTTTTGTTGCTCGCGCTGTGAATTTCAAAATGTCCGAAAAGCGCAAAACTCTTACTATTCGCGAGAAGGTGGCGATTATTCGCGAGTTAAAAACGGCGAAAAAAATTCTGCCGTGTGTAGAAAATACGGATTATCGTCGTCAACGGTTTCTACATTGTGGAAAAATAAACAAACAACCTTATCAGCATTCGAAACCAATTTAAGCGAGTGTAAAAAGTTGAAGCGGTGTGAAAAACGTGACGTCGACAAAGGCCTCGTTAATTGGTTTAAAGTTCAAAGGGAGGCCGGTTTACCGATTAGTGGACCAATTCTTAAAGCCCAAGCGCTGTACACAATATGTAAGTCCATAATGAATATTTTAATGATCCTGCGGCCGGTTATTGCCCCGGATATATGACCCAGTGCCCCGATCGTCCAGAATATCCGAGAAGCGGCCTTGGGGCCAGGTGTGGAGTCGGCAGCCATCGCTGACTAATACGCGTGCAGCCTTCCGGATCGATCCAGAGTCAGGTGCAACGGGTGACTCACGCTTTCGGGAATACGTTCGAGGTCAACTCATGCATTTGTCGGAATGTACGAACGAAATCTAGAATGTTCTAGACGGAAATTATTCGGATATATAAATACGCGCCGCAGGAATAAGAAGTCAGTTCTCATTCAGCTCGAAAGGCGTAAGCTGCTACATAAATAGACGCGTATAAAATAACTAGCCACATAACTAATTGATGTTTAATCCAGTGTAAATAAATAGAGTGTATAAGCATATAAATCATTACTGTTAAGCTGTATATAAATAATTATTAATTAGTGTATCGTTGTTAGAAATAGTGCCTGTAGTTTATAAGTAATTCGTGTGTTTGTAAATAATAATAATTAATCATTGTAAATAAACGTTTAAAACCAGAATTGTATAATTTTTAAATAGCCCGAAACGTAAAAACGTAACAATATGTTAATTGTTAATTTGTACGAATATGTACGTAAGTACATATATTTTATGAAATATATGAGATTTTTTTGAAATTTGTAATTTGTACTAACATTATACCTGCCTGTATTAATTTCTGGGTCAACTTGGATACTACGAATAACGGGTATAACGACCCAAAAAACGCGGTCCTCGAGATCTCGTTATAACCAAGTTTCACTGTATATCAATTTTTTTCATATAAAACACCTATGGGGAATCTGAAACCACGGTTGGCATGATTTTCCCCAGTCCGAAAAAACCTGGTGGGATTTATTCGGTAAAACCCACCTCAAAAAACCCGTGGGTTTTAGACTAAATCTGGGTTTTTTCAAAAATTGAGAAAAAAGATTCTAAAACTGTAAGTGGTATAAAATCATCAATATTAGAATTAAATTTCGACTTGAACCACGTCATCTTTGTAGATAACCACCCAGCAATTGTTGGCTTAAGGTGCCTGACACCTTGTGAACTTAAGCAAGGGTTTGTGTAACGGTTATGTTCAGAGCAACTTTGACTCTGATGATGCAAGCTGCAATGTCTTGCGAAATGTTGTCTATATGGATGCACAAACAGTAAAAAGGACAAATATGCCTAAGTATCCTTGTTTACAAGGTACTCTAATAACACGGAGCGAATCACGGGTGGCTTGTAAGAGTTCACGAGCCACCAAAGAACATAACCGTTACACAAACCCTTGCTTGAATTCTCAAGGCGTTAGGCGCACATTAAGTATTTATCTACAAAGACAATGCGGAATAAGCCAAAATTTAATTCTAATATTAACAATTCGAGTAACCGCGAAAGCCTCAAACATGGTATAAAATCTAGTGATTTTTGCTGTTTTCGAAGTGATGTTTTTCAATCTGAGCCTATCTGTGTCATCTAATGAATCAGCCTGAATCTATATACCATCATTTCTAGTATAAATTGAGAGGACCTATCGAGTTTTTGGCTAAAATGAGGCAATCGGAAGTGGCACTTTACTCTTGTTTTTTCATTTTGTAGGGAAATTTTATAATTGTTTAATAAAAATTTAATTTCATAGAACAGTACCATATATTATGCAATTATTTATAATTTTCGTTTGAATAGTTGTTTTGTAGAAAGTATAGTTTTTGAAAAAATTGCAAAATTGCATATTTACAAAGATTTCGTTGCGCCCTAAAATTAATAATAGGAATATACCGGGTGTCTTAAAATGAATTACATCTAGTATGCTTTGAATTTCCCATAATGCAATCTAAAATTTTACTTGAAATTGGCATTATGCAAATAATCTTTGGAAAAAATTAAACTTAAATTTCGTTTAAAACAAAATGATTTACAGATTTTTGAAAATCGTCATACCTCCCTGCCGGACCCTGTATATATATATATAACCTTCATGTTTAAAGAATGCTTATTTGCATATTTAGAGGTAAATTACAAATTACCAAAGTATCTACCTTTTACCTAAAAATAAAAAATAATATTCAGATTTTTACATCTATTTATTTAATCAGAAGATCATTTGTACCATTAGGTGTTGGTCTGTATGTTTTACATTTCCATCTTATTATTTTATTTACATTGGTATATTACATTTATTTGATTGGATTACGTATTATGCTTTGGTCTTATGAATCCTTGATTTTTCTTTTCTATATCTTCCTATCATTTGCCATTGTTCTTACTTCGCCCCAACTTATTTCCTTGATTCTCCGTCACTAGTCTGATTTGTTCTTCCCATCTTTTTCTTGGGCGTCCCACTTTGTTTCTTCTTTGGGTTCTCGCTTCCTATACTTGCTTTGCTGTTCTATCATTTTTCATTCTATATAGGTGCCCCAGCCAACTCAGTTGTCTTTCTTCTATTATTATCTCTATGGGTTTTACCTTCAACTCTTTGACTATTGCTGAGTTTCTTATCTTATCCTTGTTAGCTTTTTACTTACCTTTAGGTCGGCGTTCTATATTTTTAACTCAATAATTGATCGCCATAAAAGTGTACTTGAGGCCCATTTCTAGCATCAGTGAAGACGTCGCGAATTCCTTTAATTAAGATGTTAAAAGGGGGCGCCAACAAGTTTGACTCAAGTAGTACACTGATATAGGCCAAGAAACTTATAACTTCACTTTACATCTGACGATACGATTATTGAACTCAATGTCTAAGAATAAAATGAAAGAGAGCAATATCTTTAGCTAGCTTTATTATTTCTCACACGTTGTATTTATTGATTTGACAGTTATTAAATTAGGCACTACTATTTGCACGGGGTAGGTACCCCAATTAACTTAAACCAATACGTTTAGTGAGTACACACTGTTCTTATATGCGAAAGACCATCAGATTTTAGTTCAATCACTTATCTGTTTGTTGTTATACTTGTAGACGCTTAATAAATCTAATGACTCCTAACAAATGCCAGCTTATCAGCGCCCCAATCGCCGGCTGCCACCTGCTGCACGTAGACCCCAAAACTGCGTGATGATTTTCAGCAGACTACCCGTTGGTTTTACGCCTAATACTTGTTGCTATAATATCGAATTTCAAGATAGAATGAGGTAGATGCCAGAATAATTATACGTACCTTGATAACAGGCAATAAACTATGCAAACGTTTTCCGTGGTTCCTATATCGCTTCTATGCTCGAATCTACATTCGTCGGAAAGTGGTACTCGCTCCCATAATTCCCTACCAGGACGGTCGGTCAGTATTATTCACCTACTATAACCGAAACCACGAGACATTGCGAGATTACCACATTATTTTTCGCGAAACCTTTTGCACATTAAAATGCTGTCACTCGTTTTTCAAAACAAAATCAGTTATTTATTTTCTACCCTCTAGTAACAACCATTACCACTCTGATATAAATTTTTATGAGCTTTCATCGCGTTATTCCCACTTGATCTTTTATTCCCTACTTGTATACCGTAAACTACTAGTATTCGTGCCATATGCTTTTAGCACGTAACATCCTCTTTAGTAATTCCTTGCATTTTCCTTAGAAATCTCATCTCAGCGGCCTTGATACGACTTTTATTTTTGTTTGTTATGACCCAGGATTTACTTCCATAAGTTAGAGAGGGTCTTAATGAACTTTTAGTATACCTGTGTCTTGGTTTCTTTTGGGATCTCTTTGTTTCCGAAAAATTTATTATTAAGGGTGTTGTATAGTCTCTCTACTGTTCCTCTTTTCTCTGATATTTCTTTTTCTATTTTTCCGCTGTTTTCTATTATTATTCCAAAATAGTTATAACTTGTAATTTGTTCTAGTGTTTGTCCGCTTATTTCTATCTTATGTTTCTTGTCTTCTTTCGGTATTATCATCGTCTTTGTGTTACTTATACAAGGTGTTCCTAAATAAGTGTCGCAACGGAACACTGTAGATTCCTCATGAAAAAAGGAATACTTTTTTCGTCTTCCATTTTTCTTTCCGGGCTTTCGTTTTCGAAATACAGGGTATTAACATTTTTTACAAAAGCTGGTTCATTGCGGTTGACACGGCATACGTTATCGAAAAAATACTAAGTTACCATTGAAAACAAATTACCTTAGAACTGTGAAGTTGTCATGCTGCTGAGTGTTTTTTTGTAATTGTTTAAAATTGTTAAAAGTGTGGTAAAAATGGAAGGTTTTACTAATAATGAATACATTGACATGATCAAAATTTACGGCGAAACACGCGGTAACGGCAGAGATGCCCAACACCTGTATTCGCTGCGTTTTCCAAATCGTCGAAGGCCGTCTGACCAAATATTTCTTCGAATTGATATACGCCTGAGGGAAACCGGAAGTTTTTAACCTAATAAAAGAAACTGCGGGCGGCAAAGAAACCGTAGGGTCCCACAGTTTGAAGAACATGTACTTCATCTGGTTGAAGAAAATCCAAGAGCAAGTGCCCTAGGAATTGCTCGCGCTTTACAAACAGGCCATGTCAACGTGTGGAGAGTCGTAAAGGTTAAACAACTTTTCCCTTTTCATTTTCAAAAGGTACAACCGTTACTTCCAGATGATTATGCACCACGATTGGAGTACTGTCGCTGGTTGCTAGACCAATTTGAACAAAATACTCAACTTCCAAGATCAATTCTCTTTACTGATGAAGCCAGTTTTACTGGAGAGGGTATTTTCAATTTACATAATAATCATTTGTGGAGTGAAGAAAACCCCCATGCTATTTTTCCCAAAGGTCATCAACACAAATTTAGCGTCAATGTATGGGCGGGCATTATTAACAACAATTTGATAGGTCCTTATGTGTTGCCGCCAAGACTGACTAGCCCCATTTATTTAAATTTTCTCGAAGAGGTCTTACCTGAATTATTAGATGATGTCCCCTTAAATATTCGACAACGTATGTGGTTTCAACATGACTTGGCACCCCCGCATTTTGCAAGTATTGTAAGAGAGTACCTCAACAGACCATTCGGAGAACGATGGATAGGAAGAGGTGGTCCGGTGCCCTGCCCCTCCCGGTCGCCGGATTTATCGCCAATTGGTTTTTTCTCATGGGGTCACATGAAGAGCATTGTCTATGAAACCCCTGTCAATATTGTCGAAGAATTCACCGCTAGAGTTAAAGCCACAGCGGAACAAATTAGAAATACCCCTCAAATTATGAACAACGTTCATAGAAACATGATCCGACGATGTAATGCGTGCATTCAAGCCAACGGACGAAATTTTAAACAGTTTTTGTAAATTTTAGTCGCTAAAGTGATAAATAATGATTTTAAAATTTTTTTAAGTTAAAATCCTATCTGTTGTTACATTTCGTTAAAATTGTTAATTATTATTACTTATTTTTTGAATTACAAAAGATTTTAAAAACGTTTAGCAAAATGCTTGTTTTTGTTTATAAAAAGCCATTTTTCTCGAAAACGGTTGACTTTAGAGCAATGAATCAGCTTTTGTAAAAATTTTTGACACCCTGTATCTGGAAAATGAAAGCCCGGGGAGAAAAATGGAAGACGAAAAAAGTGTTCCTTTTTTCATGAGGAATCTACAGTGTTCCGTTGCGACACTTATTTAGGAACGCCCTGTATTTATTTTCATGTTTATTCGTTTTAGTTCTTTTTGGTATTCGTTTAGATTATGTTGTAGTTTTTCCTCTGGTTCTGCTACTAACACCATATTATTTGCTAATAACATTTCTTGAAGTTGCATTGTTTTCATTTTCTATATTTCTATTTTCATATATTTGTATTTTTCTTTGCACTTCCTGATGAGTTTATCTATTACAATTGAGAATAGTAGTGGGCTAAGCACGCATCCTTGTTTCAAGTCTATCTTTGTTGTGAATTCTTGTGATTCGTCGTTGTGTCTTCTCACTTTGTTTATATTGTTCTTGTATAATGTCTTGGTTATTTCTATCATTTCTTCTTCTATTCCCCTTTCTGTTGGGCCTTCCCATACATCATTTCTTCTTATCTTGTTGAAAGCCTTCTGCAGGTTTATGAACACCATATTATGTCCTTTCCTTTCCTTACTAGTTTTTCCCCTATTTGTTTTAATATGAATATTAAGTCTTGTGTGCTTCTTCCTCATCTAAACCTGTGTTGTGCTTCTCCTATTGTATCTTTTATTTCTTCTCTCAGTCTGTTTTCGATTATTCTCGTAAATATTTTGCTTGGTATACTTGGTAGAGTAATTGCTCTATAATTCTCTCTTACATCTCCTTTTTTGTAGAACGGTGGTATTATACATATGTTCCATTCTTGTTCTCTCATGTATTTTAGCATTTCTGTTGTAATATCATCTTGTTCCGCTGCTTTCCCAATTTTTAATTTGTAGATAGCTTGCGTAATCTCTTGTTCTGTTATCGGTTGTATGCCATTTCTTTTATTGGTTCTTACTTGTAGTGTTTCTCGTTCTTGTTCTTCAATTCTTGTTTCTGTTAATTCCTAAAAGTATTATTTCCATCTATCCATAATGTCCTCATCTGTTAATATGTTACCTTGTTTGTCTTTTATATTAGCTAGTCTTGGTGTGTTCTTACGTCTGATCTGTTTTAGTGTACCGTAGAATAACTTCTGGTTTACCCTATTTTATTTATTTATTTATTTAAGCTGCGAACCAACAGTTATACGAAACCAATTACAGGTCGCAGCATATCATGTCTATATCGTATATAGCATGTGTTGTGTGTGGACAGGTTATTCTTTTGCATAGACCAGTCTTCCAGGAAGAGAGCTTGTAATTCTATCCTAACAGCGAATGGTGACCGGGCCCGATACCGATCCAGTGGACTGCGGAAAAATCTTGCCTTTCCATGGATTCGAACCGAGCACTTGCTTATTGCAAACCTGATGCCCTTACCACTGTGCCAGTGGTCATTTTTTTCCTAATATAGTTTCTTCATTTTTACCCCAAAATCTGCCCATGATTGTGTCTTTGCTTCCTTCACTGCGTGCTTAACTTTTCTATTACTTATTTTATATGAGTCGTAGTTTTCATCTCGTTGTGACCTTAAATATTTTCTTCATTTTTGTTTCTTATCTTTTATCACGTCATCTAGGTATCTACATCTTGGTCATCCAACTAATCTGCTGCCTTCTGGCTCGCTTAAGATACCTTTTTTTGTGGTGTATCATCTTCCATTCGCATTATATGTCCTAGTCACTGTATTCTTCCTGCTTTTATTGATGAGACTATATCTGGTTTCTTGAATAACAAGTATAGCTCAAAGTTGTATTGGCTTTGCCAATTTGTTATTTTCTTTAATAGGCCAAGTATTCGTCGTAGAATTTTTCTTTCAAAGCACCCGATATCATTTATATCTTTCTTTAAGTTATTATACATGCTTCTGACCCAACATTAATACTGGACGGATTTAGTTTTTCTTACAAGATGGTTTGTTTGCAGCTGTATTTTAAGTCCGTAAAATGTTTTTTTAGCTATGGTTATACATCTTTTCACTTCATCGTTATTATTAGCGCTGTTAATTAAAACACCCAAATATATAAATTCATTAACTTATTTAAATTTGTAGTTGTTTATTTCTAGGATTTGGTATGGTGTGCGCTGCCTGCTTTGTTTGTTTATACATATGTATTAATTTTTTCCTAGTTTATTATTAGCCCATTGTTTTTGTTGCATTATAAAGGCTTCAGTTTCAAGTGCTACGTTAAAAGAGTAAATAGGACAGGGCATGTCCTTGACATATCACCTTCTTCATAGTGAGTTTTGTAAGTCTGATAAGATGTATGCTAATACCTAGCATGTTCATGGCTGCATATAATTCTTGTCGGTTGATATGCTGATTTAAAATTGATAAACTGATGATATGTTTATATTTTATCAAGGGTTTGCTTGAACATAAATATGTTATTTATAGACATTTATACATATTAGAGAATCACCCCACCACCAAATTTGCGCAAAACAGGTGTCATAACTGTTCGACCCAATTGAAGCATGGGTCAATAAGGATGTACTGTGAACCTTTGCTTTATGAAATTTTTATAGATAATTTTAATAATAACCTATTTATGCATAATTGCACAATGCTGCTGTATTGCCAACGTCTTGATGGATTAATGACAATTTGCTTTTGTTGTAGGAGCAAAGACGTCCAGATTTCTTTGGCAGATATATCATTAAAGGAAACTGAGGTTTAAGCATACATAATGAACATTAAACAAGAAGATGTGGAGGGTAACTTCTGTAGTTTCACAGAAACTGCATCGTGCATATTACAGGACATGGATAACAACAAAAACTTTGATAAGTTATATATAAAACAAGAAAGGATTGACGGTACTACTAACGTTGGTATTTATACAAAAATAAATATTAAACAAGAAATTGTGGAGAGTGGGTCTTGTAATTCCACAGTAACTGCAATGTGTCTATCACAGAACATGGATAAGAGTGAAAATGTTGAGATAAAATATATCAAACCAGAAGACATCAAAAGTATCGATAAAATCGGTATTCATACAGAAATGAATATTAAAGAAGAAGACTTTACATTAAGAAATGAAGATTATGAAGACAAAGCATTTGACAAAAATGATATAAATATCAGTATGAAAACTTGCAGAGAAGAGAAACCATACAGTTGCATAGTTTGTAAATATAGAGCGGCACGGAAAGATCTTTTAGTTAAGCATATGAAAATCCATACAGCAGAAAAACTATACAGCTGCTCCGTTTGTGAGTACAAAGCAAACCAGAAACAGCTTTTAGTTAGACATTTGAAATGTCATACAGAAGAAAAACCATACACTTGCTCTGTATGTGAACACAAAACTAGAAGTAAAAGTGATTTGGTTAAACATGTGAGGTGTCATACAGGAGAAAAGCCACACAGTTGCTCCTTTTGTGAATATAAAGCAACATTCCTGGCTAATTTAATTATTCATGTTAGAAAACATACAGGAGAAAAACCATACAGTTGTTCCATTTGTGAATTCAAAACAACAGGTAAAGGTGACTTGGTTAAACATATGAGGTCTCATACAGGAGAAAGACCATACAGCTGCTCCGTTTGTGAACATAAAGCAAGTCGAAAACATCATTTAGTTGCACATATGAGATTGCATACAGGGGAAAAACCATACAGTTGCTCCGTTTGTGAATACAAAGCAACACGGAAACATCTTTTAGTTACACACATGAGAAAACATACAGGAGAAAAACCATTCAGCTGCTCCGTTTGCGAATACAGAGCCAGAAATAAAAGTTGTGTGAATAAACATATGAGATTACATACAAGAAAAAAATCGTAGTTGCTGCATTTGTTACTACAAAGCGACATTAAGAATTAATTTAATTAGAACATGAGATTATATACAGAAGAAAAGCCATGCAGTTGTTTGTGAATACAAAAATATTTTAATGAAACATATGTGATTGCACACAGAAGAAAACAATATAGCTGCGCTGGTTGTGAATACAAAGCAAAACAGAAACACATGAGATTATATCGTGGGCTGTCTTTGATAACAGAACACCAGAGAAAAGTTGTTTAGTTACACATGAGATCTCATGCAGGAGAAAAACTATATAATTGCCCTGATTATGGATACAAAGCTTTTTAAAGCTAATTTAGTTGGACATATGAAAATACATACAGGAAAAAACCATACAGTTGCTCTGTTTGTGAATACAGTACTACACAAGAATGTAATTTAGTTAAACATATGAGGTCTCATAAAGTAGAAAAACTATACAGTTGCTTAAAAATTTGTTTAAAAAATGTTTAGTTTTACAGAAAAATTACTTATACAAATATAATATATGTCAATCTTTCAACTGTCGCTTTAGTTGTGAAAAGTACTTTTTTTCAGTAGTGAAAAAAGTTACTTTATTGCACTTCACCAAATATATATAACATTAGCAAAAATTGAGTTTATGGCACATGGCAAACCCGACTTGAACAATTCATACCATGTCCCATATACAAAGAGTTTTTACACTTTATATGTAAATAATTATTTTGGAAAAAATGGAAATGCTAATTTGTAATTCAATGTCTCTGTATAAGTGTTAGGGCTTGGTTGCTTCAAACTAAATGGTATGTTGGGTTGGCTTCGAGAGGGAGTATCACCTCCATGCCTAATTTTGATCATATGTTTATCAGGAAAATTCATAAATTTGATACTTTGGACACAATGAGCTGCAGACTTCGTCAACAGATTTATTATAATGAGATAGTTGTTGCTCCAGTTCATTTGTACAGCGCTTGGATTCATTGTAAGATTCTCCATTAGCGGAAACTACATTTTGAAGTCTCTCCTACAACCATAGGCATGTATACAAGTACTTATCAAAATTTGATTAATTTGCCTCTAACTTCCGCTGAAATTTACGAAGATCCTCAATATTGGCTTGCAGAAATTCTTCGCTGTAAGAATCTATCTTCTGAAACTTTCAGCAGCCACTCTTCTCTTAACTGCTTTTCATTCTTGTTTACGATTTTAATGTCGTTGCCACTCTTTCTATAGAAAGACAGTGTAGGCCACTGCAAAACAACTTTTTAAATTAAAAATAATAAATGATACTAGCAACTAGTGTTATTACCATTTGCTTACTATCCTCAACAACAGTTTTCAGGCCTGCAATTACGTTTGTTGTGTTTTCCGCACCAGCTCGACACTGCATAGCAAATATTGGATTAACAACGTCCAGTCTCTTAAGCATCCCTTGTGTACTTTCCAAGCTATTTTTATTTAAATCTCTCTCCTACCAGCTGGGATTGCACAATTTCAAAACCAGAATTTATTGTCCTCAGTATTTCCTGAAAATTAATAGGTATTATCAGAATGTTACTCAATAGTAATTCCTTAGACTTGATTACTTTCAGTTTAATCAAGCTCTAAACAAAATTTAAGCAATATGCAGTACATTATAGTAAATAAATATTTGTTGTAATTCTTCATTCTAATTAGTTATTCTTTGTAGCAATTATAGACGTGGTAGTTACTATAAGCACTTAGTAGCCATAAGATAGAATTGTAGAACTTTTAACAAGAAGAAAGCTCTACTTGTAATTTTACAGGAGCAATAAAAATATATTCTATTTTATAGTCTATGTTATTTGTTGCTAGTAGAAACATGACTAATTACATATGAAAGATACTTCAAGAAATAACAACAGGTAAGTAAAATACAAAACAATAATATAGCAACAATTAAACAACATTTCAGTCAAACTCAGGACGCGGTTCAGAATAATGGCAAGACCACTTTCTACTCTACACCTAAACCTTGTACGTATATACTAGCAAGTACCAAACTTAATGTAAAAAATAAGCATAATATAAAGATATACATCATCTGAAAGGTTTACAATTGTGCCCGTTGCGATATTTATAAGAAATAATTAGAGAGTACTCTAAATTATAATAAAGAAAGTTGTTTTAAGATTATTAGATAGGGAGTTATAAACTTAAAGATATTGAAAGAAAAAGGAGTACCTAACCACATTTTTAAATTTAATATTGATATGAATGTTAGCTTTCAATCTGATCTTATACAAATAAGGCGGACGACTTTTTGTTCTTATAAGTTTATGAAAGAAGCAAATGGTATGTAAATAATGTCAATTTTTCATATTAAACCGATTAGTATTGCTTCATTTATGAGAAATGTTATCAAATTTGTGAATGCCGTAAATGAAACGTAGACAACTATTTTGAACTAATATTCGGTTCTAGTCTATTACTTAAACCAAACCATTAAAATTAAATGAGAGAGCACATAGACTTCAGATAATAGAACTTTGGTATCATGAGCCATGAGGTGCCTGTTGTAATAAAATTGTTTTAAAATGCAATACTCTTTTTGAATGAACTGTTAAATGCAGTTCTTCGATAACCTCAACTCTATTTTTTTTTGGACGAAATAAAAGTAATGTTGATTTGATGCAATAAATAATTAAAGAATGTTTAACATCAAACTCAACAATATTATCAATAACTGCATTGATCATGTCATTACTCAGCTGCGTGAAAGAATAGTATAGTTGGGTGTCGTTAGCATGTAGGTGAAAATTGCAGTTTGAAATTTGATTTGCTAAATCTGACGAGTGACTAGGTAGTATACAACACCGGATCAAGAATAGAGACTTGAGGTACATCTATTGCTAGACATTGGGAATCTGATATCTGACCATTTATGAAAAGTTTTTGTAACCTTAACTAAATAATCACTAATAAAATTGATAGAAGATTAATTGGAATTGTAGAAATGCAATTTTGCCAAAAGCAATTCATGATTATAATTGTTTCGAAGGTCTTAGAAAACTCCAATAAGATCAGAGCTGTGAATTGCTTCTTATCAACTGCGGTGCAGAAAGCAGTCAGTACGTGCAACATAGCCGATGAGCATCCATAGCCTAGTTTGAAAACCAGACTATTGTTCCAGTAATACTGCCAACTAAATTCGAATTTGTAACAATAATGAAATCAATACGAGTGGAAATGGTAGCTGTGATGCGAATAGGTTTGTCAATAATTTGAGTAAAACCGGGTGCTTCTATCATTATTAAGAATTTTTTGTTAATATTCTTTTTCTACGGTCACCTTTAAAACTGACTATTAAGCGCTCACTGTCAATGCGAAAAGTTAGCGATTCACACATTTTTTTCCCTAGTAACCATTTTAGCATCGCAACCACGTAAACAATGTCTTAATGAAATAATCGCGTCACTTCATTTTACTTTACGCATCACCATGGCTAACGTGATTATTAATTTAATTCGTCATTTTTCTGGAACTGGCTAAAATTATTGACAATTGCATCACGGTGCGTCCATCATCAAGCAACAGATTTATTGAGTTTGTGAGTTTTTGTGAAGTTGAAGATAGAATCTGAAGGTAATTGCACTCCGCCTGAAGTATTTGAAGCGACCCAGACAGCAACCAACGAGTGTTGTTGCCGGCCAAATCGCCCGGCCTTTATGAACGGCGGTACAACTTCATCAAATGGTGTGTATCGAAATTTCAATTATTTAACAATTTTGTTATTTATTTATGACCGTAGAAAAAATTTTGTATGTATTTCGAGTGTAAAGAGCCATTTTGGTATTCGGTTGCTTTTTCGCGCCTCGCTACCGCTCGGCACGAAACTCGCATCCTCATACCAAAATGGCTCTCTTTACACACTAAATACATAAATATCTATTCTCAAATGAAATTTGAATTTTTAAGTGTTCGTCCTACATTCAAGCTGCATGACATATAAAATATGTTTTAAACCTAGAGCAGCCCTATCAAACATCAAATCTGATACGGGGACTACAAATGCATGAAATATCAGCCTAATCCGATGCAATATGGCTGCCACAATTAATCGTAAAAAGCTCTAAGACGGCGTGACATGTTAATTCTAGCTATTTCTAATGCCTAATTAACAAAAACTAACGTATTACAATTCTTTTTTCTACAGCCGTCAAAAAAACGTGACATTTATGCATCGCTATAGATACTCGAAGTTTAACTTTTTTTAACACGTGAAAATAGTATATTAAAGTATGAGTGGATAACAAGGTCTTTAAAACACGCGCGAGTTTTCGAGCACGACGGCGTAGCCGGAGTGCTCGAAATAGAGCAAGTGTTTTAAAGACCAATTATCCACGAATACTTTACGCTATTTTTTATTATACCTCCAACACTGGAAATAAATTACGCACTAAAAACTTAGAAATAATTTTTATCGTGATAAATCGAGAGGGCATAATAATATTGCTACTATAGTTACGAGAATTATTTACGTTTTTGTCGCGTCCATGTCCGTTGTTGCATTCAGTCGTTTCCTTGACAATCTTTAAAGCTCGGCGAGCTTTAATCGCCTGTATTCGCACGCTCAGGCGTGCTTTAAATGGCGATTCTGATGCAGGTATAATAAAAAATAATATTTCTTCACGGCTAGCAGTGAAAAAACGGTTTTGGAACACCATTTCCTTAGTTACAACACATATAAAACGTTACGTACATAATAATATTACTCTACTTATTTGCTATATACGTATGATTTTGTTGCAGAGAATCTTTTATTCTTTTTTTGACGGCTGTAGAAAAAATGTTTGTATTTCGTGGCAAAATTCGTGTTTTATGGCGCGTTTGAATGACTTCTGCCTCGACCTAACGGTCTCGGCGAAAATTGACATTCTCACGCGCCATAAAAAAACACTCATTTCGCGCACTTAATACAAAAATTACTATTATACTATGTACCATTCTTTAAATAATCAATAAATTGTTTAAATATCGTTCGATAGTTTTGCACTACATAACATCACATTGTTGTTGTAGTCGTATTAAGGTACCTAGATACATTTCTTTTAAATTAAGAATTCGACGTATGAGTTGCTAAAAGGTATTTATAATCCACTTTAGTAAGGTTATTTATAGTGCAAAATGTTCTGAGAAGACCACTCAAACAAGCCTAAAAACTATGGAATGCAACTTAGAAAGCAAATCCAAGATCGGGAAGTAAAGAAATAAAAAATTTGCTTTATAGTCCGAGTCTTAAGAGTCGCCTTGTACTTAACGGTTATTGATTATAAGCGCCTTTTATACTCACAATTTGAGCCTATTTTGTCGGCTCCATGTGGTAATTATATAGTATGATCAAAAATTAATCTCATCTAGTCTGTCTGTGGAAGTGCAAACCAACGCCTTTAAGATTGGCTTACATACTTATATTTAATTCAAACTGTCTAATTTTATTCTTTTTATCCATCTTATTAAAATATTATATTGAAGTAAACGAATTTGCACATAAAATTAATGTAATTGTCCAACAAATAAACCTGTACCGGTCGAATAGATACTTCATCTTAAATCTAACCTAAAAATATAATATATTGGACACAGTTTTAAAGGCAGAAATTTATTCTTTCATAGCCATACTAGATGAGATTAATTTTTGATTATACTTTAGTTTCTTATATAACAATTAATTAAATTCAAATGTTCCATAGCTGGTATATTTTGCCGCACCCATTAGTTAACGTTGACATTATTACATTTATTACACTATTTTTCTAAGTATTAAAACACGTGCGAACAGAATTGCCTGGAGACTGAACAGGTTTCTGTTACTTGCGCTGATTATGTCCCTTTAATTATGAGCTCACGGTTGAGACTGCAAGCCGTGTTTTAAGACCAAGTAGTCAGGTCACTCAAAGGGAAGTTATAATTTGGTAACTACCCGAAGTGCAGCATCATACTTCAAATTTTAGGCTTGGAAAGGTAGTACTAGTACCTTGAAGTTAATGAATCAAACACTCAATGCCGATTATTTTTATTATAGAATCTTGGTCTATATATACATATACATTTCGCTTAGTTCTAAAAATTGATTTTTTTCAAAGTGCAAAGTGTTTATTCTTACTAGGTCGCTATAATGTGTCATAACAACAGTCAGAGTTTAAGCAAGCGTACTTTCGCGATATAAGCACTTATGTTACATTGAACTCGTACTACTAGGTCATTCTTGCATATTCTGCTATCATGCAGTTGTGACATTAGTCTAGTCATTAGATACATAATAATAGTGTTTTGGTGCAAAAGGTTGCGGAGTTTTGAAACTTGGCAGAAGTGCAGACTTGGAAGTCCTTAACATGCACCTAAGTTTGCGACCGCCGCTAGCGCTACCATCTTGAAAAAATGGCGGCCAAAATCAGTTTTTGACATATAACTCGGTTCCTGTAGGTTTTAGAAGAAAAAATGTCCAATAAAAAGTTGAAGAGGATCAAATTTGCTACAAAATATATTTAATTATTTTTTTTCCGAGTTACAGGGCCGAACAGTAAGGAAAACTTTTTAAAATCTCGTAAAAGCGACATTTGCATAATACTTTTTACCAATTATCTCCAAACTAGTCTAACTAAAGTAGTCTAATCTATTATATAACTGTTTATACAGTGAAATATGCACTTTGTCTGCTGTCTGTATATGATTGATGGTACTATTAAAGGTAATTACTTGGTAGAGTAATACCAGGATAATTTCTTTATATAAGAATCAACACATGGAAGCGTGGAAGCTTTGTTGATCTAAAAAGTATGCGGGATCAGCCGAATAAAACTGGCTGTCCCGGCAATGTCTTCCAGTGAAATGTAGTTATTTGTGTACACAAACTTTAAAAAGCTTAAGTATGTTCGCAACTGTGGATGTGCGAAGTCGACATATGACCGAGCATTTAGTTAATAACAGTGTTTCTATATGTTTTGAACCGTGGGTCAATACGAAAAGCGCCGAAAGATATCGACGCTCCAGAGCACATGTGTACAGTGATGTAATTTTTGATGAAGCGATGATTCCACCTGTTTCACAAGAAAAATTTTTGTCGAGCGATACTAATAAAAGAAATTTAATTTCCATGTTAATTACGAAGTCTGAAGAACAAAATTACACAGCAAGGCAGGCAGTAGAAGATGCGGGCGTGCTCATCATTCAGACAGCCATCGACATGTCATCGTCTTTTACTCGTGTTTTCGTTGTGGGAGAAGGTATAGATTTGTTGGTTCTTCTATCTGCAAATGCGAGAGATCAGGAAAACATTGTTTTGCTAAAACTATCGAGACGGAAAGTTGCAAAGAACATTTTGTTTTTACATCCAGTCAGTGGTTGTGAAACAACCTCTGTCTTTTTTAACCAAGGGAAGTTGAAGTTCCTCAGTCTCATGGATACAAACGACTCGTTGCTTGACACTGTAGCAAGAACTTGAAACAAATGTTGATGCTCTCGCTGCAGCCGGTGAAGCGTTTTTATTGGCACTGTATGGCGGATCGTTTGAAAAGGACACATTGTATTCGCTTCGTTACCAGCATTTTACGAAGTCTGTGTCCAAGAACAAATTTAATCTCGCGTTTCTGCCACCTAGAAGAGATGCTACAAGGCAGCATTGTCTGCGAGTGTATCACCAAGTTGCAATGTAGTATGGCAGAGAAAAAGGTCCAGAGCAATATGACTGGCAGAAAACGAAGAACGGGTTTGATGCTGTTCGGGCTACGTCATAAGCAGCCCCCAAAGCCATTTTAAACTCAATATCCTGTAAATGTAAGAAAGGCTGTGCAGGAGCGTGTGGATGTCGGAAGACAGGTTTAAAATGCTCAGTGCTGTGTCTATATTGCAAAGGGACAACATGGAGTTAATGTGTTTCTTGTCGTTTGAATGATACAGTCTGAAGTGATCTGTATTGACTGTGACTTCTTCCCCATTACTACTGCAGGTGATTGCTATACGTGTCGGTTTGCTAACGACGAACGTCCATCTGCTGCCTATTCCTTTGGAGACAATTAATTGAATTGAGACTGCGAAATCCCACCTTATGTGCGTGAATGCAATTGGTAAGGTCTTTCTTAATTATATCCAACTGAAGACGAAAAACAACAGCCGTCAAGCCGCTGAAGCTATCCACAAAGGAAAACTTGCCTGGATCAACAATGAAATCAACCACTGTTGTCTGCTTTACCGGCACGCCTAAATTTCATTTTTGTTGGATATTTCCGGTCATTCTTTGCCATTCTTCGTCTCACGGAGCATGTTAGTTTTACTTTTGTTTTAATCTATTTTCCATATAATTTGTGCCTTCACGGCCGCGAAGGTCATTATATTTCCATGTGACCTAAGCACACATGGCTTAACATTTGTACCTCTTCAAGGACCAATCTTGCATAACTTCTCAATTATGTTTTCACCTGATCATTTAACTACCGCTTTTTATCATGTAAGTTCTCGCCTCTGTATTGGTTCGCTTTTACTAATTTTTAATCTTAATTGTAGTAGCCTGATGATGACTCTCTAGTCGAAACATGTTGCTGTAATAAACTAGCTTATTGCTTTTTATTAAATGTGATACACGGGGAAGGTTTGGTGTTTTTAATATCTCTCCTGTGATACACAACCCCATTTAGAGTTACTAATGGATCCTTCTACTGGCGAAGCATTTGGTATCGGATTTGTCTTTTCTTGCATTCTTGGCTGCCATATCTTGGTGCCACCCTCTACCGGGTGTCAAGTTTTTTAGTGGACTCAGATGGTTTCTCGTTTGCTGCAGTTCTTGCTGCCATTTCTGGGCTCCATCCACCGATAGGAGCTGCTTTAGAAGCATCTGGAGGACTTCCAACGATTTGTTGGTGGCATGCAATTTCCCTTTCTTTGTGTGCACCGACTTCGTGAATGGGGACTTTGGAAACTCCATGCACTTGGTGATTTTCTTGTGGATGAGAAGGTGCTATTTCTTCATGTTTGATGATAGCTGGACGTTCAACTCCCGTATTCTTTATATTGGTAGCTGCTATCTCTCGTTCCTCCGCTGTAGAATCGGTTGGTTTAGATGTTGATAGTTGCTCCACCTGCTGGATTATTAATTATTATTAACTTGAGGGAGCGAAATGGCTGCTACACGTTCGCTCCTAGTTGGTGCTTGTAACAAATTAATTATTTACGCATACCTTTCTTTTAACTTAACGTACTCAGGACTAAAGTATGCTTGTTTTATGTCCACTTCGTAAAGAAGGACTTCTTCATCCATCTCTGATACACTATCCCAAAGTGTCTTCAGCTCCATTTACGTGATGGCGTAGTTTCCAGATTTTTGTGCCTTTGCTGTTTGTTCAGCATTGAGCATCGCTTCTTTGAACTTTTGAATTCAAATTTGTAATTTTCGAATCTGACGTTTTTGCTCAAGATCTTCGAGCATGGCATCTTGCTTCCTAGTTTCGGAATCGTTGGGAACTTCAATTGCCCTTGAAATTGCTGCTGCATGTTCCGTCCTGGTTGGTGCTTGTAACAAATGAATTAATTGTTTATACCTTTCTTTTAACGTACGGTACTCAGGACTAAAGTATGCTCGTTCTGAGTCGATTTCGTAAAGAAGGACGTCTTTATCCATCTATGACACACTATCCCAAATTGTCTCCAACTCTCTTTGTATGTTGGCGTGGTTTCCAGATTTTCGTCTCTCTGCTATTTGTTAGCATTGAGCATGGCTTGTTTGAACATTTGGATTCGAATTTGTACATTTCGAATCCAAAGTTTTTGCTCAGGATCTTCGACCATGGCTTCTTGCTTCCCAGTTGGGGAAGTGATGGGAACTTCAGTTTTCCTTCAAACGGTCTGCAAATAATTTTTTGCTTCGTTGTGAATAGCCTTAACTTGATCGAAATACCCCTTCGTGAAATAGTTGTGGGTTGGAATATTTAGCTGCACCATTTTCGAGTTATTGATGGTCCCGGCGTCCCAGTACTCATCTAGCACCTGATTTCGACTGCTGAGGTGAACTTCTGTCTTCTGGCTGGCAAAGTCCCTTTTTTATATTCCTCCACATTATATGCCATTTTCTGGGACCTGGGTGGGTTGGGAGACGTTGTTTTCTTCTTCGGATGCTGGTAGCCCCGGGGATGTGGATGTTTTTCAGTTGAGATGAATCCGGCTCGAAGGACCATGAACAGAATTATCTGGAGGCTGAACAAGTTTCTGTTACTTGCGCTGATTCTGTCCCTTTAATTCTGAGCACACGGTTAATACTGCAAGCCGTGTTTTAAGACAAAGTAGTCAGGTCACTCAGAGGAACGTTATAATTTGGTAACTACCCGAAGTGCAGCCTCACATTTCAAATTTTTAGGCATGGAGGTAGTACCTCGATGTTAATGAATCAAACACGTAATGCCGATTGTTTTTATTATAATATCTTGGTCTATATATATATATAGGTACCGTGCGTCCACGAGACTACGCACCATGGCGCTGGAGTGATGCTAGTTTAATTTAAAGATCTACTCTTTCGGTGACAATTGATGGTCAAACGGTTGCTAAGCATTGACCATTAAAATTGTGCCTTCTGAAATGATCAAACGTTTTTTAATGGTCTTGGTTATACAACGTATGAATAATATGTGGGTGGCACTGTAAGTCAATGTCAAATTCGAGGTTATCAGGTTAGGTTTTGCGTCAATCTGTGTCAAAACTGACGCAAAACCTAACCTGCAAAAGTAGCATTTAACACCGCATGTCAAATTGAATACGACTTAATCGTTTATTGCCATAGAAAAATAAATATAATAGGGTTTGTTATTAAGATGTTTCGTAAAAGCAAGAGCTGATCTTTGGGATAAATTAACGTTGCTCTGATTCCATGGTGCGAAACCCTGTGGACACACGGTATATATATATATATATATATATATATATATATATATATATATATATATACATTTCGCTTAGTTCTAAAAACTGCATTATTTCAAAGTGCAAAGTGTTTATTCTTACTAGGTCGCTATAATGTGTCATAACAACAGTCAGAGTTTAAGCAAGCCTACTTTCGCGATATATGCATTTATGTTACATTGAACTCGTATTACTAGGTCGTTTCATATTCTGCTAACTTGCAGTTGTGACATATTAAACTTCCTGAATTAATGCATGTGCTGCTATTTTGCATTTTTAAACATATTGAACTGTATTTCTTAAATTTTAAAATGAAATTTAAATCTGTTTAATTTGAGATTAAACTTATGTCCTCTTTCAAATATCTCTGAATGCCGCCTCTGCACATCCAAAAGTCCATATGCCAAAACTGCATTATTCCTTATTTCTGCTGCATCCTTATTCGACTAAATTCCACTTTAATATTCTTTAATTACATGTCACCTTTTTGTCGTTAGTTTTCTTTAACACTCCTAATTCGAATAATATGTTAATGACATTACATTATTATTGAGCTAGCAAATCTAAATAAGGTACCGTAAAATGGGGTGACCTTGCCACGATTTTTGCTCTTTTATCCCAATAATTAAAGAACATCTTCAGCCACATGCATGGTTACGAATTATGTTATACAAGATGATCAGTCACAGAAGTTTATTCGTCAGTATTTCGCCTTAGAATTTTATTTTTTATTATATATATTTTTTAACCGCGGTCAGTGTCACCCGCCAAGAGTTGAATTTTGCCCACTGCTCATTTTTACCTTCAGAATCTTTTAAATTACGTTATAATTCACACTCACTCTCCCGTAGGGGAGGCTTTGCCCACAGAATGTATGTTTAAAATTGTCTTGCAATTGGATACATAAAAAATAAATGAGAAAATGAAACAAACAATTCATTACTAAGCTTTATTGATATGAAAGTATAACATAAATTAACATAGGTACTGCAGTTAATAGAAACTCAAGTAATAACACAATTTAAACCCTCAAAACTTTTTAAATAATAAAAAAAAACAGTTCAAGCTGCTGCACATCTCTATAAAAGTACGTCTATTGGTATTAGGTTCAGTAGTTGCGATTTTGGGATTTGACTACTGAACCTAATACCTACCAATAGACGTACTTTTATAGAAATGTGCAGCATTTTCGGGACTTCTAATGCATTAAATTCAAAAAAGATATTGATAATTTAAGTGTTTCCTATCACCTTTTGCTATCTATGGCCAATAATAGATTTTCTATGAATTTTTAACTTTAAACTCAACTTAATTGTGGTAATTAAAGTTCATCTACTTTTTGGCCTCCCTCGTACTATTCAGACGCGTGCTTCATTACGCATGCGCCCACTATAAGAATGCAGGAAGTGCTTGCAAATGACACCTGCACATGACCTTACATGGCCATGGCCTGGTTTTAATAATTAACGAATTTTAAACTTGTTTTAATTGTGTCTGTGTATTTTAAAGTGTTATTACGCCATTCAGTAGTACTCAATGTGCTTCTGTTGTTCAGAAAATGCGGCTTCACCACCTTCATACCTGTTAAAAATATAATTTTTTCATCAAAACATGTTAACAACTGTAGGGTTATGCACTAGTATTTTTCGGTAAGACCACAAATTGCTTGTTATATCACTTCTGTGACTATTGTTAATCCTTGGCCAGGTCATTGATAAAGGAATAAAGCTATCCTGAAACGTCTGACAAGATACAATGTGGTTTTAATATCCTGCAACCAATCAAGCTCTGAAAATTTTTCCCAGTGCTGTGGGTGGATTCTCATCCGTTCACAGCCAACATCTTAAACTATTCTCTAACCACACGAGCTGTGAAGAGTTTTTATATTACTATATATTGCTGTGATGGTTATACGGTTTTACTATATAATTAATATTCAAAATAAAATGTAGCTAGAGCCTCCCATAGCTAACATAAATTTCTTTTGGGTTCAGCAAATATTACAGATTTATGAAACGCTCAGGGATAATTATTGTGAGTAACTTTATGTTTGACTTGAATTGATGCTCGTATGCCCCTACTTTTAGATAAAATCTAATTGTAAATTAAATGAATGCCCGGCTAGCTCAGTCGGTAGAGCATGAGACTCTTAATCTCAGGGTCGTGGGTTCGGGCCCCACGTTAGGCGCCATTTATTTATGCTGTGATGATTATACGGCTTTACTATATAATTAATATTCAAAATAAAATGTAGCTAGATCCTCCCATTGCTAACATAAATTTCTTTTGGGTTCAGCAAATATTACAGATTTATGAAACGCTCAGGAATAATTATTGTGAGTTACTTTATGTTTGACTTGAATTGATGCTCGTATGCCCCTACTTTTAGATAGAATTTAATTGTAAATTAAATGAATGTTGGCTAGCTCAGGTAAGCAGAGATCTTAACACAAGGTGTGGGTCCCCAATTACTTTTTTGAAAATTCTAGCGTACGCCCATGTACGTAGTTCAGATACCCGCTAAAATGCTACATCAGATCTAAATGAAATTACGTTTCTGAAAGTGCAATCAAGTGATTGTCGTTTGGTGGTTTTTAGTTAATTAAATTCAACTCAATGAGTAAATCTTACAGGTAAATTCATCATTTCCTGCTTTTTAGTAACGTCAGTAGCTATCTTTTGTTTCTTTCAGGCAACACCCGTACCTTGATTGTTTTAAGCCCAAGCCAAGGAAGGATCCTAACCTCACTTCTGCACTTGGATTTTTCAATTTCAATTTTTACAAGAAAATAATTCGCCTGGGCTCTGTTATACAGCGACGTTTAAGCAGCTTCTCAGCAGGTACACATTGGTATAATTTATATTGGCTTCACCACTAACCTGCGAAACCTTCTTTGCATGCCCGTCCGAACCTCGGCCGCAGCAAGAATGTGCCCAGATCTTCTCTTGGAGTCGGATGCCGGATGTGCGGTGTTGATGTGGTCCTCGTAGGGCTCGCCTGCTATCGCTGGAACTGCAAAACCGGTCCGGGATGTCCTCAAATGGGTCGAGATGGTGTCTCGGAGCTCTGCCGCAGGATCGGGATCGGTAGCCGATGTTGGAAATTAACTTTAGGCGTTGGATTTTTTTGCCGTTATTTGTGCGTGAACACGACCACGTAAATATCACTCTGGTAATTTTTAAGGCTGTAACTGTATGCAAAAGGTACTAAATTTTAAATTAAAACACCAGCCAATTTCAATGCTGTCACCAGCAATTTTTATTCATTTGTCTCCCCTTAGTTATTGTTAAAACAATGATATTAATATAAATCTAGTTAAAACAATTCCTTCTAACAATTAAACATCTTAAATCTAATATTTTTACACACTTTTGCTTATCTACTAAATTGTTCCATTAATTTTTGTTAATTTTGTCTTTCACATAAATGTGTCCCGCACTTATTAACAATCCTTTTTCACAATGTTCTCACTGATCACTTCTTCCTTTCGTGAACTTCCACAAGAAACACTTCAGAGTTCAACTAAAAGTCTATTTCATTTTTCCACTCCTGCATCAAATTAATGTTCGGATTTTCAAATAATCTTGCATGTTAATTATTTATTTTCTTCCCTTTATTTGCCTTCAGATTTATTCCTGTGTGCTCTTTGCACTCTGTTTTACCTTCTGCATTTTTATACCTTTCAAGAATATGCTCAAAGAGAAATTTATAAAACGATTTCTGACTTGCAATTTACCTCGACAAGCATGTGACCATTCCTTTCATAATCGAATTACTAATACATGGATTGGCTTTTGCATTTTACCATCCCCTTTTAATATTCTAAACTAATTAAATATTGTGGTCTCATTCCTATTAGGTTTAGAACTCTGCCTTTTCTTTTATGTTACGATTTAATACTTATTACAGGCATTGCTTTGCCAATTTGATTGCTAATTCAAATTTGATTTTATTTTATTTGTTGCCATTAAATCCTATCTCCCATTCTGAGCTTTTATGACCTATTCATTAGTTTGCTGTGCTCGAGATGTGCGATTCAGGGCTTAAGACCATCTCAATATATATTATATATATAAACATGACAAACAATGAAATGAAATCAGCGCTGAAGGCGCTTTACAACGTACTGAAATTTAAGACCCAAACGCCCAATACAAAACCACAGCGTTTGATTACGACTATGGCGTCACTCCGCGGACTTTAAAGGGGAACGCTACACTCAAAATTCGAATTACAACTAATTTGATAATAGCCAGTGGTTAAGCGACGAGCTTGGTGTTGATGTTTAGTTGGAAAGCCGTTGTTCAGAAACGCTAAGGCAGGCGATCAAAGTGGACAACGTTGGCAGCCAGGAATGGCGAAATACGGGAAGTTTGCTATCAGAAAGGTGCCCAAGGGAAGGATACTCACAACACGATGACGGCAGCGTACCAGATACAATATTTCATTTAAAAAGTTATAAGAATAATTTCAAATATTTACATTTAAAAAATAGTAGACATTTTGAAAAACTCAGCAACTTATCCTAGATTTCACAATAAAATCAATTTCAATTTTAATTAATGACTGTCATAATTTAAATTTTGTATTATTTTCGACATTATAAACTTTGCCTGACCAGGTAACATTTTGCCAACTACTGTATCCAATTATTCGTCCTTAACGCTAGCTACAGAAGGTCGAGGGTTCACTTAAATAATCAAGTAAACATAGAAAACGAAAATATGAAACAACATATGTCTATTGTTATGATAGATACATTATATATGTTTAAAATAATAAATAATTCTACAATTTATGTATACGTATAATATAATAAATAAACTTCTTCGAGACTCATGGGTAGGCCACCAATCTGACAGCTGTGTTGATATAATAATAATAATAATAATAATATTGTCTTTATTAATATAGGATAAATTATATACATAAAATACAAAATTAGGAGCAGGCGAAATTCAACTCGATAGCAACAGTGCTACCAGCTGCTCTTCCATTTAACCTGCAGACTCGGTGTTTACGCGACTTAAAATAATTTAAAAAAATTTCCAAATCTTGGTTTATGTGTTCCTTGGAGGTTGGAATTGGTATAGTGTTAAGTAAGTTAAGTGCAGTAGTGTTAAGTTAAGTTGAGTTGGTGAAGCTAACATTGTAATAGATTTAGAGCACATTAAAGCAAAAGCAAAGGCTGGAGGAATTATTAGAAAGAGATCTGATTAATTTCATTGATTAAAAAGTAAATTAAAGACTGATGATTTGAATTTATAGAAACAGGATTGCTTAATTTCAATGGGCAAGCTGTTATATATTGCAGTAATGTTATAGCTAAAAGAACGTTTAAAAAAAGTAGTTTTGTGTGCTGGAATAGTAATTAAATCTTTCTTTCTAATATTGATATTCTGAATGTCCGTTCTGAAGCGAATTTTATTGTAGAGGTACGGTGGGGCTCTTTTATGAACGATACCGTAATACAGACATGATGCATGCAAGAACCTCCTGTTAGCCATATTTAGCCATTTCAACTCCCCAAGTTTGTGTGATATATGTTCTCGTTTTTTTATGTTGAATATAAACCGTAGGCAAGGATTTTGAACCTTTTGTATTCTTTTAATATCGGTGCTGTCTAGGCATGGACCGTATACGGTGTCACAATAGTTAAAATGACTTAATACCAGTGATTCACACAGCAACTTTTTTTAAACTAAAATTCAAAATTTTCCTGTTGTTGTAAAGTATTTTTAAGTTTATGTATGCTCTCTGCACCACTTTTGAAACATGCATTTTGAATCTGTAATGATGATCTATGTAAAGGCCTAAATTTCTCGAACAATCTTTCAGGGGTATCTCAATATTATTAATTTTTATATCAACAGAGTCAAGCACAAAATCTCTATCTTTAGATTTTCCAAACAGCATCGCCACCAACTTCGAAGGATTTAAATTTAATGAATGACTCTGGGCTAGCTCGGTTAATTTTTGTAGATCATGATTTATTAATTCATTTGCATTTTGAATACTATGACGCTCAAAACTGTAATAAAGTTGTGTATCGTCGGCATAGAAGTGATATTTACAAAATTTTATTGAATCTTTAAAAGTTACAGTATAGATAGAGTACAATAGAGGACCCATGATTGAACCTTGAGGTACGCCTGAAGCCACAGTTTTCATATCAGATTTGAAATCCGTACCACAACAGCCTGAGTTCTGTTTGTAATAAAGCTGGAAACCAGTTCCACTGCATCAGCACTAAATCCCACATAGTGTAGTATACTGAGCAAGATATCATGAGATATTGTGTCGAAGGCTTTTGAAAAGTCTAATAATGTCAATAATGTCAATTTATCCTGATCAGTAGAACCAAAGAATATATTCTTTGGTAGAACTAATAATATCATCAGTGATGTGCAGTAGAGCCGTGGCACAGCTGTAACCTCTTCGAAAACCTGATTGCATATCTGATAATATATTGTACTTATTAAGATGTACCCTTATCTGATAATCAATACATTTTTCTAAGATTTTGGAACAAGCGGGTAATATGCTAATTGGTCGTAAATCCTTGAAGTCGGACGGCGTGCTCACTTTCGGCAATGGATGTATGATAGAGGTTTTCCACTGTGAAGGGAATACGTTATTAACTAAGCAGAAGTTTACAATATGTCGGATAACCGGAACTATAGTCGGACAACACAGTTTAATCATATTAATAGAAACTTCATCAATACCTGTGGATGGTGAGGTTATACTGTTAATAATTTTTATAATGTTAGAATCATCAACTTCGGTGAACTTTAATTCGTTAGTGACATTCGTCATTTTATTGGAATTGTAATAATTGACTAAATTTTGATTAGGTTGATAATTAGTTGCAGTAGAAGTAATAAAATAGTCCATAATTTTGTTAGCATCTGCTAAGTGAGGAGGTATTTCTTTCTTAGACTTACTATAAACATCCGCATGTTTCAACTCTTTCCATAACGTTTTACTGTCCGAATTTCTAAGTTTGTATTCAAGATAAGCTTTTTTCTCTCGTCTTATTGCACCAGTGGTGTAATTACGTAGATTTTTGTAATATTCCCAGTGAGCTGAATTTTTAGTACTTTTAAAACGGGCTAAAGCGTTATCTCGAAGTTTAATCATGATTTTAATAGTGTTCGTAAGCCAGGGTGCTTTCCTCTTAGAAATTCGAACAGTTTTCAACGGAGCATGTACATTGAATAGTCCTATCAAGTTATTATTAAAAAAAGATATTTTATCATCTATACGATTATAGTTGTAGATTGTTTCCCAAGACAAACTGGTAAGTTGAGCATTAAAAGCTACAGGATCAAAATTATTAAAATCTCTGAATGTTAACAACACATATCTGATACCACAATTAAATCTATTAAAGTAGATGCAGTAGTAGTCACTCTGGTGGGTTCATTAATCACTTGATATAAACCATAAGCATCCAACATGTCCATAAAACGGTTCGTGGTGTCATTCAGCTTAAATAAATCAACATTGAAGTCCCCTAAACAAAAAAAATCATGAGTAGAAGGTATAATCACTGAAAGAGAATTTTCAAATTCATCTAAAAACTTTACGAAATTGTTTGACGGTGGCCTGTAAATAACTCCTACCCCAAAGCATACTCCTGCGATTTCCACTTTCAGCCACAATTGCTCTAAGCATTCAGTAACAGATCTATCTAGCAATGAAAATTTTAAATTGTTTCTAATATAAAACGCAACTCCACCTCCCTTCGCCAAGCGCAATATTGTAGCCTACAATATGAATTACATCATCGCTTATGTTTGAATTCAACCAAGTTTCTGTTAACGCAACTATATCATATTGAACAATAATCTCTTTAAATTGACCAAAACCAGCCAACAAGGAACGTACATTTAAATGTGCTAGTTTTAAATAATTCATCAGTTTCTTAATTAAACTTAAAAATTAAATATATTAAACTAATATCAGATGAAGTCCCAACAAAAACTTAATATTAAATTAACAATTTTGCTTCCCGGCGAGGTCGGTGACCATAAAAATAAATAATAACAAAAATAAGTAACTTAACTTGGAGTGGACAGTGCGGTGGCCTCTGGAACTAGATTATCGATTTTCCTCAGCACTGCGCCGCATGGCGGCAAAGGCTACAATAGGCGTATTAATAATTATGTAACTGAACGATTAGTATACAAAATAGCTGTCCGATTTTTGACATGTTCGGTACTTTAATGGTGATGATAAATTAATACGACCCTCAGGGGAGGTTTCTCTCGTTATACAGGGTTGTGTTAGTGACTCAAACTCATAGGGCACTATTTTCGACTGGTAAGTTAGACCTCAGAACTGTTTTTGGCAAAGCATGCCTTAAGGCAAATCTTTCTTTTTTTCCAGCGACGTGGGGGTCTTTGAGCGAATCTCCAGATATCTCTTGGCGTAACAGCAAGCGGCGAAGCCGCTCTATTGGGGTTTTGGAAGTAAATGATTACTGGAGTCATGATTCACCGCCGAAGTTCCGGTTGCGTGAGCATACGCCTGATTAAACCGATGCCAGTGTATGAGGGGGGTTGCAGGAAGAAAACGCAGAGCAAATATCTGATGCGTGAGTTTCGTTTAAGAGAGCAAAGGGTATGATCGTAGTCCCAATTGAAAAGTGTTGGGCTGGCGCCGAAAAAGGCGGTGGTCTCAAGTTCAGCGGGCAGCAGGTACTGGAGGCGTAAATCCCCCTTGGACTTTCAGGCTGGGATACCGCTCTCAGTTCAAGTCTTCTCAGGAGCGAGGCAGCTCGCTTATATACATTTTGCTATATTCTGGGGCGGCGCAGGGAAAACTGCATTGTCCTGATAAAGACGAGTGTATATGTGAATATCAGGATGTTTATTTCCATTGGAATTTCGCCGTGACCCCAAAGATTAAAGCAGCTCGCATGCAGAATCGAACGTGTTACCTTCTTTGGAATTTATCAGGATCCGAGGATCAAAAGGCGCCGAATGTGGCTGGAGATTAACTGCGTGCAAATTTTAAACGCATTAATTGTGGCAGGCTATCGTCACAATGCAACTTGTTACAGTATAAAACTGGTTTGAAGACACCTCGGGGTACGAGAGTGCCACAAAACCTATCGCGTTCGCGAAATGTCACTACTTGCCCTAAAATTCTCGGACAGGCTAATAGCCACGGCTGAATATGCTCAGGGAGATGGGTGTGGTTTTTTAAACAGGACGCCTTAGCAACAAGCGTGACGACGTATACAGGGTGTGTGAAAATAAAGGGGAGCCACGGGTTTCGGGTATTGATTGAAACCCACGTCTGATAGACGGCAACTAGAGCGTTCGAACCTACCTTGTGGCTCACAAAATTCGTCCATGATCTGCTTTACACAAATCATACACAAATCGCCAATCGGGCGGCAACACTGTAATTAATTAAACTGAAACACAGCATCTAGCATACAGAAAACACATCGGCAACATTTAAAAAATGGTCTATTGCTCTTTAGACACGTAAAGAAAATTATTAATATAGTGAAAGCTACAGTAATGTGTCAGGCCATTTTCTATCTTTCCTTAATTCCGATAATTAAATAAACCTTTGAAACTGATTTGGTACATAATCGACGAGTCCGCCTGTATTCCAGTCCCGTTTTGGCATGATATTAGCTTTTATATGATAGCCTTTTCGCATTATGCAAAGATAATGGCCCGCACGTGGCTCTTGGTTTCGCACGGCAGGCTGACATATCGCGCGGCTCTCTATATAGTCGCAGTCGTAACTGGTGATTTCATAGCATGCAGGAACGCTCAATT